>CM044004.1:15000083-15562583 GCA_024085815.1 Flaveria linearis | reverse complement strand
TGTGGTGGTAGGAGAGGTCATCAGCACTATACGTCTTCTTTTGGCCTTCTTGCCATATGGCTGTGCCATCCTCTTTAATCGTGAGCCCTTGGAGCTCTGGGCTTCCACTGGGCTTGGATGGGGAGGTGTGTAGGTAGGATCAGCAGTGTCAGTACCCTCAACCCCAGCCCGACATCCTCCAACCGCCTCCATACCCCGGTCGGTAGCAACTACACGACTACCAACTGTCCTTGTGAGGGGCTCCTCATCGGACTCCTCAACTTCATCATCTGGAAGAAAGTCCCGATGGACTTGTGCCTGCTCCAATCCACCGGGAGCTGAGGAACTAACATGTGTGGGTGGTGGAGACGTATTGGAAGGTTCAGTGGCCCTTGGTTCACTAGGGCCTGTATCTCCACCACCCTAACCGTCATCGTCGTCGTCATCATCCTCCTCATCAACAGGAGACAAAACTGGCTCAACATCTGAATCCCTGTCATCGTGACACCACTTTTTACGAGCTGGAGCCACGTAGTCCTCCCTGGCCAGGTGGCCGAACAACCTCCTAACCGCGGGCTTCACCTGCTTCCCCGGATAAACCTTCATCCTTCCCAATGTGGTGTCGTCCATAAATTCCAATAACACCGCGTCGTCCTTCTCCTTGGGAAGGTGAGGTATTTTCTCATCAATCATCATCTGAAGAAACCGTGGGTACATGCAGAATCCCTCTTTCCCCCTGGCTTCTATGTTTTTGACCAGATAAGTAAAGAACATCCGTGAGAAGCTAAACGGATGGTTCAGTACTAAAGCCACATGCATTCTGGATCTGATCAGATAGCTCATTGAATCCTCCTCTCCTGGAGGCTTTGCACTTTAGGATCACATGTGCCAAATATTTGAATTGTGGACATATGTTACTCTTGTTAAGCATGTCGGTGTTGATATCACTGACGTACTTGATACTAAGTAAGCATCCCCGTACCGTTAGGGGATGCAGCTTGGTTGGGTGTGTACCATCGTCACCCAAGCCCAAGACTCGCCTGATATCCTCTTCACTGATCTGGATATCTTCCCCAAAGATAGAACTCCTAATGCAGTAGGGCTCTATAGATATGTCTACAATAGCGTTCTCCAAGAACGTTTGCTGGATCTACCTGTACGGTATACGTGGTTATATGGCACTGAAGATCCTTGAACGCCATAGAAAGTCTATGATCCCGGTAAACTCAGAGGCGTTCCAGGATGTGGGGTCCAGATGAGCACATATATTGTGCTTCGTGCTCATCATCCATCTATCTGCCTTATTACTGCAATACAAGGGACAAACACATTAGTTCCATTCATAATAGATAAAGGATTTGACTTAGAACAGATTTTGACCAATGTGGTTCAATCGTGCGATTGAACCATACGACTGGGTTCAGTCGTACGATTGAGCTTGCGACTGAATTCAGTCGTGTGCAAGGCCATGCGGTTGAGCCAGTCGTGCGATTGAATCACCGATTGGTTCAACCATGCGATTGAAGCATGCAATTGGCTCAATCGTGCGACTGAAGTTCATCAGTCTATCCATTCGCATAAACCCCTGTGCGACACCATAATCTAGAATATTGTCATCAAGTTAAATTAGAAGTCGGTGTAGGTTCATATGGTTCGCAGGGACTTAATATAGCACTTAAACTCCTTTAAATCGACATTTTTAATCAGTTAAGTGGTTTATTTTAGGGTTTGTGTCCTGGTTATTAGTTTGAACAATTAAGGCCGTTTAGGTTCGATTTGATTTCTTATTTGTCTCGATTCCTATCGCAAGTTACCTGTAGATGAGTACACTTAGGGTTAGAACACAAATTAGAATGCAATCTCAAAAATTGGAAATTTTAGCAGAGTAACAGTGCTTAGGCGGGTTTTGGAAAATTTGAAGTCTGGTAGATTTCACAACCGAATGAGCCTCTATTTATACTATTTTAGGTTTCAGTCGTGCGACTGGACCCATACACATGGCTCAATTGTGTGACTGAGGTTCAGTCGTGCGACTGACTCTATACTTCTCTCTTCCGTCGTGCGACTGGGTCATTTGCCTCACTTCAGTCATGTGACTGGCTCAGTCTTGTGGTCCAATCGCATGACTGTCTCATACTCATGGTCCAATCGTATGACTGTCTCATACTCATGGTTCATTCGTATGACTGGCTCATTCTCATGGTCCAATCGTATGACTGGCTCATTCTCATGGTCCAATCGTACGATTGACTCATTCTTATGATTCAATCGTACGATTGACTCATTCTTATGATTCAATCGTACGATTGGTTCATACTTATGATCCAATCGTGCGATTGAGTCATACTCATGAGTTGACTTCATACTTTTCAAACCTTCGGTTTTAACTTTTGATTGATATAACATTATGAGCACCCATCATCTCAGAGTTGATCCTTTGAACGAGAAACTATTTGATCACCTTAGACGTGATCCTTTTAATTAAAATCGTTTGGTCACCTCAGACGTGACCCTTTTACTTTTCAATCCTTGATCATTTCAGATATGATCCTTTTAATTAAAATAGTTTGGCCACCTCGGACGTGACCCTCTTAAGGTATGATTCACAGAGTTCACTTTGTTACATAGTTCGACATTGACGCAAAAAGATAACTAAAACATAAAAGCAACTTGAAATTAAACAAAACAAGACATATTTTTGTGTTTTTGTTTGAGGTGGGTTGAAACCTTTTAAATATCATTTAACCGATTTCTCCCCCTAAGTAGAACAGCTTCAATTTGGTTTTATCATCTCTGGAAAGATTCATATGGATTCATACAGGTGTATCATAATCATTTGGGACTCTTTGATATATGTTTAAATAAATGATTCTTATTTCTCTCAGAATCACAAGTACTTACAAGTAATCATACTAGAGCTGTAAGAAGCACACAATGATTTCGACTGTCAAGAGTTGTAGCCACGACGATTATCAGTGTTGTTGTCCAGTTAAATCCATACACAGACTTTTAACTCACATTGGTGATTTGATTTCTTTTTTTAACATTCCTTAGGAGATTTTTGAGTGGTCTACGGGTTTTGAGATAAAAAAAAAACTATTCTAAGAGCTTTCAAAGAGATACTAAGCCTTAGGTCAGTGCCATCGCATAGCACAGAGGCGCAAACAATAATGAATTCTAGAATATTTAGGTTGTGCTTATCCTCAGGTCAGTGACATCGCACAACAGAGAGGCACATAACCTATCTTCTTGTAAGAGCACCTTTTCTTTTACACATAATGCACCAGCAATGTTAGTCATTTGTTTCATTGCGTTTATCAATTTTTTTTTCATGTGCTTTGCTCTTTTTATGGTCGTCTGCACACATTTGTGGCGTTTATTTTGCTCGTCACCCCTTGTTCAAATTTATTTGATTGTGTTAACCAGTGATAAGATGAAAACCCATAGCCTGTTAAACAGTTTAGTTTAGATTGTTTCACCAACGAAGTCTACTTGTCTATTTTGTTGAATCTACCGACACATCGTACAATGGACTAGCAACCCCTAGGTCTACTTTCTCTATGTAACCCCAGTAACAGACTAGTGTACTATCATTTTTCCTTTATTTGGCTTAAACATCGTATACTTGAAATTTTAATTATATCTTTTTGATCTTTTCAGTCCTTTTTAAGTCCCAAATAATTAGTTCCCTGTGTACTATCATTTTCCATAATTTTGGATCAATCTCATAGATTTGATTTTCTTTCAGCCTATCTGCTCGCCTCCCCCTGTTTTTTTAAGTAAATAAATACTAAAACTAAACTAATCTCCCCCTAAAATTCTAAAACCGAAAATATTTTTGTGTTTTTGGACTTTTAGGATAGAAAGAATTAAAATAAATAAAAATTAAAATAAACAGAAAGACGGACTATGAACTCGATTCTTCTGGAATCACATCACTTTTCTTTTTCACGCCATTTACCTCTAAGAGATATAAAAACCAAGGTTTATCAAATGCTTTTGTGTAGAGGTCGGTGCGTTGAAAATCTGTATTAATTTTGACAACATCGAGTAATTGCTTTTCAAAATAGTCACATATAAAGTGATATTTAATACCGATATGTTTAGTCTTAGGATGCTGGACTGGATTTTTAGTTACAGCAATTGCAACAGAATTATCAACAAAGATAGGGGTGTTAGAAAATTGCAAACCGTAGTCACGCATTTGCTGTTGAATCCAAATGATTTGTGAGCAGCAACTTGTAGCAGCAACGTATTCAGTTTCACATGTTGACAGAGCAACAGACGTCTGCTTCTTACACTTCTAGGTGACTAACCGTCTTCCAAAGAACTGACAACCCGCTGATGTTTACTTGTAATTCATCTTGCAACCATCGTAGTCCGAGTTACTGTACGCTGTAAGCTCAAAATCATCATCATGAGGATACCACAACCCTAGTGTTAGAGTACCCTTCAGTTAAAGGAAAATCCTTTTAACCCCGATGAGATGATTTACTTTTGGTTTAGCCTGATATCTGGAGCAGAGACATGTGGCATACATGATATCAGGACGAGAAGCTGTGAGGTACATAAGAGATCCGATCATCACTCGATACATAGTGGCATCTACCAGATCACCATTTTTGTCGGGTGCCACATCGTGGTTTGTGGCAAGTGGAGTTCCAGCAACAGTTGTATTCTCCATTTCAAACTGACTAAGAATCTCTCCTACATATTTTGTCTGATGCAAGAAGATTCCTTTGGGTGTCTGATCCACCTGTAACCAAAGAAAGAACTTCATTTCTCCCATGGCACTCATTTCAAATTTAGCTTTCATCACAGATTCGAATTCCTTACAGAAAGGTTCGTTTTTCGAACTGAAGATGATGTCATACACGTAAATCTGAACCAGTAGTAAATCACCATCTTTCTCCTTGATAAATAGTGTATAGTCAATAACCCTTCTGCGAAAACCGTATTTAAGCAGATGAGTAGAGAGTTTCTCAGACCAGGCTCGAGGGGCTTGATGAAGCCCATACAAAGCCTTGTCCAGTTTATACACTCTATCCCGATGATAAGGGTCCTTAAATCCCTGGGTTTACTAACGTATACTATTTCCCGAATCTCACCATGAAGGAAGGCACTTTTCACATCCAATTGATAAACTTTGATTTGCATATAGGATGCATAGGCTAGGAATATATGAATAGCTTCCATCCTTGCCATAGGTGCAAACACTTCATTGTAGTCAACGCCTTCGACTTGCCTAAACCCTTGAACGACAAGCCGAGCCTTGTTTCGAATTATGACCCCTTGGTCATCTTTCTTGCAATGAAGAACCTATTTGGTGCCAATCACCTTTGCACCTTTTGGTCTATCCACAAGTGTCTAGACTCCTAACTTTTTGAATTGAAGGAGTTCTTCTTGCATAGCACTTACCCATGCCTCATCTTGTAATGCCTCGCTTACATACTTAGGCTCAACTTGAGATACAAAGCATCGATAGGCACCATCATGAATATAGCCCTTTTCCATCACTGCTGCATAATTAGCTGAATATAACTAATTTCTAGTTTGAACTCCTGATAGAATATCCCCTATGACATTGTCCAGGGGATGATGAACGTGTACCCGAGTTCCAGGAGTTATGGGAACAACTACCACATTATCTAGATTTGGAGTCTCATTTGTTGTTAGAGTGTGAGGTTCCGACGTGTCAGCGGCTTCTGGTTCAGCTGTGGGTGTACTTGTAGTAGTAGGAACCTGTTCTGTCTGATCCACGTTTGTGGTCTCAACCGCTTCATCATCAGAAGAAGAATCACTTACCCCAAGTTCTTCACTTGAAGGGCTTGAAGTATCATCTAATGGAGTAGATGATGTAGTGTCTAATGTCGGAGAGTTCAACACATCATACATCATACAAGCAGCTAAGTCATCATCCAGAAGGGGAAAATGGTAGGTTGAAAGACTTGAAGAATCCATCATAATCGAAGAAGAAGGAAGGTCCTTTTCCAGAGGGGGGGGCGTGGTGAATCTTTGAACATCAACGTTAAACCATACTTCAACCTGAACCGTTGAGTTGTTGTAAACTCGCTTGTCTGGTATACTGTAGCTGAGAAAAATACCTTCTTCTGCCTTCTCACAAAATTTTCCAGTCTGATTATTCTTCAATAGCATGCATTGAGCACCGAATGATTCGAGATACTCCAAGTTAGGTTTATGTCGCTAGAGTAATTCATAACATGTCTTTCCATGACGTTTGACCACCATAATCCGATTTAAAGTGTAACAAGCATTAGCCACTGCCTCGTTCTAGAATTGAATAGGTAGTTTTGAATCGGCTATTATTGTCCTTGCAGTCTCAATCAGACTTTGATTCTTCCTCTCAGCGACACCGTTCATCTATGGAGTATATACAGAAGTGAATTTATGAACAATACCTTTCTCTCGACAGAACGTCTCCATCCACTGATTCTTGAACTCGGTGCCATTGTCTGATTGAATCTTTCTAACTTTCAGCTTGTATAGAGATTCCAGGGTCGTCACCAGATGCTTGAATGATTCAAACGTTTCAAACTTAGCTTTCAGAAACATTACCCAAGAGAATCTGGAGTATTCATCAGTCAAGATAATGCAATATAGGTCTCCGGCAATACTCCTTGTGCTAACTGGGCCAAACAGGTCCATGTGTAGAAGCTCGAGTGGAATTTCGATAGAGTTGACTTTCTTCGCTTTGTGAGACTTCTTGGTCTGTTTTCCGTTCTTGCAAGAGACACAGAAATCTGGAAGCTGAAAGTTCTTGATAGTAACTCCCTCTACCAGATCATTCTGAACCAGATGGTTCATCTTCCTCGGATTGATGTGACCCATTCTTCTATGCCACGACACTGACTCCCTTTCTGTTCCCTTTGACAGGAAGCACTGCGCAGTCGATTCAGTTATGGAGGCTTTTGATAGATCCAAGACATATAGATCATTATATCTTAAAGCAGACATTAATACTTTATCCTCCTGATGACATACTCCTTCAGTATATAACACGTTTTGTTGTCTAATACAACTTTGAATCCTTTTTCATAGATTTGGGAGACAGAAAGCAAGTTATTTCGCAGTTGCTAAACATAGTTGACCTTATCAAACTTGACTTTCTCATTTCCCACTTCACCTTGAGCGGTGATATATCCTCCTCTATTTCCAGCAAATGATACATGTCCCCTTTTAGTTTGTTTGATGTTTAACAGGAGAGACGAATTTCTGGTCATGTGCTTGGACACCCCATTATCAATAATCCAGGTATTAGTGATAGCACTTTAACGGACACCCTGCACATACAAAGGAAATTATTAGTTCAAGTTTAGGATCCAGCCTTAACTGGCTTAGGTGTCCCAGAGGTATCACACATCATGAAATCAACCCACTATCCTTGAGAGGATGAGGGCACATCTTTCTTCTTCTTTCCATAACCCAATTTTGTGTAAGGCCTGTTTAAGGTAAACATATGACATGCTAATGGTTTGAACTTTAGGTTCACTATAATCCTAGGTTTAACCTTGGGTGACACAACCTTGCTTTCAAATCGTCTGTATGACCCTTGGTATTTTGGAGGAGTATTAGTTCTGGGCTTAGAACATCTAGGTTTTTCATCAAAAAGTTCAATTTTCCTTTTGGATGTTTGATAATAAGGATAGTTTGAAGAGATATGTCCTTGTTTTCCACAACTGTAGCAAGATCTCCCTTCTACATATTACGGAAATTGTTGATGTGGGGTTGAGTGTGGTTGGGGGGCTTGTAATTTCTCAGATGTTTTAGATGTTTCAAATTCTTTAACAAATTTAATTGTTTTGACCTTTTGAACATATTTTGCCTTAGTTTGATTTGGACTTTGATGATTAACACGTTTAGGGTTCTTTGAGTTAAACTTTTTAGGTTCTGAAGTAGACATTTGTGAACCTGATTCTATGTTAACCTTTTCAATTTTATCAGTCAAATCCTCAAGAGGCATCTTATATTCAGATCCTAAAGAAGTATTCGTCTGTTCAGTGACCGACTTCACAGGTTTCCCCGTAGAATCTGGATCACCGACCAGAGGGGTAGACACCACATGATCCTTTATAGGGTTGCTATTTTTGGTCTATATTTAGTATTCAAAAGGATAGCATGTGGTGGTGGTACTACTTTATAACCCAAACATTCCCCACCGTTTCGTTCTTTCACTAAGTTTTGAACTATGTGTGAAGAACTTGCAAAGCTATGCAGTTTTTGTTTCAATGATTCAACTTCAACTTCCAAAACTGCTTTTTGCTTCTTTGTCTCTTCTAAAGAATTTAAATATAACTTAATATCATTTGATTGATTAAGAGCAACAACTTTGGTTTCCCTCAATTGTTTCCCCAGAATTTCTATCTTTTCTTTGTAACTGCACTCATTTTGTTTTAGCACACGATTTGCTTCAGTGCAGAGTTGCAAATCATTTACCAGATTATCATTGTGTTCTAATAATCTAGCAAATTTTAAATCAATGCTTTCCCTACATTTGTCACATTCAGAACAAGCATGTTTATCAAATAATTCGTCTTTAGAATTTACCTGTGAAGTATCAGACGTATCAGCCATCAGTGCAGTGTCAGACTCTTCAACAACTGAATGTTCTATGTTTGCCACACTAATCTCTTCTTCCATCAAGTGATCAACTACATCCATAGCTTCTTCAACATCTAAACATGAATGCTCAGCTACTGTGTCTCCCTCACTTGCAGATCCATCATCGAAGATGTCGATAAAAACAACATTAGATTCACCCTCGGATACGAATCGGAAGGACTAGTCTTGCCCTTCATCACCTTGAGCAACCAAATCTTTAGAGTCTTTACTTGCTGTTGATGTCCCAATCCTATCATTTTCATGACGATTGAAAGAGGGAAATGGATTTCCATTTCCTATCTTCTTGGGCTTAACACACTCCCGCTTGAAGTGCCCTTTCTCACCACAGTTGAAGCACGTGACCTTGGTTTTGTCAAATCTAGATGTAGTATCTTTAGTTGCCACCAAGTTTTGTCCCATCTTCTTCACGAACTTCTTTTCTCTTCTCACAGCACTGGCCAAGGCCCACATGATATCCATGTGCTCTAACTCAGAAACTAGACCATCATATGATTGGACAACTGCAACTAGAAGATCCATATGCTCTTTCGCTACTTCCACAGTCACATTCCCAACATTCTCAGTCTTTAACTTCGTAGCATTTGCCTCAGGAACTATGTAGTGGGTCGAGATGACCCGGACGTGTCGGTACCTAATGAGCTGCACTGAGAAGGAGCAGAGGAGTTAGATACAAAAGTAGTTTGTAATGGTGCACCTGACGTAGTAGGAGTTGGAACTGAGTTATATAAAGCAGGATTCTGAGTGTTGGATCCTTTCTTTGACTTGTACTTCTGACGAAGTTCTTCCTCCCTGAGCTTTAAAATAAGTCATTTATGTCCAAGATAGCAAGAGTCTCATTTTGTCTTGAATTGGACACAAATGGATCCTATTTGTCTGGTAACCCATCAGCAAAGCTAGAGACTTTGTCTTCCATGGATGTAACCACACCATGAGTGTGTAACTCACTCATTAGATGATAGAATCTGTCGATGATATCATCTAAGCTCTCCTTTTCAATTGATGAGAAATTGTCGAATTCCTTTTTAAGAGCTTTTGCCTTGAGTACCTTCAGAGTTGCATTGCCTTCGTATCTCTTTCCTAAGGCTTCCCATAGCTTCATAGATTGCTTTTTTCTCAGAAAACTGATGAAATATATATTTTGGTATTGACTGAGTCAACAAGGCGTATGCTTTCTTTTCAGCATTATGCATAGTCTTCTGGGCTTCACTCATTCCTTCCAATGTAAGCTTGACCCCATTAGCACTGACCGGTACCACATAACTAGTCTTAATAGACGTCCACAGATTGGGCTCAACTCCATTCAAGTAGATTTCAAACTGCTGTTTCCATTGTGGATATTCATCTAACGCTAACAACTTTGGCGGTTTGTTGTGGTTCCCGATCGCACTTTTCAGAAGTAGAAGATTCTGGATGCGTGAGTCCTTTCCAGCAGTAAATGTATAGAACTGATCTTCTATTTCCGTAAACTTGATGAATTAAGAACAAGAGGGATTGACTTATGTGATTCGACAGCCGACTGGTTCAACCGTGCGATTGAAGGATAGGAATGGCTTCAATCGTGCGATTGGATTTAGTCGTTCGAATCAACAAGACGAAAGAGGTCAACCGAATGGAAAGCTTCAACCGTGTGAATGAACTATGCGAATGAGTTCAGTCGTGCGATTGAACTATGCGAATAGTGTTCAGTCGTGCGATTGGGCCAATCGTGTGACTAAAGCTGCTGCTGCGGGAAAAATCGAATCTTCGAACACTTGACTCAAAATTACAAATTTTCAAGAACCGTAATCTGCCGTATGGGGACAAGTCGAAACTTTTGACTCAGAAACTCGACAAAACCAAGTTTTGAAGCGAAAAGTGTATCTTTTGAATAAAAACGTTAGTTTTGACACCAAAACCAATTGAATCCACGTAAAATCACGAGCCTATGCTCTGATACCACTTGTTAGGACCGATTTAGTACGGAGTACTAACAGATTCTGCGTGATACCGAATCAAATAGTGAGGAATCCTATTTGATTGGCGATCCAATCAGTGAGAACGAATATCCTGATAAATCTAACAATAAAACAAACGTTAGGAACTAATGAGAATAGATCAGAATCGAACTTTGAACTTGGATTGACGATTTTGTACGCTCTAGACGGCTAGGGTACATAGGTATTCGAAGTGTTATATTTTTCCACGAATTATTTGGTATTTATAGGTTATTTGTCTTCATTCATACGATTGAACCATTAGCATGGTTCAATCTTGCGACTGAATCATGCGATTGACTCATACGCACGACTGAAGGTTAAGTCGTGCGACTGACTCAATCTTATATCTCAGTCGTGCGACTGATCCAGTCTTCTGGTTCAGTCGTGCGACTGGTCCATAAGCATTATATGTTCATGCGTATGGTCCATTAGCATAGTCCATTAGCATGAACTATCACATGGATAAGTTAAACATACTTCTAAGTTCTTATTGACTTAGAACCATGTAGAACAGCATCAAACCTATATAGTTAGTTCATACACGTGCAACACATTCAATATAATAATATCATGACATAATCAAACATAAACTAACATCACAATGTACTTCATATATCATTCATTCAATCATTACATCGATTACATATATGTAAGACATGAAAGACTTTTACATTTCAGAACAATAAACTAGGTACACCAATATGTATCAACAAGCATAATTCTAAATATATTTTTAAATAATGTATATTTATTTTTAGAAGTAAAATAGTTGACTAAATATTATAAACTAGCTTTAGTTATCAGTGTATTATACTAGTTGGATAATTAAAAAGTTGAAGTTAAAAATATATGTTCTTATTCATATTGACTGTCATAATTGATTACATTATTTAAAAAAAAAAAATACACTTTATTTGTAAAATCATATATGTATGCAGGACAGATTATGGTTGTTCAACAATAGTGTCAAAGTTAGAGATAACACACTTACAAGATCAAATAAAGAACGACACAAAGAAACAATGAAGATAAAAGTAAGAACACACAAGAACACAAAGATTGGTTTTCAAGGATGATGTGTATTTTATTTTAAAGTGTTTTATAATTGTTACAAGGCTTAGTCCTAATACTTATTATATGAGATACTTTATACTACATCCTACAGTCGGCCATACTTTGAAGGCCAACTGGACACTAATCTAGACAACAAATTTGATGTAAAGTCAAAAGGCAGATTTTCTTTTGACATATGACTATAACGTTCTATAGGTCACATACTATTGTATTACAATAAGGATAAAAGTACAAAAGTAGATTGTTACAGATAAATGAACCATACTAAACAGTTGAAAAAGTAAAAAGGTAATCACCAACTTATATAAGTTAGTGATTCTTCAGAGCTGGAAATGGAAAGGTCTTCTACTTTTGTCAAAAGTATGTAATAGCATCATGTCTTCTCTTTCTTCGAAAGATTTCAATATTCAGGCTTCGGAAGACTTTGTCTTCAACCTTTGAAAGACTTGACTTTTAGCATTGGAGATTTTTTTCTTTGGCTTCGGAAGATTTGACACTTAGTTTGGTCTTGATCATCTTGTATTCCTTTTTCCTTCTTAGTTTTGTGCTTCCCCTTCACATGTTTAGAAAAAGGTTCAGTACCCTACTGTGAGTCAGAAGATGAAGCTGGCTATGGATTAGCACTAAGTTGTGGTTGTGTTGTTTGGTTGGGTTCAACCTGGACCTCAACTTCAGGTCCAGCTTGACTTGGTGGAGAATGCCAGTCTTAAAGCTCATCGCTCTTGATCTTCTGTTTGATCACCTGGATGTGCTCATCCATCATGGATAGAGACATGTGACCAAGCCTTCCTCCGAAGAACTCATACAACTTTAAAAATCTCACCATACTTTGTTTATCATCAGATTTCTTCTTGTTTACTTTGATGGTGGCGCTTGATTTTGGAGCTTCCTCCCTCATCTTTCTCTTAGTAGCTTTTCATTCTCTGATAGCTTCTTGTTCCAGCTACTTAAGATACTCAAACTCTATATAGTCATAATATAGACAGAGTAAAGCTTTTGCCTGGTAAAGACCTGTGACACTCAAGTAGTTGATCATCATTTGTCTATTTTGTTCCTTTCTTACTTGAGTTTTTTCCTCTACAACTATAGACTCTACCTCAGACCTTTCTTGAACTGGGGAGAGGATAAGGGCTTTATATAATTTTCTTCTTTATCTTTCTTCTTTGGTCTTGAGGAGCAAAGCAGCAACCTCAGCCTCCTTCCTCTCTTTTGACACCTCTGTGTCTACCAGTTCATTTAATTTCTATAAGGAAAGAGATATTAGATCATATATATTATAGTTCCTAGTTCCGAGGTAGTTTAATCTTGTTGTGCTTAACTTATCTTACTAAGTGTTTGGCCTATGAGCATCCCCGATTACAGCTTGCATGAAACTAGGAGTCTCTCTGAGTCTTTATTCCCTTACCTTCCTCTTCTACTCCCCTTTTTCCTCCTCAATCTCCTCAGAAGTTAGAAGTTTATTTTCTTTATCAATCACTGACCTGTGTGACTCAGGGAGGAGAGAGCTTTAGCCTTTTTAAACTTGTTCTGCACTTGAGCTCTGGCCAGGGATAGGCTGTGAGACACGTTACTAATTGGTGTCTCACTGAGGGTAGTTGGTGCTGAAGGAACATAAGTCTCAAGGTTCACAGGTTCCATAACTGGGCCTTAAAACTGAGGTTTCCCCTTTAAAGCTAATATTAGGATCCAACTTAGTATTAGTTGACTAACTGTATTCCCTACTAGCCTCTGTCTATATATATTATCTTCTTCTAAACTCCTTAGAGACCCTTATTGGATCCTCTCTATTAACATGTCAGCTTGCCTATTTTAACTTGGATTGACAAGTTATAGGTTAACAATAGAGAAGCTTTCATAGAAACCTAGGTTGGATGTTGAAGATTTCTTATTGACCTAGGAATCTTAAAAGCACCAAGCCCCTTCTATCACTGTGATACATCCATCCTACTATTGGATTGTCAATAGGGTTGGATGAGATGACATGACCCTTTATACAAAACCCTTCTCAAATATGATGTGAGCATGGGTAGTTTGTTGAGTCTGGACAATTTCAAATGAGGATGGTGAATCCTTAATGTCCATTATCTAGGCAATGCCCCCATGTTCTATGACTGTGGTGACTTTTTCCCTTTTTTAGTAGCATCACTTACTTGCAAAAGTGAGCTAGAGGTTATGTCCACCACATCCACAGGTTTTTGTGGACATGGTTGAGCATGCCTGGCAGGCATCTTTGCTAGCTTACCCTTGAGATCGATGATCTCAAGTTACTAATTAAGCACTTGTGTTTGTAAGGTAGCCGGCTGAGAATCCAGGTGACTAACCTCAGAGATAAGATATGTGCAAGTTTTTGTCAGTTATTGTACCTTATGTTGCATACTTCCCTCATCTTCTAGTAACTTTCCCCTGAATGTTGATTATCTGAGTGTTAAAACTTAGAATGATGGCTTAAAGCTGGAGTTGTGAGCTAATCAGGCTGACCATGAGGAAGCTCAGTGCTGATCATAGAAGTAATAGGAGTGGTCTGGTCCTCAAGAGAAGTGAGAGCTCTTGGTTCCACTTGCTCCTGCATGGGTGAGTATATAGAGGCCTTTTCAATTTGAATAGACCGAGCAAGGGTTCATTTGGATTTTCTTTTGTAGCTGATGGTAATTATGCCCGTATGGATGGTGAAGATAAAGAAGGTGTGGGCTCAACATTGGTTGGGATTGCTAAGTTGTCACCTTAAGCAGGTTGCTCTCACATATTCGGGACAAGTGCTGTTTATATCCTGGAAAAACCAATGATGGTTTTACATATTATCTTACAACATTACTTGTTCCCCTTAATTGTGAGCCCAGATCAAAATTAAGAATGTGTTGGACATATCTAGGGAATATGTTAATTAAAGGGAATCTAAGTTAGCATGTAAATTTGTATAAACAAATTAGAAATACCTAAACTTGATCCCCTTGATGATTCTATGAACTATATAAGGAAGATCTTCTGGAACTTGATCTTATACTACATGATTGTTGGATAGTGAGTGATGATGACATAGAGAAGGTATTTCCATTGAGAGGAGACCTTTCCTTTTCTTAAGGTCTTGACTGAGAAGTCACCTTCATAGCCTATCAGATAGAATGGTCCATTTACTGCCTTTTTCGTGAAGGACAGGTCACCATATTCATCATCCAGTCTTAGATGTTGGTCTATGGTGATTGGAGTGATGAACACTATCTTCCCCTGCACAGAAGCAGATAATGCATTCTCATCATCCATGATGACCTCTTGGCAAGTCCTCCAAAACTCTAAGAGTTGATCTTTATATATTAGAGGCCAATAGTGAGGGCGGTGAGGTAGGAAGAGAAGGAAGGAAAGTTGCAGATCCCTAAAAAATAGGGTCTTTCTCTGTGGATAACAGAGCAACTTGGTTGTGTTTCCTGTGTAGGTGACAAAAGGCAAGATGATTTTAGGGTTCAGGATTGGCCATTTTATGAAGCTTTTATAAGAGATATTGAAAAAACAACAAGGGTTTGTGGAGAATTTAGTGATTGAGAATTCAGAAGAAAAGGAAGAAGAGAGAGTGAGACCCATTGGAAAGGCTATTTATATGCTTGGATGTGAGACAAAGTTATTGCAAAAGATAAACTTTGAAATCTGGATGTCGGTCCCACCTCTGAAAAAGTGCCCAAGAAGGTAGTTATCTTGGAAGTTGAAAACCTTCTGAAGGTAATTTGTCTTCGAAAGCTTAGAGAAAGCTTCCAAAGCTAAATTGACTTCGGAAGATATTCCATAGTATAAGAAGAATTACTTCAGGAGATAATCCTTGGTATAAGAAGAATTACTTTGGAAGAAAATGTAATTTGAGTAATTTTGCTTCTGAGATAGATTTAGATTTGTAAGATATTAACTTTTAGAATTTTTTCTCATGGAGTAAACAAAACTTTCGAGACCTATTTGCTTTTGAAAGAAAGTGGTTATACAAAACGTATGAGTACTTAGAAGCATATTTAAGCTTTGAAAGATATTAAGAATTTCTTCCGAAGTTAAATCCCTTAGTAAGTAATTTTCTACCGAATTCAAATCAATTTCTTCCAAAAGAAAATCTGTTCTTAATTCTTAAAATTATAAGAAATATATATTTGGAAAAATTTCTTCCAAGACAAACTGGGTTTAAGTGAGTGATAATTTAGACAACAGTAAAGACACACCCCTTTAGAAAAACAATTTTAAAATTAATTTATGAAAATCAACTAAAATTTTATCATCCCAATAGCTGATACAAGGTATTTAAATCTCTATTCATCAAATGCTTTTATGAACAGATCAGCATATTGTTCATTTGTGTTAATTTTGACTAGTTTAACCAATCCTTATCAAAATGATCTCTAATAAAATGATACCTGATGTTGATGTGCTTTGTCTTTGAGTGCTGCACTGGATTCTCTATGATTGAGATAGAACTGTTGTTGTCTACGTGGATAGGAGTCTTCCTAAGGTTGGGTCCATAATCTAGTATCTAATTCGGAATCCAAAGCACTTGAGCACAGCAGCTTGCAGCAGCAATGTATTCAGCTTTATCAGTTGATGTAGGTACATAGCTTTTTTTTCTTGTATTGCCATGAGACTATCCTACCACCAAGTAACTGGCATCCCTTATATGTATACTTTGCAGTCAGGTTGCAGCCATCATAGTCACTGTCTATATATGCATATCGATGGAATTCAAAATAGTTTGGGTACCAAATTCCTAGATTGGAAGCTCCTTTAAGATATATAAGAGTCCTTTTGACAACAACTAGGTGTGACATCTTTGAGTTAGCTTGATATCTTGCACATATGCATGTAGCAAATATGATATCAGGCCTGCTTGTTGATAGGTACATAAGAGACTCAATCATAGCCATGTATACATATTAATCAACACACTCCCCCTCAAGATCAGGTTCAAGGGAGTGGTTTCTGGCTATGGAGATAACACAGTCTTAAAGTTGGAGATAACACACTTTCTAGATCAAATAGGAAACCATGCAAAGAAATAATGAGCACAAAAGTAAGAACACACAAGAAGACAAAGGTTGGTTTTCAAGGATGTTGCATATTGCTCTCAAGTGTTTTACTATTGTTACACTGGATTCTCTGTGATTGAGATAGCACTGTTGTCATCTATGTGGATAAGAGTCTTCTTGAAGCTGGGTCCATAATCTAGTATCTAATTCTAAATCCAAAACACTTGAGCACAGCAGCTTGCAGCAGCAATGTATTCAGCTTTATCAGTTGATGAGGGTAGATAGCATTTTTTTCTTGTATTTCCATGAGACTATCCTACCACCAAGTAACTGGCATCCCCTATATGTATACTTTGCAGTCTTGTTGCAGCCATCATAGTCACTATCTATATATACATATAGATGGAATTAAAAATAGTTTGGATACCAAAGTCCCAGATTCGAAGCTCCTTTAAGATATATAACAGTCCTTTTGACAATAACTAGGTGTGACATCTAGCTTGATATCTTGCACATATGCATGTAGCAAATATGATATCAGGCCTGCTGGTTGATAGGTACATAAGAGACTCAATCATAGCTATGTATACATATTAATCAACACACTCCCCTCAAGATCAGGTTCAAGGGAGTGGTTTCTGGCTATGGAGATAACACAGTCTTACTGTTGGAGATAACACACTTACTAGATTAAATAGGAAAACCAGGCAAAGAAATAATGAGCACAAAAGTAAGAACACACAAGAAGACAAAGGTTGGTTTTCAAGGATGATGTATATTGCTCTCAAGTGCTTTACTATTGGTACAAGGCTTAGTCCTAAGACTGGTTACATGAGATACTTTATACTACATCCTACAGCCGGCCATACTTTGAAGGCCAGCTAGACACTAATCTTGGCAAAAAGATCAATGTAAAGTCAAAAGGCAGATTGCCTTTTGATGTGTGACTATGACTGCCATAGATCACATTATATTGTATGACAATAAGGATAAAAGTACTAAAGTAGAATGATACAGAAAAATACACCATACTGAATAATTGATCAAAGTAAAAAGGTAGTCACTAACTTATATAAGTTGGTGAGTCTTAAGAGTTGCCAGTGTAAAGGTCATATGCTTTTGTCAAAAGTATATCACCAAAGCATGTCTTCTCTGTCTTCGAAAGAGTTCAGCCTTCAGGCTTCAGAATACTTTGTCTTCAACTTTCGGAAGACTTCACTTTTGGCTTCGAAAGAATTTTGTCTTTGGCTTCGGATGATTTGACGCTTAGTTATTTTTCTTTGTGAATGGTCAAATCTTTCAAAGTAACTTTCTTGTATTTCAGTGCATACTAAGAGATCTTTGGTTAGCATCAGCCTTTAAGATAAACTTTTACAATGTGTAACAACTTTTTTGTTAACTACATTTGTCAAAACATTAGTCGGCTTGTTTCTTGATCTAAAATTAGCAATTTCAATCCATCTTTAGTCTTAACCCTTGACGATGCAATGTAAACTTGACCATGTGTAAAAACCGGTTCTTTCAAGTACAACGCAACCCTCGACTGAGATTTCTCTTGATTTCTGTTTATTGTTATCGTAAAACATACAGCAAGCGGAGAGTATCTTATTTTAAGTTTGAAAGGAATTCTTTTTTTTAAAGTTATCAAACTAAATCTTGGAATAAATGTACAATTTCCAATATATTACTTTCAGATAGGTCCATTTTATAACACAACTACAAAATGATATAACCTTTTAGTTTTGTTACACAAACCATCTTTTTATGGAAAATTGGATTTTAATAATCCAAACTATTACCTATTGGCCAATAATAATCTATTCTATTAATTTGGCCGATACACTCCTTTTCCCATTGGCCTTATTTTCAATTTTTATGTTTTAAGCTCAATTTAACTTGTATGTTTCTTCACATTGTTCATAATCATTATTATGACCGGAATCGAGTTCTAATCAAACGTAGAAAATTGAAAATTATGTCATTGGGATTGTTGTTGGGAATAAAAGTGAAAGTTGAGAGTTTTATTGACAAAATTAGTAGTAAATATTATTATTAGCCTTTTTTATCAATGTTTCTTAGAAGCATAACTGAAACACCATTTTTATACTTAAACACGTTTGGTAATGTAGTGTTTGAGCATATATTGTCATATATAGTGTGTCCGTCGCTTGACGAATAGTCTATGCTTAATGTTATACACCTTGTAAACACATGAAACTGGGTCATTCGCAGGAGCATATGCGAATGAGACTCAGTCGTACGACTGAGCCATGCTAATGGACCAGTCGTGCGACTGAGAGATGCGATTGGGGCATTCGTAAGACTGAACCATACGCATGGTCCAGTCGTACGATTGAACCATACGCATGGTCCAGTCGTACGATTGAACCATATGCATGGTCCACTCGCACAAATGGGCCCAGTCGCATCTGATATGGGCTGAAGCCTATATATGCCAATTTCATTTTGTAGAAACCTAAGGGTTTTGATATTGTGCCCGGCGCCCAGGTGCTGCCGTTTAAGAGGGGAGATCATGCTCGATCTCCCCTTGCCCAAAGTCGTGATTTTTCTGTTTAACGAGCTTGTAATCATTCGGTTTTATGAATGAAATCATTCGATTATTGTTCGCACTATTGTTTGTCTTTTTGTTTATCACCTTCCGTCAAGAACACACTCGGATGTTTACCGATCCAGCGACTTCACAACTGGTATCAGAGTCGGTTACTGCTGGAATGATCTAACAATCATTCTAGCAACCCGAGCTCTTGATTTCTGGATCTATTTCAGGTTCTTTGACGTTAAACCTACTTTGTGTTCTTCGTGCTTTGCTTAGATCTGGTTATGTGTGGTGCTTCTATGTTAAAATCGAACTCGAAACCACGTTCCCATCACCCCTGCGAATCTTATGATGTGTATTTCGGTTCGGTTCATGTAAAATTCATCAGATTAGTGTTTTTGGCAGCCATGGCGGTTGCAGATCTAAAATCTGCATGCAGACCTGTTCGTACGACTGGACCATACGACTGGACCATTCGTACGACTGGACCATGCGACTGGACCATTTGTACGACTGGACCATGCGACTGGACCATCCGTACGACTGGACCATCCGTACGACTGGACCATGCGACTGGACCATCCGTACGACTGGCATGCGACTGGCATGCGACTGGACCGGTCTTATGACCAGTCATAAGACTGGACCAGTCTTATGACCATTCATGCTACTTGACTGGTCTTATGACCAGTCATGCTACTGGACTAGTCTCACGAAGATATCATTCGTATTATCCAATAACACGAATGTGATAATTGTACTCCATGTCATACGAATAAACGGCGTTCCAAAAAAAAGGTCTGGAACTACCGTTTGCACAGATTTGAGGATGTGCAAAGCACATTCACCTTGAGGTTCTTTTGTCAAATAAGTTCGATGGATACCCTATTATTCATTGGATTTCCAGAATAGGTGATTGTAGTGAGAACACAAAAGAGAGAAGAGAAGATGTCAGCTGTCGGTGCTGATTTTGTGGGGTAGTCAGGAGCATCTGACTATTTATGGGCCAATCAAGTTATATTTATCCGCACAGAGAGGATTCTCATTCTTAGGGGGAATCCATGTATAGAGAGATTGAAGACGCAACCAGAAAGTGATAATGTGAGCAGGTTTCTGATGATGAATCTACGTGCATGCTGATTTGTTTGATATTGTCAGTTATGGATTGGAACCTTCAACCTTTTTCCTAATACACCGTATGAAGACACCGGGAGAGCACAATGTTTATATATTGGGATATGCTGAATGTGAGGGGGAATTTCTACAGTTGTTAATGTTAATCAGGTTAGACTGTGTGAAGATTGAAGCAATGGAAAACAGTTCATGTCATTATCTGGAAAAATCAGTCATATGGGGAATCTTGCTGCTATGATGGTGTTCTGCAAAGTAAACGAAAGCTATTGTGCCTAAATTCATTTTCAGGGATACTATAGTAACCTGATGGATCGGCAACGTTGGCTAATATGATTTTTCGCTTGATACTTTTGTAAAGTAGAGCAAAGATTGACTAAAGATTGCATGAGGTGTTATCTACTATTCACAAGCTACGTCCAAGGGGGAATTTGTTGGAGCATATATTGTCATATATAGTGTGTCTGTCGCTTGACGAATAGTCTAGGCTTAATGTTATACACCTTGTAAACACATGAAACTAGGTCATTCGCAGGAGCATATACGAATGAGACTCAGTCGTACAACTGAGCCATGCTAGTGGACCAGTCGTGCGACTAAGAGATGCGATTGGGGCATTCGTAAGACAGAACCACACGCATGGTCCAGTCATACGATTGAACCATACGCATGGTCCAGTCGTACGATTGAACCATACGCATGGTCCAATAGCACGAATGGGCCCAGTCGCATCTGATATCGGCCGAAGCCTATATATACCAGTTTCATTGTGTAGAAACCTAAAGGTTTTGATATTGTGCCCGGCGCCCAGGTGCTGCCGGTTGAGAGGGGAGATCATGCTCGATTTTTCTGTTTAACGATCTTGTAATCATTCGGTCTTATCAATGAAATCATTCGATTATTGTTCGTACTATTGTTTGTCTTTTGGTTTATCACCTTTCGTCAAGAACACACTCGGATGTTTACCGATCCAGCGACTTGTTAGGACCGCGTACGTACGGAGTACTAACTAATTCAACGTTTAACCGAATCAAATAGCGTAAAATTCTATTTAATTGGTGATCCAATCAGGGAAACCGTTAATCCGATCAAACCTAACGATTAAAATACGTTAAGAATAGACTAGAAATGATCAGAAATGATCTATGAAGTTGGAAGGGACGATCTGGACGAACTTGGACGGCAAGGGTTGTGAATTCTCGAAGTCTCTTCTTTTTCCACGAATTAAGTGGTATTTATAGGTTACAGCTTTCATTCATACGACTGAGCCATGAGTATGGCTCAGTCGTGCGACTGAGTCATGTGATTGGTTCAATCGTACGATTGAGTTAGTCTTATGACTCAATCGTGCAATTGACTCAATTTCATGGTTCAGTCATGCGATTGGGCCATTCGCATGGTCCAGTCGTGCGATTGAAACATGAGGCTAAGTTAAAAACATTCCTGCACCTTTAACAATTCAGAACTGTCTAATAATTATGTACCTATATGACATGTTCGTATAAGCATGTAACATACAATGATATAAATATATAAAACGTTAAGCAACCAATACATAATCAATCAAAGAGTTTTCATTACATTGATCAAACATTACATATATGTAACAAAATGAAAGTCTATTACATTTGAGCTCAATTGAACTAGAACTAGGGACATGTGTACTAACAAACTCCCCCTTAGACCTAGTTCTATCTAATCTTTGACTTCCTTCTTAAACTCTTCGAACCTCTTAGCCCGTTCCTCCTTAGAAACCCCCACATGGATATTGAGTGCGAAGCATAGACATATCACATGCTGAAACTGTAGTGTTTGCACTATATCCTGGGTATCAAAAAATAGTGGCCACTTGTATAGAGTATATACATCTGAAGTTGACAAGTTGATAAGTCACATTGGGTCGAACACCTTTATTGTGTCCACCGTTCCTTCCCTGTCCAAAACAATAAAGGCCTCTCCAGAGCGCCAGTCATAGTACCACCACTTAAAATGTGGGGTAAAATCCTGTGGCATCTCCCTCAATAGTATTCTGGACATCATGCGCGGAGGTCACCACTTAAGGACAATCTTTGGTTGACCGGTGATGGGACTCACCTCAGACCTTCTAAGGTACCTCGTAGCCTGCTGAGGCTTGAAGTTTACCCATCTTGTCCGGTATTCCCTTTTCAGGGCAGCCTCAAACCAGCTAACATTTTCTTCATGTCAGCGTAGAGCAGCTTCAGGCGTGCCAGCTGGTTGAGCTCGAACCCGGGGAGAGTCTTTAGATCATGAGGGAATCTGAAGTACTTGATTCCCCTCTCCTTCTTTACTGCATAAGCTCCAAGATCCTCAAAATGAGCCCATGCAATGATCTTCCCTAACACCTTCATGTTCTTCTTAACTTTGTAGAGCTTGGTGTAGGTACTTGGCTTAGCTATAGCACGTTAGGCTTGGATCTCAGCAAAGCAAGCTGCCCATGCAGCCTTTCAGATATCGACATCAGCGTCCGAGGCTTGGACTTGGCTAGTAGATGTTTCTGCTTCTTTCTCTTTATCACTCAGCTTCTCCAAAATATCACTGCCGAGAGTGTTAACCAGATCAGGAAACACATTTCCCTCTCGGTCAGCGTATTCAGGGTAGTGCTGATCAGTGATGTCTTCAATCTCTATCTCCTCAACATCATTAAGCTCTTTATCACTATCATCATCAAAAGTTGGAGCATCCTTCACGATCTCATCTGGATTAAGCCGAAACATCTCAGCAAGTTGCTCGTCGGTTAGGTCGTGAATTATTTCTCCTTCTTCAGGAGTATAACTCACAGCCCTTCTGACGATCCCCTACAGATCAAGAATCATTGTTAATTGAGACTTGATCTGTTGGAGGGAGCAACATCGTGCTCATCTTGCTGAAATGCTGGATCTGCTTGATTTAGACACGTAGCAAAACAATCATTAGTATGTAATCAAGATAATCAAACATTAAATAATAAATATTTACATTAATTACATAAACATCCAAAAGATGATTCAAGTACAAAAGTTGAATAATAAAACATCTAGTCTGTACTTTTGTCTTGAATCTGCTCGTGAGCTTTAGCAGTAGGTGATGATGGAGGGGCTGATGTAGATCCTTGGTCTTGTCTTCGTTTAGTTCGTTGTTCCTGACCCAGGTCAGCAGTATTTGTAGCTGGATCTTCATCATCATCATCATCTTTGTGCCCCTCCTCTGCTTGATCATCTCCACTATCATCATCACTGTCTTCATCATCGCCATCATCACCATCTCCCTCTCTTATCTTCAGAGGCTCATCCATAGTGCCCTTAAGTTTTAGCAGGATGGTCTTCTTGGCCTCCTCCAACTGCTCAATCCTCTTAGAAGATGTGACGTTTTGCTCCTGGAGTTAGGTGAGCTCTAGCCTCTGAGCAGCCATCTGCTGGGTCTGCTCCTGTAACTGCTGTGCCTGCTGAGAGATCTGCAGCGATTAAGCGGCAGTAAGCTCTTCTAACTGTCTTAGCCGTGCAGTCTTCTCATCATCGGCAGCTAACTGCTTCATCACCATTTTGTTAAGTGCTGCAAGCTGTTCCTTTACCCCACTGGAGGGTAGAGAGGATCCAGAGAGAACTGATGAGGGTCCGGCTCGGTGTTGGGTGGTGGTAGCTGTGGTGGAGGTGAATATAGGTGGAGGTGTATGAGTGGGTGGGGTTGTAGGAGTAGTGGTTGTGAAGGGTGGTATGGTAGTGGTAGGTGGTGTTGTGGTAGTGGGTGGTGTAGTGGTAGTAGTGGTGGCTGTGGAGGTAGGTGTGATGGCTGAAGAGGTTGTTAGCAGGGTAATCCTCCTTCGCTTGGGCTTCAGCCCATGTGGCTGAGCCATTCGTTTCCTCCGAGTCCCCCTAGACCCGGAGGCTCCCCCTCGGCTGCTGGGAGAGTCTGGGGTATATGATCGGTCGACAGAAGAACCCCCAGACCCTCCCGGGCGTCCACCAACTGCACTCACTGCTTGCTCAGTAGCAACCACCCGGCTACCCACCATCTGGCTGAGAGGCTCTTCATCTGACTCTTCTTCCTCATCCTCCATAAAGTCCTGATGGAATCCTGCCGTCTCTAATCCCTCTTGTGGGGATGGTGGAGATGTAACATCTGCAGTAGTAGTCTCAAAACCTGTATCTCCACCATCATCACCGTCATCATCATCAGAATCATCACCGGGGAGGACTATGTGCTCCACATCGGAGTCACTACCGTCGTGGCACCACTTACGTCTTGCCGGCGCCACATAGTCCTCCCAGGCTAGATGCCCAAACAGTCTCCTCACCGGGGGCTTAACCTGCTTACCTCGGTAGACCTTCATTCTCCCCAATGTCATGTCGTCCATGACCTCCAGGATGACCGCATCCTCTCTCTCCTTCGGTAGTTGGGGGAGCTTCTGATCAATGATCATCTGGATAAACCTCGGGTACATGAAGAAACTCTTTTTCCCCTTGGCCTCGATGTTCTCCACCAAGTAAGTGAAGATCATCCTGGAGAAGCTGAATGGGAAGTTCAGCACCAATGTAGCAAATGCATTCTGCATCTGACCAGACAACTCATCAAGTCCTCCCTTCCTTGAGGCTATACAACATAGAAGCACATGGGTAAGGTACTTGAATTGGGGGCACAAATTGCTTTTGTTAAGCATACTTGAGTTGATGTCCCCCGAGTACTTTGCCCTCATAAAACAGCCTCGGACGGTAATGGGGTGTAGTCTAGTTGGGCATGCTGCATCATCCCCAAACTCAAGTACCGTCCGGATGTCCTCCTCAGATAGCTCAATATCTTGTCCAAAGATAGAGCTCCTAATAGTATAAGGCTCCGTGGACCTGTCAACCACAGCGTTTTCCTAAAATGCCTGTTGTATCGATCTATAGGGGGTACACTGTGCTGAGATCGCTCGGAAGATCCTCGAGCGTCGTAGAAAGCTGATAATCCCAGTGAAATCCGCCGCCTTGCGGGAAGTCAGGTCTAGATAAGCACATATGTTGTGCATAGTACTCATAGTCCACCTACTACCCATCTGTTCACACAAAACAAATAAACATTAGCACATGTTGAAGATAGCTGATATAAGTTCATGAACGTTAAAATTTTGTTTAGTCGTGCGACTGAACAAACGACTGAGATCTAGTCATGCGATTGAACTGTGCGACTGAGATCTAGTCATACGATTGAGTTCATTCGTACGACTGAGTCATGCGATTGACTTAGTCGCATGTCTTGTCATGCATTTACCTCAGTCATGCGACTGAGCTCATACGCATGGTTCAGTTGTGCGATTGAGTCAGTCGTTCATCTCAGTCGTACGAATGGGCTAATCGGACAGCTCAGTCATACGATTGAAGTTCATCAGAGTGTCCAGTCGCCTATTCTACTGTTTGTCCATTCAAATTTGTGTTTTGAGCAATAATTGATGATAAACATTAAGGTTAGGCTCATTACACTCAGAGTAGGTCGACTAAACATCTTTTATCATTAATTTGATCTTATAGGACAGTTTAGTTCATTAATTTGTTCATTTAAGTCGCGGTTACTATTAGGTCATAATTTGAGTGATTCTTGATGTCTATCTTCAGTTTAACTGATGAACCACCTTGATTATTACCTGTATAACCAATATAGAACGTCAGAAAGCAGGAATATACCATAAATGTGAATCTAAGAAATTTTGGCCGAGGTTCGACGAATCGTACGAATAGTGGGCGATTTGGGTGAGTAGGGCGACTGAGGCCGATTCAACTTGTATTTATACTAGGGCAACCTTCAGTCATGCGACTGAGCCTAGTCGCATGAGTTAGTCGTGCGACTGAGCCTAGTCACATGAGTTAGTCGTGCAACTGAGCCTAGTCGCATAAGTTAGTCGTGCGACTGAGCTTCAGTCGTGCAATTCACCCAATCGTTCACGTCCAATCGTACGATTGAGGTTCATTTGGACATCTGACATTATTCGGTCACCTCCAATCGTGCGATTGGACTCATTCGCATGGTCCATTCGTACGACTTGTCCATACTTATGGTTCAGTCGTGCGAATGGGCTATACATGTGACATTTTGACCATTTTACCGTTTGACACTTAGTTCCATTTAACAGTAGATAAAACATTATGAGCAGTTGATCATCTCAGACATGATCAAATTTTAGATTAGAACCTGTTGATCACCTCAGATGTGATCCATTTATCCACACGATCACCTCAGACATGATCCATTTATCCACCCGATCACCTCAGACGTGATCCATTTAACAACCCGATCATCTCAGACATGATCCATTTATCTTTTTTAGAAACAATTGATTTATGATAAACGTTAAGTTCATTTTGTGACATTCACAGCAACGAATAACATAGCACAGTCCGACACTAACACACTTTGCAAATAATTTGAAGGACTAAACTAAGTAACAAAATAAACATATTTTTATGATTTTTTATAGGGTTGGGTAGAAAAGCCTATTAGCATTAACATCATTTCTAAGACAGATCCATATGGAATCAGACAGGCATAGACTAAATTACATGAAACTTTTATATATGTTGAGGTTGAACCTAACATATTTACATATCACAGTTTCTCGATCATCTGAGACTTCTCCATTCTAACTGGGAATCATGCTTGATCTGTTAGGTAACACACATTGATTTTGAACATCAGGCGGTGTAACCACGACGATTGTCAGTATACTTCTCCACTAAAATGCATACACAGGCTTTTGACACACATTGGTGATGTATTAGGTTACCTTCTTTCAACCAACATTTGTGGATCCCAAGCTTATATGGTAATCAACATTCCATAGAGAATTTTCAAGCGGTCTACGGGTATGTTGACAAGAAAGACTATTTATAGATATTTCAAAGAGAAGCCAAGCCTCGGGTCAGTGCCATCGCACAGCAGAGAGGCGGCAAACACCAATGAATTCTAGAATATCTAGGTTATGCTTATCCTCAGGTCAGTGCCATCGCACAGTAGAGAGGCACACAACCTATCTTCTTGTTAGAGCATCTTTAACGTTTTCTTTTGCACATAACGCACCAACAACATAGGTTATCAGCTTGATTGCGTTTATTTTCAATTTTTTCATGCTTTGCTCTTTTTGTGGTCATCCGCACACTTTTAGTGGCGTTTATTTGCTCGTCATTCCTTATTGGAAATAATTGATTGTGTTAACCAGTGATAAGATGGGAACCCACAGTCAGTTGAACAAATTAGTTTAAATTGAGTTCACCAATGATGTCTACTAGTCTATTGTGTTGAATCTACCGACACATCATATGATGAACTAGCACCTCCGTAGATCGACTTTCTCAGTATAATTACAGTTACAAACAAGCATACTATCATTTTCCCAATCTGTTAGACTTAGAATTCTCTGACTAACAATTTTCTGTGATTTAATTAAACTAATATTGAAAAATTGAAAATCTTTTTGGTGTTCTAAATAAATTGACGCCTGTGTATTATCACTTTCCAATTTGCTGAATCACTTTCTTAGTTTTGTTGTTTTTGCCTTTTAGCTTATCTGCCCTCCCCCCTTTTTTTGAGTAAGTAAATAATGAACATAACCTAATCTCCCCCTAAAATTCTAAAACAAAAAATCTTTTTGTGTTTTTGGATTTTTATTAGACAAGGAAATTAAAAGAAATAAAATAGAAATAACAAAAACCAAACACGTGTCGGACTAGGCATCTGTCTTCTGAAGTTATGTCACTTTTCTTTTTACACCGTTGACCTCTAACAGATATAGAAATCTGGGTTTGTCAAAAGGTTTGGTGTAGAGGTCAGTGCGTTGAAAATCCATGTTTATTTTAATCACATCAATTAATTGTTTTTCATAACAGTCGCCTATGAAATGATACTTTATGCCGATATGTTTTGTTTTAGGGTGTTGAACAAGATTTTTAGTAACAGCTATGGCAGCAGAGTTATCAACAAAGATAGGTGTTTGAGAAAATTACAAACCGTAGTCTCGCATTTGCTGTTGGATCCAGATGATCTGAGAACAGCAACTTGCAGCAGCAATATATTCAGCTTCACAGGTTGATAATGCAACCGAAGGTCTGCTTCTTGCATTGCCAAGTGACTAACCCCCTTCCAAAGAACTGACACCCAGTTGATGTAGACTTGAAGTTCATCTTGCAACCGCCATAGTCAGAATCACTGTATGCAGTGAGCTCAAAGTCATCATCATGAGGATACCACAATCCCAGTGTTAAGGTACCCTTCAGATAACGGAAAATCCTCTTCACCCCAATCAGATGATTGACTTTGGGTTTCGCTTGATATCTGGAGCAAAGACATGTGGCATACATGATATCTGGACACGAGGCAGTGAGATACATGAGAGATCCGATCATCCCAGGATACATAGTGGCATCCACTAAATCCCCATTCTCATCAGGAGCCACATCATGATTTGTGGCGAGAGGGGTACTAGTAACAATGATGTTTTCCATATCAAATTGACTCAGAATGTCTCCAACATACTTAGTCTGATGCAGAAAAATACTGGTTGGTGTTTGATCCACCTATAATCCCAGGAAGAACTTCATTTCTCCCATGGCACTCATTTCAAACTCTGCCTTCATCACAGATTCGAACTCTTTGCACAGTTCTTCATTTCTCAAACTGAAGATGATGTCATCCATATAGATCTGCACCATTAGTAAGTCCCTATCTTTTTTCTTTAATAAACAACGTGCAGTCAATAACACCCCTCCGAAAACCGTGTTTCAAGAGATGGGTGGATAGCTTCTCATACCAAGCTCGAGGAGCCTGATGAAGCCCATACATAGCCTTGTCCAACTTGTAGACTCTGTCCCGATGATAAGGATCTTCGAATCCCTCGGGTTGACTGACGTAGACTTCTTCACGGATTTCCGCATGAAAGAATGCACTCTTAACATCCAGCTGATAAACTTTGATCTTCATGTAAGATGCGTAGGCCAGAAATATCCGAATAGCTTCCATTCGTGCCACTGGTGCAAACACTTCATTGTAGTCGACTCCCTCGACTTGTCTAAATCCTTGAACAACCAACCATGCCTTGTTTCTGATAACAACACCTTGGTCGTCCTTTTTGCACTTCAGTACCCATTTGGCACCAATCCCTTTTGCTCCTTTCGGCCTGTCAACGAGTGTCCACACTCCCAGCTTCTTGAACTGTAGCAGCTCCTCTTGAATAGCGTTGACCCAGGCCTCATCCTTCAGGGCATCACTGACGTACTTAGGCTCAATTTGAGAAACAAAACATGAGAAATCCCCGTCAATTTGAGAAACAAAACATGACTGCAGCATAGTCAGCAGAGTACAGCTGATTTCTAGTCTGCACACTGGATTGAATATCCCCAATGATAGAGTCGGGGGGATAATTCACACTGATCCTGGTCACAGGTGTCGAGGAACGACAACTTTAGTATCAAGATTTGTGACAACAGGTTCAGTATCCGGATTTCCCGATGCTTGTTCAGCAACTGAGGAGCTCTCTTCTTGATTGACATTATCCTCATTATTAGTCTTAGCTGCTTTGTCATCATCTGATGATTCATCAGTCTCGTCCTGAGCGGGTGTTGAAGAACCCGAAGTACCACTGGCTAGTGTCATATTGCTGATATCCAGATTCGGTTTATTTAAGACGTCGTACATCGTCTGGGCAGCAATCTCGTCATCTGAATCAAGCTGAGGGAGGTTGAAGGATTTGAAAAAGCCATCATAATCGAAGAATGACGATGGACCTTTTCCAGCAAGGGGGGTGGTGTATCTTTGTACATCTACGTTGCACGACACTTCTACCTGACCAGTTGAGTTGTTATAAACCCTTTTGTCTAGTATGCTATATCCTAGAAATATCCCTTGATTGGCTTTTTCGCAGAACTTGCCCTCCTGAGTTTTCTTCAGCAACGTACATGGTGCTCCGAAAGGTTCCAGATACTCCAGGTTTGGTTTGCGCTTCTGAAGCAACTCATAGCAAGTCTTCCCATGCCGCTTGACTACTAACACACGATTAAGTGTGTAGCAAGCATTGGCAATCGTTTCATTCCAGAACTGTACTGGCAGCTTTGAATCTGCCAACATAGTCCTCGTAGTCTCGATCAAGCTCCTATTCTTCTGTTCAGCAACACCATTCATCTGTGGCGTGTATGCAGAGGTGAACTAATGAACAATTCCCTCTTCCTTGCAGAAAGCATCCATCCACTGATTCTTGAACTCTGTTCCATTGTCTGAACAAATCTTTCTCACTTTTAGCTTGTAGAGTGACTCCAGTGTTGTGACTAGAACCTTGAACGACTCAAAAGTTTCTGACTTAGCTTTCAGAAACATCACCTAGGAGAACCGTGAGTAGTCATCTGTGACTACAAAGCAGTACCAGTCTTCGGTGATACTCTTCGTGCTGACAGGACCGAATAGATCCATATGCAATAGCTCCAGGGGCATCTCGATAGAGTTGACATTCTTGGTCTTATGAGACTTCATGGTCTGCTTTCCCTTCTTGCATGAGACACAAAAATCAGGAAGTTTGAAGTTCTTTACAGTAACTCTCTCAACTAAGTTGTTATGAATCAGATGATTCTACTTCCTGTGATTTATATGTCCCATTCTTTTGTGCCATGAGATAGACTCCTTCTCTGTTGCTTTAGACAAAAAGCACTGCACAGTAGACTCAGTAGTAGAAGCATTTGACATATCTAACACATACATGTCGTTGTACCTAGATGCAAACATTAATACCTGCTCCTCTAGAATCTCCATGTCTTTCTTCAGAATGTAACACTTTCGATTATCAAACATCACTTTAATGCCCTTGTCACATATCTGAGACACTGAAAGAAAATTGTTTTCCAATTGTTGAACAAAATTTACTTTATCAAATCTTACCTTTGTATTACCTACTTCTCCTTATGCGGTAATGTAGCCTCCTTTGTTTCCAGCAAAAGAAACGTGTCCCCCTTTAATTTGTTTGACATTGAAAAGGAGAGACTGATTTCCCGTCATGTGCCTGGATACCCCGCTATCTACAATCCATGTGTTGGTAGAAGCACTATAGCGCACAACCTGCACATTATTGAAAATTATTAGTTAAGGAGGGGGACCCAAGCCTTGACTGGCTTGGGTTTCCCAGAGGCATCACACATCACAAACTCAACCCACTGTCCTTTATCAGTTGATGGGATGTCAACCTTCAACTTATCACAGCTTTCAGACGCTTCAGATTTTTTGGCTTTCCATAAACCATCCTTGTGAAAGGATTGTTTATGGTAGACCGATGACTGATTTACAGTTTGAACCTTAGGTTTAGTTTCAAAGACAGGTTACACCTCAGGCATCACAGACTTGCCAGTGACTTGTCTGTATTGTTTATGGTATTGAGGAGAGGTATAAGACCTAGCAGGTGTTTTAGACCTAACAGGAGTCTTAGACCTAACCGGAGTCTTAGATCTCTGTTTTGAAACCAGTTTAACTTCATTGTCTAGTTCAATTTTAATTTTTGGTGTCTGATAGCTTGGAAAATTTAAAGAAATGTGACCTTATTGTCCACAAGTATAGCATGATCTCCTTTCAACTGGACTAGGAGATCTCTTGTGGGGTGGGGAGTAGACTTCAGGTAGGGACTTTTTGGTCTTAATCCTTTGATTTTCACCTTCCTTGACAAATTTTACTTGTTTAACATTATGGTGTATCTGTCTCTTTGGATGATTTTGATCTTACTTAATTTCTTTTGATTGAGTGGATTTTAAAGTCTTAGATAGTGTGTCAACAGATTTAGAACCCAAACCAAGAGTGACATTACCATCCTCTTCCACCCTATCAGTCTGATTTTTTGTGCCTGAGGTTGTTGACTTCTGATTATCAACGGGAGGAGCAGGTTTAACTTCAGTATCTGGGTTACTAACCAGAGGAGTAGTCACCACATGGTCCCTTATGTGATTTTTTTAACTGGCCACTGTTTGTTGTTCAAAAGGGTCTCATGTGGTGGAGGCACAACCTTATAACCCAGCCCTTCCACGTTGTTGCGTTCCTTAACCAAGTTTTTCAAAATATGAGACGAACTAGCTAGACTGTAGAGTTTTTGCTTTAAAGACTCATTTTCAACTTGTAAAATAGCTCTGTCCTTTTTAGTTTCCTCAATTGTCTTTAAATAAAACTTTATTTCATTTTCTTGGTTAAACGCGACAACCTCAGTTTCTTTTAGTTGTTTCTTTAAAGCATCATTTTTTCTTTATAGCGGCTCTTTTGTTTTAACACTCTATTAGCCTCAGTGCACAATTTTAAGTCATTTACTAAGCTATCATTATGATCTTATAACCTAGCAAATTTCAGATCAATGCTTTCCCTAAATTTATCACATTCAACACAAGCATGTTTAACAAAAAAGATCATCTTTTGATTCTACCTGTGCAGATATAGACGAGCCAGCCATGAAAGCAGTTTGAGGTTCCTGTTGTGCTTCAGATTCTGCATTCAGTTCTTCCTCAACAAGTTGATCAACAGCAGCTAAGGCTTCATTAGCATCCAGCTCTGCACAGTTCTCCCCCTCACTCGTAGAGTCGTCATTCAGATCATAAACGAGAGCAATATTGGATTCACCATGAGATAAAAATCGGAAGGACTAGTCCTGTTCTTCATCACCTTGAGCAACCAATGCCTTTGAATCATTGCTTGTTGAAGCTGTCTTTTATCTTTATCCACCTTGAGCAACCAATGCCTTTGAATCATTGCTTGTTGAAGTTGTCTTTTATCTTTATCCTGTTTGTTGAAGGACGAGAACAGGTTCCCATTTCCAGTCTTCTTTGGTTTAACACATTCTCGCTTGAAGTGTCCTTTCTCCTCGCAGTTGAAACAGGTGACCTTTGACTTGTCAAAACCAAAAGTACTATCTTTAGTAGCCACCAGATTCGGTCCCGTCTTCTTAACAAACTTCCTTGCTCGTCGCACAGCACTCACGAGAGCCCACATGATGTCCATTCTTTCCAATTCATTTTCATCCACCTGCTCATAGTCTTCATCAGCCAAGTGGCAGTTACCAATCTTTCCTGCTACTAATCCATCATAAGAGTGAACCACAGTAGCAAGTAAGTCCATGTGTTCCATAGCCACTTCCACAGTTACATTGCCCAAATTTTCGGTCACTAACTTTGTCGATTTAGCTTCTGTAGTACTGTGTTGAACCCCTGATGAAACATTTGACTGACCACCAGATGATGAGCTTTGACCAGCTGCAGATGTATTAGATACAAAAGCAATCTGCAGAGGGGCACTGAAAGATTTTGCAGTAGGATTCACATTATAGAGAGACGGATCTGAGTGTATGATCCCTTCTTGGCCTTGTACTTGTGTCTCACCTCTTCTTCTCTAAGTTTTAGGATGAAATCATTGATGTCTAAAGTCTCCAGCACTGAATTATATCTCAAAGTGGAAATAAATGAATTCCATTTCTCTGGTAGCCCATCAGCCAAACTAGACATTTTTTCTTCCTTTGACGTTGTAACACCATGAGTATGGAGTTCACTCATCAAATGATAGAAGCGGTCTATAATATCATCCAGATTCTCATTCCCGATAGCAGAAAAATTATCAAATTCCTTCTTTAATGCCTTGGCCTTTAAAGACTTCAGTGTTGTGCTCCCTTCATACCGTTTCTCAAGAACATTCCATAACTTTTTGCTCTGCTTATGATCAGAATACTGATGGAAGATATCTTTAGGAATTGACTGTGTCAACATAGCATAGGCTTTCTTCTCTGCATTATAGGCAAGCCTTTGTGCATCACTTAATCCACTCAAAGTAAGGGGTATACCATCAGCTCCAACTGGCATATTATAGCCAGCCTCAATAGCATTCAGAGATTTGTGTCCACTCCATTAAGATGAAGCTCAAAACATTGCTTCCACTGAGGAAATTCATCAAGAGACAAAAGCTTAGGTGGTTTATTATGGTTCCCGATCTCATTTTCCAATAGCAATAGGTTCTGGATCCTGGAGTCCTTCCCTGCTAAGAATGCAAAGTTCTCTGAGTCCACAATGAATTAGTATAAAACTTGAAAACCAAACTATGTATGAGACTGGGAGGGGCGACTGAAGGACGTCTGAAAACCCAAATGTGCGATTGAGCTTAGTTGTACGACTGGGCAGGTGATTAGGGTAGTTGTGCGAATGAACAGAACGACTGGAACAATCGTGCGATTGAACGAGCGAATGGTCCAATCGTGCGATTGAACTGGCGATTGGAGTTCAGTCGTGCGATTGAGTCAATCGTGCGACTGAGACTGCTGACTTCGAAATTTTTCGACCTTTTTCACACAATTCGACCTAAAACATAATTTGAGTACCCTAGACGGCTCCAACTCAAAAAAGACTCAATTTTGAAAGCATGCACACGTAAAAACTGGATTTTTATGCAGAGAGCACGGATCTTTAGACTAAAAACGTTGACTTTTTCACAAAAACGATTGAATCCACGAAGAATGAAGAGCCAAAGCACTGATACCACTTGTTAGGACCGCGTACGGACGGAGTACTATCTAATTCAACGTGTAACCGAATCAAATAGTGCGGAATTCTATTTGATTGGTGATCCATTCAGGGAAACCGTTAATCCGATCAAACCTAATGATTAGAATATGTTAAGAATAGACTAGGAATGATCAGAAACGATCTATGAACTTGGAAGGGACGATCTGGATGAACTTGGATGGCTAGGGTTGTGAATTCTCGAAGTCTCTTCTTTTTCCACGAATTAAGTGGTATTTATAGGTTACAACTTTCATTCGTACGACTGAGCCATGCGTATGGCTCAGTCGTGTGACTGAGTCGTGCGATTGGTTCATTCGTACGATTGAGTTAGTCTTATGACTCAATCGTGTGATTGACTCAATCACCTGGTTCAGTCGTGTGATTGGACCATTCGCATGGTCCAGTCGTGCGACTGAATCATGAGACTAAGTTAAACACATTCCTAAACCTTTAACAATTCAGAACTATGTCTAATAACTGCGTACCTATATAACATGTTCGTATAAGCGTGTAACATACAATGATATAAATATAAACCAATACACAATCAATCAAAGAGTTTTCATTACATTGATCAAACATTACATATATGTAACAAAATGAAAGTCTATTACATTTGAGCTCAATAGAACTAGAACTAGGGACATGTGTACTAACATGTAGATAACTTAAGACCATTTATAAAATTAGGTGAGCATAAACTCTCATCAAACATATCATTAATTTCTTTAAAGATTACATTACATGATATAAGAGTTATCTTAGAGGCTGATGCAAACCAAAGTTGTCTAAGCAAGTATTCTAAAGTACAAGGAAGTTACTTTGGAAGATTTGAAAATTTCGTAAAGAATTCACTAATTGTCAAATCTTCCGAAGCCAAAGACCAATTCTTCCGAATCCGAAGATGAAGTCTTTCAAACTTCAAGACAAAGGCTTTCGAATCCAAGAGACTGCTTTCTTCCAAAGACAAAGAAGACATGCTTTCTCTGACATGCTTTTGACAAAAGCTGGAACACTGTTCGCTGCCATCTGTAAAAACTCACCAACTTATACAAGTTGGTGATATCTTCATACTTTTGTCAACTGTAGATTAAGGTTTTGAGTCTGTAGCTTTCCACTCTTGTTCTTTTATCCTTCTAGTAATAGATTATGATGTGATCTATGGCATATCTTCATCACTAGTAAAAAGGCAATCTGTATTTTGACTTTACATTGATCTTGTTGTCCAGATTAGTGTTCCAGTTGGCCTTCAAAGTATGGCCGGCCGTATGATGTAGTATAAAGTGTCTTATATACTAGTTCCTAGGACTTAGCTTTATAACATTTATAAAACACTTGAGAGCAATATATATCATCATTGAAAACCATTATATTGTTATACTTATGTTCCTTACTCTTGTTTACTCTTGTTCTTTGTTTCACTTGTCTTGTTCCCTATTTGATATGCTAAGTGTTATACTCTCTTTAACTTGTGCAACTGTTGCATCATAGTTAACCTATCCTGCAATTGATATCAGATCTTCTTAGGCTCTTGATTTTAAGATCTCACCATACTAAATCTCTTCAGTTTCACAAAACACTTAACATCTCAAATGGCAGCCTCACTAAGGGTGTCATGGAAACCGACACTAAGACAAAATCTCCAATGATCACTCCTGATAACTTTGACACTTGGTGCCAAAGAATGGAAGGCTTTATAAAGTCTCAAGATAGCAGGATGTGGAGATCTGTTGTTTCAGGACCTCATGTAACACCCAGGAGTTTTGGTCAGTTAAAATAAAAGAAAAAAAGGAGAAAAGGAGAATATTCTGAAAGAAAAGGAATGAAAATAAAGTGGGAGGACTAAAAGTGTACAGAGGACAAAATATTATTATTATTTTGTATAAAGTAAGCATGGCCGCCCACATGTCCTTCATTTATCAACTGCTCGACATTTTAGAGAGAGAAAGTAGAAGAGCTTCGGTTTTGGAGAGAGAAAACAGCTGAATTCGTATAAGGTAAGCAAATTTAGTGTAACTGAGTTAGTTTTTATGGATTTTTGGCCCTAAAACCGGCTTTTACATGTTCTCATATGTGTGCATGTGATCCGGTATATGTTTTTGGACATGTCTAGGTGTTAGAAACATCAACAAAAGTTCAAGTTGAAAGGATTATGTAAGGCCCCGTTCCCGGGCACCTCACAGCTGGTCATTCATCGCCCATAAACATTTTAAATCGTTCATCTATTTTGCAACGGAATTTAAAACTTTCATTTATAACTAAAAACATGTCATTTCATAACATTACAATATTCCTTTTCATCTCAAAATACATTGACATGTCAAAATATGGATGCCAGCCTCAACGAAACTGAGTAGTCGCCCCGTGCCATCCTCAGCAACATACCTGCCAACTGGAAACACATCAAAGTCAACGTTGCTGAGTGAGTTCTAGTTTTATATTAAAAACATACCTTTGTTTCGTTAAAACCGTTCTTTACTTCTTTTAAAAACGTCCTATACTTTCATATATGAACACACATCATACGTACATACACATAGATAATATCATTATTATCTTCTTTTCTCATTCATTCTTTATCTTTCACTTTCACTCATTCTCTGACTGTCATTCGTTCATTATCTATATTTAACTTTCATGCATTCTCTATCTTTCACTTCTATCTAGATCCGGTCACACTTTACCCTCTTCATGGCACACAGCCATGATTACTGAGGTCGAGTGACAAGGATCCCGTTTCATACGTCATCATTATGTTACTTCCGTTCATTACTTTCATTCGTTCATTCTTTAGCTTTCATTACATTCGTTATCTTTCGTTCGTTTCATACTTTCCTTCTTTCACAATTATCTCTCTCATTCATCAACTCATGCGATACTCCTGACTCATGTCCGAAAACTGATACTGTGCCGGGGTCTATACACAAACCCCCAACTCATGTCCGAAGACTGAAACAGTACCGAAGCACGCGATCCTCTACTCATCCTCTTAGATCCTGTCTCATGCAATATCCCCGTCTCATGCTTGAAAGTTGATGCTGTGCCGGGGCATGCTCACAAACCCCCGACTCATGTCCGAAGACTGACACAACACCGGGATACGCGACAAAGATCCCGTCGAGTCAACCATCTAGATTGAACTCCATCCGAGTCTGTTGCAACACAAAGTTGCTCACCTCACTATCTCGTCTCATGCAATATCCCCGAATCATGCCCGAAGACTGATATTGTGACGAGGCTTGACAAACAAACCCCCGACTCATGTCCGAAGACTGACACAGTACCGGGATACGCGACAGAGATCTCATCCCTCTATCTTGTCTCATGCAATACCCCCGACTCATGTCCGAAGACTGATGCTGTGCCAGGGCTTGACAAACAAACCCCTGACTCATGTCCGAAGACTGACACAACACCAGGATACGCAACAAAGATCCTCTTTCGAGTCTGTTGCAACACAGAGTTGCTCACCTTATACATACACTCTTTAGCTTTACGTTCGTTCATTCATTCATTAATGCATGTGTTCATTCATTACGTTCCTCTTTCATTATCTTTCACTTTACATTACATAATACTTTTCATTCATTCACACACGTATACGTATACGTAAACTTACATCAAAGCAAGGAACATCGGATTTACAAGTCATCAGTATTCACCATCTATCATGGCAATGTCATACTTCACATACATACATCATGCATACACATGCAATACTATCGTCATCATGCCCAACGTAACTTCTAAGCCTCGACAGTTGTCACACATGCACCTACGGGAGCTATCACATCATTACTTACCCCCTGTTATTTTCCCGAAGGTCCGTAATTGAACTATACCTCTCCTCGTACACATCAGCCCTATTTTGGCGATTGAGCAGCCTTCAGTCGCATGGCTTCCATGCGACTGAACACTATGCGATTGGACCTAGGCGGTGAGCATCTATGCGGATGAACACCTAATCATGCGAATGGACACTATGCGAATGGGCTCCTATGCGACTGAACCCTCAGTCGTGCGACTGAACAGCTAAGCGAATGGGCGTATGCGACAGAGCCCTCAATCGTATGACCTGTCCTGCGACTGAACCTCCAGTCGTGCGATTGAGCTCCAGTCATGCGGTTGAGCTTCATTCGTCCCTCAGTCGTGCGATTGGCCCTCCAGTCGCCTAGCCCTAACAGGGCAGCGATTGCAGCTCATCCCGAACTGCAGTCTCGACTCACGACCTCCAAATCCTTCCAAACTCGTTTTAAGCCCAAATTAACCCTCCTAAACCTTAGGGAATCATACTATGACAACATTCAAGCACACACACGTCCAAAATCGCACTCTAAACACACTATACACATACACATTCATACATACACGGGTTAAACACCCAAAACCCAAAAAAGTTTCAGATGTGCGCCAGCCCCAAAATCCTTCAAAAACATGTAAAAGAGGGGTCCTAGAACTCACATGAACTTTCCCGTCGAGTAGAGCTTCTATTCAACCCGCTACATGTCGATTTTGCACTCTCGAACCCGCTTGAACCAAGATTTCTGCTCCTCTTTTCCCGTTTCTCTTCTTTCTCTCTGGTTTCGCAAGTGTGGGGAGAGGGTAAGGGCTGCCCTCTCCCTTAAATACTATAGTCCTGTCGCCCGAGCTTCTATGCGACTAAACCTTCAGCCACATGAATTCCATGCGATTGGACACTCCAATCGTGCGACTATCATGCGTATGGAGCTCCAGTCGTGTGACTATCGTGCGATTGGACGCTCCAGTCGCATGACACACCAAACCGAAATTTCCAGGTGTTACAAGTCCACCCCCCTTAAACGGGTTTCATCCCCAAAACCTGTTGTTCCTTAAACCTTCGCGGGCAATACTGTCCCATCTCTTTTGCAGTCTATCACTTAGAATCCTATTGCTCAACATCGTTTATCAACATTCGACTTCTGGTCAATCTTTGACTATCTCCATCAGCAACCCATGCGTACTGATCGATATTCATTTGACCAGGACCTGCGATCTCAAATATGCCATGTAGAGTGCGGTTACTATAATTCAAAGAAACATCATAATATCTGAGCAAAGGCTTGGCGTCATAATCATTGAGTTTCAGAGCATCACTGAGAACCCTCAGCTTTAGTGCATGAAGAACAAGGCTTTCAACTTGCGTAAAGTTGCTGCTTACCCCAGGCCCTTGTTTGATGTTCTTTATGTATGAATAATGACCCTCTTGCAAACCAAACAACTGATGAGAAAGGCTTTCATTAATCGTGCTATGTGTTGTTCCAAATATAACTACACCGAGATCGGTATTTTTTTCTCATGTTCCTTGCGGGTACACTGCGATTGAAAGGCAAATCGGCTTCTTTCGTAGCCCAAACCAAATTTACCTTTTTCTTTGCTTCTGATCTCCCATTCTACCTGTTTGCTACAACGTTGAAACTATGCGTACGTTGCCGCTCGATGAACCAATCACAGGCTAAAACTGTTCCTCAGACAACGGGTGACACAACCTTCTCAATAGCATCACGCAATCCTCTAGGGCATCAGGTAACCTAGTGAATCTACAAGTAGTAATCTCTACATCGATGTATTCCTAGATGTTTCTTCTCCTACCATGCAATAGAAGACAGTAGGAACGAACTACTAGTAGCGCCGCATTCAAGGCATAAGGGCTTAAACTTAAATTTACCAGAAACATACCTGTCGTCAAGTCGAAGTCCGCTCTAGCCTTCACCCTCTGTCCCCCCTCCTTGCACCGGAGCTTCCTGCCTTTCACTTCTTATAATCCCTGCTTATATGTCCAGTCTCACCGCAGTTGTAGCACTTAGCCATACGACACTCCCTTGCCCTGTGGCCTTATTTCCCACACTAAAAACAGACATTTAGTCCCCATTTGCACTCCCCTTCGTGACTTCTACCACACTCCTTGCATCTCTCACCCTTTCTTGTTATCCTCTCTCGATCATCGATCCTCATCACTTTACCTTCAGTCACCATTCCACCATCACTATCTCGCCTTCCCTTCCCCTTCTTAACATAGGCTCGCTCCTCCACCTTGCCCGTCATCGCCGTCCCCTCCCGCTCGTTGTACAACCTTCCCGCTAGATGTACCGTCGACATGAATGTGCTAGGTTGGGTCGTGATCATGTGCCTACGGATATCCGTCGGCAAGCCCTGAATGTACCTCTTAATTTTCCGCGAAAGAGGTGTCACCTGTTCCGGCACCAGTCGTGCCATCTCGTTGAATTTGGTGGTGTATTGTTGATGTGTCCTCGTACCCGCTTCTAACTGCAGGAAATCCCTTTTAACATTATCCATCTCACGGTGAGAACAGAACTCCTCAATCACCAGCCTTTTCAACTCTGACCATCTCATTTTTCTGATAGCCCGGCTACCCTCAACTTGGAATATGTTGTCCCACCAGCACAAAGCTGAGTCCACGAAAGAGTGGGCGGCAAACATCACTTTTTGATCCTCCCAGCACTCGCTGATGTTCAGCACGACTTCCATTTCCCTCACCCACCGGTGAGCAGAAGCAGCAGTGCCATTACCATCAAACGTTGGGGGCTTGCATCGTTGAAATGCCCCATAGCTACAGCCTCGTGCCGTCTCGGCGTAGGCTCTTCCTCCTCTTCTTCCTCTTCGTCCTCGAAGAAAACTGTTTCAGTTTCTGTCCGTCTCCTTCCGCCCGAAGGTCTACCCCTTTCCTGTCTCTCCTCATTCCTAACAGCCTTTATCACTTCAGTCACCACAGACGTAAGATCGTCTGCATGACCTGGTGCACTTCTTCCACAACCCCCTCTCTCATCAAGGCTCTCAGGTTAGCACTCTCATCACCGCCCTCCGGATGAGGGGTTTCGAGTTCCTAATGAACCACCTTCTCTACTCTAGGTCTTCCCCTTATGGCCCGTGGTTGAACACCACGTCCGCCACCACCTCCACCACGTGAAGCCTTAGAAGATCTACCACCGGCAATCCTCTATCACACACTGAAAGATTTAAACACCAATATGATCATTCAAGGGAACAACTCAATTCATGTCAAGTATAGTAAGTCCCTAATTACAGTGATCAGTTGTGATTAGCTACTTACTTTACTTTTCGTACCCGAGCATTACCTGTCCTGAATATATTAGCATCTAAATCAAACAATAACACATAGACACATAACATGCGCACATAATACCAGTTAACATTACGAAAATACCTGATGGCACACAGCTACTCAGTTTGGCATCCCTTCCCTTTTGTCCCATTCTCAGTTTAAGTTAAGGTTTATCTTGAAAATTTACCCGTTTCACTTAAACCTGGCTCTGATAGCAACTTGTAAGGCCCCGTTCTCAAGCACCTCACAACTGTTCATTCATCGCCCATAAACATTTTAAATCGTTCATCTATTTTGTAGCGGAATTTAAAACTTTCATTTATAACTAAAAACATGTCATTTCATAACATTACAATATTCGTTTTCATCTCAAAATACATTGACATGTCAAAATATGGATGCCAGCCTCAAGGAAACTGAGTAGTTGCCCCGTGCCATCCTCAGCAACATACCTGCCAACTGGAAACACAACAAAGTCAGCGTTGCTGAGTGAGTTCTAGTTTTATATTAAAAACATACCTTTCTTTCGTTAAAACCGTTCTTTACTTCTTTCAAAAACATACTATACTTTCGTATATGAACACACATCATACGTACATACACATAGATAATATCATTATTATCTTCTTTTCTCATTCATTCTTTATCTTTAACTTTCACTCATTCTCTGTCTGTCATTCGTTCATTATCTATATTTAACTTTCATGCATTCTCTATCTTTCACTTATATCTAGATCCGGTCACATTTTACCCTCTTCATGGCACACAGCCATGATTAGTGAGGTCGAGTGACAAGGATCCCCTTTCGTACGTCATCATTATGTTCCTTCCGTTCATTACTTTCATTCGTTCGTTCTTTAGCTTTCATTACATACGTTATCTTTCGTTCGTTTCATACTTTCCTTCTTTCACAATTATCTCTCTCATTCATCAACTCACGCGATACTCCCGACTCATGTCCGAAGACTGATACGGTGCCGGGGTCTGTACACAAACCCTCGACTCATGTTTGAAGACTGACACAGTACCGGAGCACGCGATCCTCTACTCATCCTCTTAGATCCTGTCTCATGCAATATCCCCGACTCATGCTCGAAAGCTGATGCTGTGTCGGGGCCTGCTCACAAACCCCCCGACTCATGTCCGAAGACTGACACAGCACCGGGATACGCGACAAAGATCCCGTTGAGTCAATCATCTAGATTGAACTCCATCTGAGTCTGTTGCAACACAAAGTTGCTCACCTCACTATCTCGTCTCATGCAATATCCCCGACTCATGCCCGAAGACTGATACTGTGCCGAGGCTTGACAAACAAACCCCCGACTCATGTCCGAAGACTGACACATTACCAGGATACACTACAGAGATCTCATCTCTCTATCTTGTCTCATGCAATACCCCCGACTCATGTCCGAAGACTGATGTTATGCCAGGGGTTGACAAACAAACCCCCGACTCATGTCTGAAGACTGAAACAACACCGGGATACACAACAAAGATCCTCTTTCGAGTCTGTTGCAACACAGAGTTGCTCACCTCATACATCCTCGTTCGTTCATTCATTCATTAATGCATGTGTTCATTCATTACGTTCCTCTTTCATTATCTTTCACTTTACGTTACATAATACTTTTCATTCATTCACACACGTATACGTATACGTAAACATACATCGAAGCAAGGAACATCGGATTTACAAGTCATCAGTATTCACCATCTATCATGGCAACATCATACTTAACATACATACATCATGCATACACATGCAATACTATCGTCATCATGCCCAACGTAACTTCTAAGCCTCGACAGTTGTCACACATGCACCTACGGGAGCTATCACATCGTTACTTACCCCCTGTTATTTTCCCGAAGTTCCGTAATTGAACTATACCTCTCCTCGTACACATCAGCCCTATTTGGGCGATTGAGCAACCTTCAGTCGCATGGCTTCCATACGACTGAACACTCTGCGATTGGACCTAGGCAGATGAGCATCTATGCGGATGAACACCTAATCATGCGAATGGACACTATGCGAATGGGCTCCTATGCGACTGAACCCTCAGTCGTGCGACTGAACAGCTAAGCGAATGGGCGTATGCGACTGAGCCCTCAATCGTATGACCTGTCACGCGACTGAACCTCCAGTTGTGCGATTGGGCTCCAGTTGTGCGGTTGAGCTTCAGTCGTCCCTCAGTCATGTGATTGGCCCTCCAGTCGCCTAGCCCTAACTGGGCAGCGATTGCAGGTCATCCCGAACTGTAGTCGCGACTCACGACCTCCAAATCCTTCCAAACTCGTTTTAAGCCCAAATTAACCCTCCTAAACCTTAGGGAATCATACTATGACAACATTCAAGCACACACACGTCCAAAATCGCACTATAAACACACTATACACATACACATTCATACATACACGGGTTAAACACCCAAAACCCAAAAATAGTTTCAGATGTGCTCCAGCCCCAAAATCCTTCAAAACATGTAAAAGAGGGGTCCTAGAACTCACATGAACTATCCCGTCGAGTAGAGCTTCGATTCAACCTGCTACAAGTCGATTTTGCACTCTCGAACCCGCTTGAACCAAGCTTTCTTCTCCTCTTTTCTCGTTTCTCTTCTTTCTCTCTGGTTTCCCAAGTGTGGGGAGAGGGAAACGGCTGCCCTCTCCCTTAAATACTACAGTCCAGTCGCCCGAGCTTCTATGCGACTGAACCTTCAGTCGCATGAACTCCATGCGATTGGACACTCCAATCGTGCGACTATCATGCGTATGGAGCTCCAGTCGTGCGACTATCGTGCGATTGGACGCTCCAGTCGCATGACACTCCAAGCCGAAAATTCCGGATGTTACAGATTAAGCTTGGAAGCAGCTTAGGTGAGTTTCTAGACCCCATGTTTTACATAGAAATTTTTCTGTAATTTTGAGAAAAAATAGAATTTTAGGTTTGACCCTAGTTTGACTTATGGACTGTGTTGGACTATTCTAAGCATGAATATGAGAGGGTTGATGCTTAGGGTATGTATGATGTGATGATGAATATGGCTTCAGGCCACGGGCTTCATGCCAAATAGTAATGGGGCTTTGTGCTCGGAATGGTGGTTTTGGACCACGATGGGGGAAAAGCCTGATAGGATCTAGAATCAGTACGAAACGAGTGAAAAGATAAAGTACAAAATGAATGATGGAGATAAAGTACAAAACAGATGATAGGATAAAGTACAAGATGAATGAAATGATAAAGTGCGAAACAAATGAAATGATAAAGTATGAAAGGAACAAATACGTGCGATAATGAAAGAACATATTGTGAAAGTAATGAAAGTCTTTTTATGAAAAGAGTATTTTACGTACGAAATGTATAAGGTATTTTAAAATATTAAAACTAGAACTCACTCAGAAATGATGACTTTTATGCATTTTCAGTTGGCAGGTAATGGTTGCTAAGGATGGCAATCAGGGAGGCTACTCGGCAGGGCAAGATTGGCATCCATTCACACATGTTATTATTGTTATTTTGTAATGCAATCAATGAAAGTTTTCTTTTGAAGTTTGAACAATGATGTATTGCATAACAACAGTAATTATTAATAAATGAATGGTTTTTGTTAATGACTTCCGCTGTAATGTTTTATGAAATGTATAATATTATGTATGTTTAGTGCTATGAATGACCAACTATGAGGTCTTCGGGAACGTGCCCTTACAAGTTAGTATCAGAGCCAAAGTTTAAGTGAATTGGGTAAATATTTTCGAAAACGTTAACTTAAACTGAGAATGGGACTAAAGGTAGGGATGCCAGCCCAAGTAGCTACGTGTCGTCAGGTATTTCTTTTCTTAACGATAAGTAGTAATATGTGTGTGTGTTATCTGAGTTATGTGCTATTAGTAGGTTTAGATACATATATAGTCTGGATGGGAAATGTTTGGGGTGTGAAGAGTAAAGTAAGTGGCTAATCACAACTGGCCACTGTAATTAGGGACTTAATATACTCAACATAAATTGAGGTATTACCTTGAATGACCGTATTAATGTTTGAATCTTTAGTGATTGGAGAATGGCTGGAGGTAGAACTTTTAAGGCTTCTAGAGGTGGAGCATGGGGTGGACATGGTCCTGAACAACGTGTTGGACCAAAAGAACCAATGAGCCAGATCAGAAAAACCTCTAACTCCCACAAGACATCATAACAACTGCTGAAAGCTTCATCAGCAGTTTGACAAAGACTGAAGACTTCAACAGCTGAAGATCAAAGATCTGAAGAACAACAGCTGAAGATTCCATGTACTGAAGTCAAGTGCTAAAGATCAAAAGCTGAAGAACTGAAGAACTGAAGATCAACAACTGATGCACAAAGTCTGAAGACAAAGACTGAAGACATCAGCTGATGACAACTACTGAAGTCATTAGCTGATGAAACATCTGAAGATCAAAGTCTGAAGACCAAGTGCTGAAGCTTCAGAGTTTGTCACAACAGCTGAACAAATTGTCGTGAGTTGTTGTGATGGTTTTTCTCTTTCAGTAGTTTGTATTTTCTCTTTTCAGTAGTTTGTACAACAGCTGAAGAGTTTGTTCTTCAGCTGTTATAGTTCAGTAGGTGTAAACGACTGAAGAGCTTGTTCTTCAGTCGTTGTAATACTTTCAGTAGTTTTTTTTCTTCAGTAGTTTGTAATAAGTTAGAACACTTAGCATTTTGTAAGAAGATGTCAGCTGTTTGACATCTTCAGTAGTTTAGTGTTCTTTCAGTAGTTGGTTAATAACCGTTTGATGTCACTATCAAGTGACATCAGCATACGTCATTTCTCCTATAAAAGGAGATGACCTAATTGTTATCCATGCAGAAGCATGTGATTCAATAGAAAACACCTTTTCGCAGAATTGTTCTCTCTCTCTATAATTTTACTATTACATGCAAAATCATTTGTGTTCTTGCTTATCTGTTTAATTCTCGTGCTAAATCCATTGCGAATACAACCTAATTGATCAAACTAGAGGCTGAGATCATTTCAAATGGTATTAGAGCTGGTTAATCATTGATCTATTTAACTATTGATCATTGAAACTGCTCTATTGCTATCTACGATTTGATCGAATTAGCAATTTGCAAGAATTAGTTATAGAGATTGAGTTTCTGCTGCTTCTGGCCATTAAACTTGAGGTTCTCATGGTTTTTGAGCTAGGTTTGTTTTGTTTACCTAGAATTTACTTGAAATCTGAAATGGCGACACCAACTAATGATCCTCACAATACTGGTTCCTTAACAAAGCCTCCGATGCTTGTGAGGAACGAGTATAACATATGGTAACGTCGTATGCTCCATCACTTGTCTGTCAACAGTTCTGGTTGTTGGAAGTCAGTGGTACATGGACCACGCATGCCTATGGTGAGCGTTCCTGAATCAAATGAGAAGGTTCCGAAGAAACCTGAACAATATTCGGACGAAGATCATAAGCTGTTCAAAATTGATGCTAAAGCCCATGGAATTCTGGCTATGGCAATTCCAAATGAAATTTATTCAGGGCTTTTGCATCATGAAACTGCTCATGATCTCTGAGTTGCTCTGAAGGAACAATTCGAAGGAACCAATGAGGTCTTAGCAAACACTAGGGAAATCCTCACCCAACAATATGAGACATTCTCTCATAGGAAGGGTGAGACACCGACTCAACAGTTTGAGCGATTCTCTTGTCTTATTTCTGAGCTGAAAATGGTTAAACAAGAGTATTCCAATAGTCAGATGAACAATCGTTTCCTCAGATCCCTGCCTGAGAGATGGGACACTTACACCATTGTCCTACGCTCCAGTGCAAATCTGGATACTCTATCTCTCACCCAACTTTATGGGAAACTGCTTACATTTGAGAGAGAGATAGAGCAGAAAAGGAAGTTGTCCACCTCTGGCAAGCTCACTGATGACTTTGTATCAGGCAATACTGCACTGATAAGTCAAGAATCAGAATATGCTACATCAGAGAGTTCTTATGATGAGCATATTGATTTCTCTACCAATTCTGAAGATGCTTTTGTTGCTGTTGATAGTAGTTCAGGAGGTCGCCGTGATAACCTGTGCTTTCTAATGGAGGACTTGAAGGGCATTCCAGATGATGATCTGGAAGAGATGGATATTTTGAGTCAAATGGCAATGATAAATATCAGATCTCAAAAGTTCTACAAGAGAACTAGCAGGAAATTTCCTGGTCTCTCTGCCAAAACCAAAGTTGGTTTTGACAAGAGCAAGTTGAGGTGTCACAAGTGCCATAGGCTTGGACATTTTGCTAGAGAGTGTAGATCATCTAGATCTAACTCATCTGCACCCTTTGTGACTTTTCCAAGCAATAGCTCACAGCACAGAGGGCAACATTCCTCCGGTTCTGGCCATCCATCACCAGCTCAGGCATCACCTGCATACTCTGTGCCTCAGGGTCATATGCCATACCCATACCCCTGCTACTACATGCCTCAGCCAAGTCAAGTTCAAGCACCCACTGCTCAACAACCATATGCACTCCCTGAGCCTCAACCTTCTTCATCTCATCATCAAACCCAACCTCAACAACACAGCTTCTTCACCCCAGGAGTTGTTGACTGGAGCAGTTTACCAGATGATTTATCTGGTCACGAACAACTGTTTCCTGGTGCTAATCAACATGGTGGTGATCATCCTTTTAGGAACCTTGCTCTCATGGCCCTGGAGTCTGCTAATGGGTCATCCTCCAATGCTTCATCACAGGTATCTTCTGAGGCTAAAGCCAAGCTTTGTTCTGATTCATGCATAGCAGCATTTGCTTCTATTAGAGAGGCAAATATGGCTTTAATTGATAAAAGCTTTGAGCTAGAGCAAACCATTTCCAAAAGAAAAACTGAATTTGAGGTTGTGATTAATGATAAAAATGATGAGATTTATAAGCTTAAATGCCATATCAAAGAGGATAAGGCTAGGGAAGAGGTACTTCTAGAGAAGTACAGAGACCTCAAGGAAACACTTGCAGCTACCCAGGTAGAGTGTGATCGATGGGTACAATCCTGCACGGGTTTTGAAATGCTTTTGAGTAAGCAATCAGCTTCCATTGTGAAGTTTGGAATTGGTTATAATCACACTGCTCCTCCAATAGATTATACTTCCAGAGCAAAAGTTGAATCTGATGGAGAGAGCAATAACCAATCCTTCTCATCATGTGACCTACTATCTGATACAGCATCATCAGAAGTAGAAGTCAGCATTCATTTCTCACAGAACCAATCAGTTGATGCTAAAACAGCTGATGGTTCAAATGTTGAATGTCACATGATCAAAAAGTTGATCAACTCAGGTGTTGTCTCTAGAAGTACTGAAAGTACTTGAGAGCAACTGATAACACCTGAAGTTCAAACCCCAACTACTATCAGTACTGAAGAGAAGAAAACTATTAGTAGAAAGGGTTTGACGACTACTAAAGAGGATGTCAGGAAAGCAAGTACTGCAAAGAAGAAAACTGCAAGTACTGACAGCAAACAGCTGAAGAACAAGTCTTCAGCAGTTTCATCTTCTTTAGTAGATGATCAATATAAGATGAAGAAGAAGCCATGTGATATATGTGGCTTGTTCAATCATCTTACTGATGATTGCTGGTACAAAAGGGGATCTAAACTCAAACAAAAAGAGAAAATTAAAGAGAAAATGAATGAAAAGAAAAATGAGTTTGAGTCCAAGTTTGTATCAGCAACATCAAAATCTGAAACCCCAAAGTCAAAGAAGAAATCTAAAAAGAAGGTTGGGGTTAATCAAGCAACAACTGAGGTTGCTCAAAAGAAGATGGTGCAACACAGGAATCCATCACTAGCAAGCACTAGTGTGTCTGAGGAGCTGAAAGATTTATTACAAAGTCAGACACAACTTGTGAGATGGTTCAACATCTAATGAGAAGAGTCAACCACTTAGATGCTCATGTATTGAAACCACAGAAAAGGAAATCCAAGCCTAAGGGTTCCTCTTCTACACCATCTCCTTCACCTCAGACTGTCACATATAACAAACCTGTTAGTGTTACATCTGTTAATGAGAACAGACCCGAAACCAAAAAGGTTTGGGTCTCCAAAACTAACTAATCTGTTATGATGATTGCAGGGTTCTTCAACATGCCATAGAAGCATCTGGTATGTAGACAGTGGAGGATCCATGCACATGACAGGGAGCAGCTCTCTTCTTAATGACTACTCTCAAGGAAAGAAGGGGTTTGTTTCCTTTGGTAATGATGCAAAAGGTTACATCATCGGCAAAGGCTTTGTTTCCAATGGGGAAATAAGGTTTGATGATGTCAACCATGTGGATAATCTCAAGTACAATCTCTTGAGTGTCAGTCAAATGTGTGATAAAGGCCATGTTGCCCTTTTCACAAGCCAGAACTGTCGGATTCTGTCATCCAAAGTTCTGAGTTTGATTGACAAGGTGTTGGATGAATATACTCTCCTGAAGGCCAATAGGACAGGAAGAGTGTATGCCTTAGATCTTTCCAAGAAAATTGATCTAAAAGGCCATCCTTGCCTATTATCCAAGGCCTCTCCTCAAGAATCTACTCTATGGCATAGAAGACTGGGGCATGTTAATCTCAAAAACATGAATCAGCTGATAAGCCATGGATTAGTAAGAGGGTTGCCTTTGAAGGAGTTCAAATGTGAAGACAACTGCACTGCTTGTTTAAAAGGAAAACAACACAAAGTTTCATTCCCTCCAATAGAAGAGCCTAAGTCCACTGCCTGCTTGTAACTGATCTCTTTGGTCCTGTCAGTGTAATGAGCATGGCAAAGAAGAAATACTGTCTGGTAATTGTGGATGATTACTCCAGATATGTATGGACTTTCCTCTTGCACTCCAAAGATGAAGCTGCAAAAGCTATATGAACTTTGTGTTATATGTGGAGAAGCAGTATTCCCTTCCAGTCAAGTGTGTGAGAAGTGACATTGGCACATAGTTTAGGAATCACACATTTGATGACTTTTATTTGTCAAAGGGAATCAAAAGGCAGTTCAGCATTCCAAGAACTCCTGAATAAAATAGAGTGGTGGAGAGAAAGAACATGACTCTCATTGAAGCTGTAAGGTTAATGCTGGCTGACTCAGGATTACCATTGACCTTTTAGGCTGAAGCTGTTAATACAGCTTGCCATGTACAGAATAGAGTATTAGTGAATCAGAGGTTGATGAAGACTCCTTATGAAGTACTTCATCATTTGGCTCCTTTTATTTCCTTCTTCAGAGCCTTTGGGTGTCCATGCTTCATTCTCAACATAAGAGATCCACTCCAGAAGTTTGCATCAAAGGTGGATACAGGGTACTTTGTTGGTTATTCATCAACTTGCAAGGCATACATAGTTTTCAACTGTAGGACAAAGATGGTTGAAGAGACTCTGCATGTGAAGTTCAATGAATCTCCAAAGGACAAGATTCCATAAAACCCTGTGGAGTTATTTGATCTGGACATACTTCAATATGTTCCTTATCAACCTCCAGTTGTTGTTCCTGTCAACAGTTCTCCACCTGGTGGTACTGATGATGAAGATGCCAGTACTCACCTTTTCAGGTTTAGTGACAACCTGCCTGAGTCCACTAAACCTGATGCTCCTGTGGCTTCAGCAGCTCCATCCACAACAAATGCTGATGAGATTTCTGCATGCTCTATTTCATTTGAGCTGCCATCTCCTACATGGTTTCAAGAATCTTCATCACTACCTGTTGTTGCTGAAGGTCCTACAAACAATTGCACTGTTCTTATAGTCTATCTAGAGCTGAAGAATCACCCAATGTCTCAGATCATGGGTGATATCAATGCTGGAGTTTCAACCAGGAGTCAATTGTCCAACTTCTGCTTCGATGCTCTCTTCATCAGTCAGCAAGAGCCAAAGAATTATCATGTTGCCTTAAGAGACAATGGATGGGTTGAAGCAATGCAGCTTGAGCTTCTTCCGTTTAGAAAATAGCAAGTGTGGGAGCTTTTTCCTTTACCCTAAGGTAATTGTGCAATAGGCACTAAATGGGTGTATAGGAACAAAACAGATGAAAAGGGCCAAATTGTCAAGAACAAGGCCAGGCTGGTTGTACATGGGTTTGCACAAGAGGAAGGCATCGATTATGATGAAACCTTTGCCCCTATAGCCAGACTGGAGGCAATTAGATTGTTCTTAGCTTATGCTGCCTTTCACAGTCTTAAAGTTTATCAAATGGATGTCAAGAGTGCATTTCTATATGGTAAAATAAAAGAGGAAGTTTATGTGTGTCAACCACCAGGCTTTGAGGACAATAAACATCCTAATTGGGTGTATAAGCTTGATAAGGCTCTTTATGGGCTGAAACAAGCTCCTAGAGCCTGGTATGAGACATTATCAAGTTTTCTTCTGGAAAATAAGTTCACTAGAGGCACCATTGATAAAACTTTATTTATTAAGAATGTGGGATAGCATAAGCTCCTTGTTCAAATTTATGTAGATGATATAATTTTTGCATCCTCTGATCCCCAGTTGTGTGATGAATTCACTAAGCTCATGAAGCAAAAGTTTGAAATGAGTGCTATGGGAGCATTAAAATTCTTTCTAGGGTTGCAAATCAAACAAAGGGCTGATGGAACCTTCATTCATCAGTCCAACTATACAAAGGATTTGTTGAATAAGTTCGATTTACAAAACTGTAAGCCCTGTTCTACTCCCATGATCAGCACCACACAACTTGGATGTGGATCAGAAAGGTAAAGCGGTTGATGAAACCCTTTACAAATGTATGATTGGGTCCTTGATGTACCTTACAGCTTCTGGACCAGATATCATGTTTGCAACATGTGCCTGTGCTAGATTTCAGGCTGCACCTAAAGAATCCCATTTGATTGCAGTCAAAAGGATCTTTAGATATCTGCAAGGTACCTAATCACTAGGTCTTTGGTATTCAACTGGGCATTCTTGCAAATTAGTTGCTTTTCTGATAGTGACTATGCAGGATGTAAAGTCACCAGAAAATCCACTTCTGGTGGTTGCCAATTCCTAGGCAATTGTTTAGTTTCTTGGCAGAGTAAGAAACAAACGTTAATTGCTACATCCACTGCTGAAGCTGAGTACATTGCTGCTGCAAGTTGCACATCTCATGTACTTTGGCTTCAGAACCAACTTTTGGATTATGGCATTACAGAGACTAAGACTCCATTAGTAATGGATAGTGCTTCAGCTCTCTGCATTGTTAAAAATTTAGTCCAGCACTCTAGGACCAAACATATTGAGATCAGACATCATTTTATTAGGGATTGCTATGAACAAGGTCTGATTGATCCAAAGTTTGTGCCTAGTGCTGATGAGCTTGCAGACATCTTTACTAAGCCTTTAGATAGTGCCACATTTCAAAATCTGGTACTAAGGTTTGGTATGCTGCAGCTAGAATAATTTGACTTATACTGATGCTCTCAGCTCACAAGTACTGATGAGCATTAGTATGCAAAAGTCAAAAATAAGTACTGAGGAGTAAGTTAGTCTTCAGCATTTTTCATAACTACTGAAGACTAAAATGCTTCAAAGTACTGAAGTACATTATTTGTTGAAAACAACTGATATAGTTACAACTACTGATGTGGTTATAACTACTGATGTATAATTTTCAAACAAATAAGTACTGAAGAACAAATTCTGTTCACAAGTACTGATGTGTAATCTTACACATAAGTACTGAAGACAATTTGTTCACCAGCTCTGAAGAATAATTTATCAGCACTTATGAACATCTGATCACAAGAGCTGAGGAATAAAATATTCTCAAGAGCTGAAGGGCCAATGAAACATCTGAAAGTCAGCCAAAGAGCTGATGAGTAAATGTGGGGGTCAGAATGAAACAACTGAATTAACGGAAACAGCTGATGAGTAACTTTACTCTTCAGCCGATACCTACATCTGCTATTTCATACCCAAACAACTGAAGGACAAAACCATGTCTTCAGTAGTTTCACAACTACTGTGACTAACACCAAGTCCTCAGTTGTTACAACGTCTGAAGATGAAAACCATGTCTTCAGTAGCTTATAACTACTGAAGCCTAACCACAAGTCTTCAGCCGTTTACAACATCTGAAGGACAAAACCAAGGTCTCAGTAGTTTCAACTACTGAAGACTAACACCAAGTCCTTAGATGTTACAACTACTGAAGTTTAAAACCACATCATCAGTAGTTTTAACAACTGATGACTAACACCACAACCTTCAGTCGTTTTCTTTTAGCCTATAAATACCAACCCAACCTTCAGAGTTTTTCATTCTCACTTGACCTAACTTTCAAAAACCTATGAAACTTCCCATACACCATTAATGGCGACCATGCAACTCAAACCTCGACACAACTGTGTCGCATACCTTACTAAATCGCCCTTCTGGTCAAAATTTCACAATGCCATTGATCTGATGACCAACTCACAATACCAAACAGCCTTCCTCCTAAATCCGATCATTCATGCCGATTCCCTATCAGAGTTCTGGACAAACGTCACCGTTCAAACTGGAGAGAACGACGGCGAGGTCTCTCTTCGATCGTCCGTGAACAACCATCAAGTGGTCATCACTCCAGCTATTACCCGACAAACCCTAAAGCTGGAGGATGCCACCTTCGCAACTGCCTACCCTAAAGGGAACCTTGATCTCTCCTTCACCACCAATGATTATCAGGGTGACCTCTCTGCTTCCACCTTGCTGAAGAAACATTTCCCTGATCCACAACGACTCATCTTCCATATGGTGAATGTTTGTCTGGCCCCAAAGACATCTTCATGGGACCAGATGTCCACAATGTGGCAACAGGTATTGTACTCTATCTTTGAGAAACAGCCGTTAAATTTTACTGAAATAATATTTTGGAACTCAAAGACATGGCCTCAAAACCTTTTGCTAACCGATGGATTTTATGTCCTCGGTTCATTATGGCCATGATAGAGAGCCAGCTTAATGCTGAGGGACTAGTTGGCACTGGAGTCCCTGCCATGGCTGTTTTAGCTGAGGTATACTCCAGGCACAACAGCGACCAGCCACTCAAAAAGGCTGCCAAGCTGCGAAAACCCACGCAGCTGGAACCCACAGCCTCCACCTCCAAGTCTGAAGTCCCCACCAAGCCCAAACCCAAAAAGAAACCCAAAAGGCTACTCAGGGAGATGAGTCCCCTAAGGATGCCCCTGCACAACAAACGCAGGAAGTGACTGCTGGCCAGATTCTCCCGGCAATCACCACGACTCCACCTACCATAACCGCATAGGGTTCCTCTTTACAAGAGCCTGATGCAACCATTTCTGGGGCTGCCACACATCTGGAACCTTTCTCAATTGAGGAGGTTGCCATTGAAACGCACACTTCTCCCCATGTGCATCCTGTTTCTACCCCATCTCCTACTACAACCGCCCCTAAAAGCCCTACATTAATTATTGCAGAAGTGTTGACCCATCTTAACACTCCACCCTCTCCCCAGAAACCAATCTTAACTGGGAAAACTCCAACCGAAGAGAGGGTGGACACAAGTGTTGATGGGAGCCCACAACACAGAGAATCACAAGTCTCATCTCCCAGTGTGGCAAGGGAGATGGGATATTCTGGTGAGGCTGCCACTTCCCCTGCATCAGCATATGAGCAGGAAGAAGCTGGTAACATCAATAAGACCTCACCAGAGGCAACTGCCGATGATGGATCCAATCCGGAGGCTAGAAGTCCCCAGAACCAAGACAAAGGGGCACATGCAACTACTGAGCCACACTCAATGCATGTACATCTTGACATAGTCAGGAGGTTAGGTGATTCAGTGCAAACTGATGATGACCTATGCTTCTTCTATGATGTAGTTGCATAAAACACCATCCTAGAGGATGAGGTAAGCAGACTCAAAGAGCTGCTTGCCAAAATGTCTCAGGATCAATGTCCATCTGCCACCATACACCCACAGATGGCACCTTCACCTGAAGGTCTCCCATATACTCAGCCATTCCCACAAACTCAGCCACCAGCCACTGCTTCTGGCACTAGCTCTCAGGAACAGAACCCTCCTGAGCAATTAGTTGCTATCCTCCAAAATTCCCTACCTCTCATCACACTAATAATCACAGACATTGTGATGAAAACCTTTGATGTGAGGCTTCCCTCACAAATACAACCCTTGGTGGAGGTTGCTGTAGCTAAGGCGCTTTCTGATCGTCAAACCCTAACCAATGCACCCAAAAAGGGGGAGACATCAGTGAAAGCAATCAGGAAGAGGGTAGAGGAGGAGAAAGAAGTGGTGGAAGAGGTGGTAAAAGAGAGGGATGTGGGTGAGGAGACTGAGAGGGTGAAGGGGAAGGAGAAGGAGAGGGAGGAGAGAGCTGAACAGATAAAAGTGGCTGAAATCCAAAAAGATTTCAGTGTCGCTTATAAAAAGAAGAAAGGTGAGAAGGAGGGAGAGAAGGTGATAAAGGAGACTGATCTAGCAGTCCTGGTCAAGGAGGCTGATGCTGAGCATAGCCGATCAATGGACTCTATCATTGATCAGCTGTTCAGGCAAGGCTTTGACACGGATACTGCCATGCTAGATCAGGAAATTAGGAAGTTAGAGATGAAGGAAATAGAATACCGATGGACCAGTTATAGCCAAGAGGAAAGAGAGAGACTTGAGGCTATGACTAGGTTTATTTCGAAGTACTTGGGGAGACCAGTCCTAGATATTAAGTCATGGACCAGGGACAGCATCTTCGCTACAGCCACCAAGATCTGTTCGGCTGGGGAATTCACCAAGGGACTGGTCATAGAAGCCCTTTCTGAAACTGGTGCTGGGAACATGATTTTGCTAGCAAAACAAACCAAACCTTCACTATTATCCAGAATACTAGCAAAGCCTGCCCAATCTCCCACACCAACACAAACCCAAACACAACCCACAAAACCAACCCCTTCTCCAACCAAACCCATAGCCGATGATGCACCCTTGAAGAGGAAGAGAAGGGTGCTGAGGCTACAAGAAGAAGAAGAAAAGGATGATGAGGAAGAAGATAGGTTGCGTTTCTTTGCAGTCCTATCTTTGCCGAAACCCAGAACTTTACCCATCACTCCCATCACTCCTGCATCATAGATGGAAGCTGTGAAGGTTAAGCTTGAAGAAGAACAGCATCATAGGCTATATGATGATGAGATGTTGAAAAGAGTAGATAAAGCCTATGCTGCTTCCTCATCAATCATAAATATAAGGAAACAAGCTCTGAGATTATTCACCTTCAGGCATACATTCCAATTTCAAAAGGACAAAGTGAGTATTTGGCCTGATCCCAGGGTGTCTCATAGAATTATGAAGAAAGACATACCAAAGAGATACAATGGCCAAGTGAAAAGGATCGTAGGTGAAGAGATCTCCTTGGCCATTGTAATATCACCCTGGGAGATCATAGAAGATTTCAAGAAAACCTATCAGGCTAACCTCCCACCACAAAAGATGTTGGAGAACAGGGTTGTTAAAAAGGGGTTAGTCTATAAGAGGTTTGAGAAACTTCAATGAAATGAGCTCCTGTTGTTCTTAGAGGGTAATCACCCAGATGAATTCGCCTATAGGGCCATAACAACTATGGAGCTCAAAAGTGGTAAAAAGGCCAAATACATCTCAGAGTTCTATGGGCCTGAAGGATTCTTTGATGGTGAGGTAGAAGTACTTACCATGGAGGAACAAGTGATGTTTTTAGAGGCCTACACCAGAGAATCCTACAGGCTCATAGTTGGGAAGTAGGTCTTATGGATGGGACAACAACTCTATGTCTAGTTCCCCAAAACAGAGTTCCCATCCATACTATGCCAAACAAATTCTTAAGACCTCTTCCCAGGCCAGTGCTTAATTGGGTCATCTTCTAATCTGATCAAGAAGGAAAAAGACCAATCTTCTTGCCATCAATAAGTAGGACAATAAATTGCTTAGAGGTTTTGGCTACATTGGTTCAGGGGGAGATTGTTGGACCAAAAGAACCAATGAGCCAGATCAGAAAAACCTCTAAGTCCCACAAGACATCATAACAACTGCTGAAAGCTTCATCAGCAGTTTGACAAAGACTGAACACTTCAACAGCTGAAGATCAAAGATCTGAAGAACAACAGCTGAAGATCCCAAGTACTGAAGTCAAGTGCTGAAGATCAAAAGCTGAAGAACTGAAGAACTGAAGATCAACAACTGATGCACAAAGTGTGAAGACAAAGACTGAAGACATCAGCTGATGACAACTACTGAAGTCATCAGCTGATGAAACATCTGAAGATCAAAGTCTGAAGACCAAGTGCTGAAGCTTCAGAGTTTGTCACAACAGCTGAAGAAGTTGTCTTCAGTTGTTCTGATGGTTTTTCTCTTTCAGTAGTTTGTATTTTCTCTTTTCAGTAGTTTGTACAACAGCTGAAGAGTTTGTTCTTCAGCTGTTATAGTTCAGTAGTTGTAAACGACTGAAGAGCTTGTTCTTCAGTCGTTGTAATACTTTCAGTAGTTTCTTTTCTTCAGTAGTTTGTAATAAGTTAGAACACTTAGCATTTTGTAAGAAGATGTCAGATGTTTGACATCTTCAGTAGTTTAGTGTTCTTTCAGTAGTTGGTTAATAACCATTTGATGTCACTATCACGTGACATCAAAATACGTCATTTCTCCTATAAAAGGAGATGACCTAATTGTAATCCTTGCAGAAGCGTGTGATTCAATAGAAAACACCTTAGAATTGTTCTCTCTCTCTATAATTTTACTGTTACATGCAAAATCATTTGTGTTCTTGCTTATCTGTTTAATTCTCATGCTAAATCCGCTGCGAATACAACCTAATTGATCAAACTAGAGGCTGAGAACCTTTCATAACGTGTTACGAGGAACTAGGCTAGAGATGCTGAGACGACTCCTGCTGATCCTGAGGTTCATCAGCATGAGGGTGTTGATGAGAGTGTGAACTTGAGGGCCTCGGTGAAGGAGGCAGTAGTGAAGGAAGTTCATCAAGTCATGAAGATGATTCTACTGTCTGTACTGATTAAAGTGATTAAAGCTGTGAGAGAGGATGGGAGGAAGGAAAGGAGGAGGACCACCGGGAGAGAAGGTGGAGAACAGTAAGAGACTGAGATGATTGTGTCAAGTGATGAGGAGGAGGAAGAGGCGGTGTAGGAGACTGCACGAGGCTATAGTTATGGGGCATTTCAAAGACGCAAGCCCCTAACTTTTAATGGGAAGGCAGTGCTGCTGCTGCTCGCCATGGGTGAGAGAGATGGAGGCGGTGCTTGATATTAGTGAGTGTCGAGAAGACCAGAAGGTGAAGTTTGCCACTCACTCATTTTGTGGACTCAGGATTGTGCTGGTGGGACAACATTCGCCAGGCTGATAGTAGCAGGGCCGTTAGCAAGATAAGGTGGTCGGAGTTAAAGAAGCTGGTGATCGAGGAGTTTTGTCATCATAGGAGTTAGACAAGATTGAGAGAGTGTTCCTGCAATTGGAGGCAGGAACCATGACAAACCAATAGTATACTACCAAGTTTAACAAAATGGCAAGGCTGGTACCAGATCAAGTGATGCCAGTGTCGAAGAAGATTAAGAAGTACATCTAAGGATTGTCGGCTGATGTTTGCAGTCACTTGATTACTGCCTAACCAAGCACTTTTAGGTCAGCAGTAGATTTGATTGGGAGGTTGTATGATGAGAGAGAAGTGGCGGTAGTAGAGGTGAAGAAGACAAGTGGTGGTGACCGAAACTGGAATGGGAAGAGGTTTGGATGTGGAGGTTTGGATGACCGTAGAATGGGGTCATTGAGTTCGGGAATAAAGAAGTGTGGTAAATGTGGGAGATAGCACGTCGGTAAGTGTAAGTAGGGAATGAATGTATGCTTCAAGTGTGGGAAGCCTGACCATGTGGGGAAGATGTGTGGACTTATACGGTGTTATAACTGTAGTGAGGAAGGCCACGTAAGTAGGGACTGTAAGAAGCCTCGGGCCAGGCGTTCTGGAATGAAGAAGATGCCACAGGAAGGAGGATAGAAGGCGAGTACTAGAGCCTTCATGATGACACGGGAGGAGGCTAGAGGGGATCCCGATGTCATGTAAGGTATGTATCTGGTAAACCAAACTTGTGCCGCTATGTTATTTGATTTTGGTGCTAGTAGGAGTTTTATTTCTACTACTTTCTTGCTAAGTTGGCTGTTAGTGGTAGAAGTATTGGTAAGCCATTTGACGTAGAAACTGCTATTGGTAAGTCAACTAGAATTACAGATATGATAGAGGACTGTGCCATAGAACTAGAAGGTCATAGGTTTTCTGCTAAATTGCATGTGATGCCCCTAGATGGATTTGATATAGTACTAGGGATGGATTGGTTAGCAACCTATAAAGCAAACATCATGTGTCATAAGAAGCTGATTCGATTAGTTGTGCCCGATGGAAGTTCGGTGACGGTCTACGGTGATCGCATCACTACAGTTCCAAAGGTGATCTCGATTGCGGTGGCAGAAAAGTGCATGGGACGTGGATGTAGTGCCTATCTGGCCTACATAAAAGATGTGGATGCGCCGGTACCACAGTTGTATGATGCACCAGTGTTATACGACTTCCCAGACGTGTTCCAGATTAATCTGATACCCGGTGCTCATCCTGTTGCCAAAGCACCATATTGATTAACTCCGACTGAGATGAAGGAACTCATGGATCAATTACAGGAGTTAATGGATAAAGGATTCATTCGACCGAGTATCTCTCCATGGGGTGCTCCGATCTTGTTGGTAAAGAAGAAGGATGGTAGTATGCAGATGTGCATCGACTACCGAGAGCTGAACAAGTTGACGGTGAAGAATCAATATCCATTACCGAGGATTGATGACTTGTTTGATCATCTCTAAGTTGCCAGTTGGTTCTCGAGGACAGATCTTTGATCTGGTTATCATCAATTGAAGGTGAAGGAGCAAGACATTCCTAAGACATCTTTTTGTACGCGTTATGGACACTACGATTTTCTCGTCATGTCCTTTGGTTTAACTAACGTGCCAGCTGCCTTTATGGATTCGATGAACCGAGTTTGTCGGCCCATGTTAGATAAATCAATGATCGTATTTATTGATGATTTCCTGATTTATTCAAAGAGCGAGGAAGAACATGCCGGTCATATTCGGGAAGTATTGGAGACACTTAAAAGAGAGAAGTTGTAGGCTAAATTTTCCAAGCGTGCTTTTTGATTGCGTGAACTTCAATTTCTGGGTCACGTGTGAATGCTGAAGGAATTATGGTGGACTTGGTGAAGGTTGAGGCGGTGATGTAATGGAAGTCTCCAAAGACGCCATCCGAGATCGGTGGTTTCTTGGGTCTGGCGGGCTATTACAGAAGGTTTATACAAGAATTTTCCAAGATAGCCTCACCTTTGACTAAATTGACTCGCAAGGAGGTGAAGTTCGTATGGGGTTGAGAGAAGGAGTGTGCTTTTGAGGAGTTAAAGACAAGATTGACGTAAGCTCCTGTCTTGACATTACCCGAGGGGAGTGAGGACTTAGTGGTATATTCAAATGCTTCTTATTCGGGACTAGGTTGCGTAGTGATGCAACGTGGAAGAGTAATAGCCTACGCATCCCGACTGGTGAAAACCCACAAAGTCAACTACCCTACTCATGACTTAGAGCTTGCGGCTGTGGTCTTCGCATTGAAGATTTGGAGGCACTACTTATACGGGACGAAGTGCACCATCTTCACGGATCACAAGAGCTTAAAGTATTTATTTGAGAAAAAGGATCTTAGCATGATATAGAGGAGGTGGTTATAGCCCATCAAGATTTATGATTATGAGATTCATTATCATCCAGGTAAGGCCGACGCTGTGGCCGATTCCCTTAGTCGAAAGGAAAGACCCCGAGCCGATTCGGATAAAGGCTTATCAGTTGGTTATGACCGCTGATGTGATAACACAGGTGAAGGAATTTCAAGATGAGGTGTTGAAAGAATATTGCCTTAATTCTGAAAGGATGAGAGGGCTAGTCACAAAGTTGGGTGAAAACACTCTCGGTGTTAGGACCCGGAATAGATGAATGTAGATTCCTCAATATGGAGACGTAAGAGGGAGGATTATGGATGAAGCTCATAAGACTTGGTACTCCATTCATCCAGGAGCTACCAAGATGTATCACGATATGAAGAAGGACTACTGGTGGCCCGGATAGAAACGAGACTGTGAATCCAAGGATCTCAATTCAGGAATTATCAGTATTAAAATAAATCAATTTAATGATCGTGGAATTATCACTAATTGACGTTTAATTGGTTTGATGATTAATTATGAACACAACCACAGAAACACATGAATGCGAAATCAATAATTATTCAAACGTGTTTCATTAACTATAATGTAATGATTACAAAAGAATAATAATGAATACTATAAACAATCGAATACAGTGTATCAAATAATCTTGATGTTGATGAGACGGCGATTAGGGTTGCACAATGATGTAACTTGACAGCCGTAATAATGATTGATTGTGTTCTCCGAGATGTGAAACCTAGGACTCATATTTATAGATGTTTGAGTCGGCTAAGGAAACACCGGATCTCTCGGGATCTGTTGTTGATCGTGTTGACTTGTTTGACTTCTTGGAGTTTGTAATCGCACAAGTATAATGATCTTCCGCAGGAGTCTTGCCTTCCGCAGATCTTTTGTTCTTCCGTAGATGATTTGCTCTTCCGTAGGAATGTTGTTCTTCCGTAGGAAATCCTTCTTCCGTAGGAGTCTTCCCTTCATGAAACTTGATCATCCGCAGAAACTTACACTTGGTCATTTGGTCTTGTATGAAACATATCTACGGATTAACAAAATTGTTCATCCGTAGATGTTTCCTACACTTGGTCAATTTCAGGAAATCCGTCCAAGTATATTGTTTATCCTGTCAAGTCACAAATCAACACACATACATATATGGGGTTAACCTATAAATTCAATTCACATATATATATATATTGACTGTTACAAATATTAATTACAAGACTTGATTCAAGAACTAAGCCTATACAAAAATGATCTAGCCCTATACAATCTAGATCTAACAATACTCCCCCTTAGGCTTAGCTCCTTGTAATCAGTCCTTCAAAACAGCAAGATCCTTGACTCTTGATATGATTTTGTTGTAGAAGTAAGATACAGCTGTCTGTTGATCATCATACTTGTATTTGATCTCCATTTTGCTGATCTTCTTCAGAGTCTCGAATCCAAGTCCCAGAACATCCTCCTCTGTAGTGAGAGTCTCCAAGACTCGGTCATTCTTCACTACTTCAAGCTCATCTTGTTCGGAGAGGCGAAGTTCTGAGACTTCTTCATATTCTGTTCCCTTCAGCAAGCCTGCATTATGTCTTCGTCGTTTGTAGGCCTTTGCATGAAGTTTTTCGATGACTTGGATTATGTGTACATGCAGGAACAGATCATTTTGAGCTGCTTCATCACTCAGCTTCGGAAAGAATTTGTCATGAAGGTAAGAAGTGTAGCTTGGATGAAGCAACTTGATTTCCGCAGGATCAAAGATCCTGATATTTTCTACGCGTTTGTTCTCTGCAGTTCTCATTAGCACCAGCTCTTTTGTCCTCTCTACATATCCCCACTCAGTGATAGGGAGTGTGTATTGAGTTCCTTCAATGCGTTTGATGGCTGCTGATGTTCTGTTGTTATATCCAACCCTCTTCAGAAATTCATCATCTACTGAGTCAGAGGCATTGGACTTGGATCTTTTCTGCCCTTGAGTTCTTCGTTTGTGAGCATCATCATCTCTTTTAACTCCTATGATCACATCATCTTTGAACCTTGTTTTCAGTTGACCCACTCTGCTTGAGAAGTCCCTGCCCCTTGGGTGTATTGGATAATTTGTCAAAGTAAGGCTTTGCAGGTCCTTTAAATCATTCTCAGGAAGGCAGAGTACTGAAAACACATCACGGAAGTATTCAACTCTTCCTGATGTCCTTTTAATCACTGCACAATCCCACTCCTGATCATATTTCCATGCCATTATTTTATTTTCTTCAGCTGAGTTGGGAGTTGTGAGGTGATCAATCAACTGAATCAGAGTGGACTTCTGATCAGTGATTTCTCTGACAGTGGTACCAAGGGGCCATACTTTGCCTGGAATGACTTCCCTTGGTTCCCTGATGAGCTTATCCTTAGCTTTATGCTGATCCTTGGGTTCCACAGTGATTGGATCAGCAGATAATTTGCTTTGTTTGTCATCAGTAGGATGAGGAGCTGTTGTTCTGAATTTTACACCTGTTTCCAACTCCACCTTCATTACATGCTCCATCATCCTCCGCAACTCTCCAGTAGTTCTACCTTTAAGTTCATGCGACTTGTAGTTGTGCCCCTGTAACCAGCAAGTCATATTATACTTGGTGAGTTTGGCTGTGTCACAGTGGCCCAAATCCTTCTTGATTTTCTCCAATGATTGAAATGTAGTAAAGGCTTCATAATCACAGTTTGGGATTATGAACCTGGCAAACTCAAATTCTTTTAGTGCATTGGTCATTTCTGATGTGTTCATCCTCTCAACCATGTCATATGGAAAACCATGGTTGATGAGGGTCATAAACATGCTGGAATCAGGCCTCTCTTCCATGATATCAGCGATTGTTAGAAGGTCATCGGCCTTTCCACCCTTATCACCGGTGGGGGACTCCATTCTCGTTAGTTCCTCCCACTCTTTCTCACTGTCATCTTCTTCTCCGGAGGATACCTTCACAGCAGACACTTCTACTGAAGGTGTAGGTGCAGGAGATGGAAGTTTTGGTTTCTTTGGGGAGCTTTCTTCTTCAGGTTTCTTTAGAGTAGCTCCAAAGTATTTTCTTTTTCGGGTGTATGAGATCAGTGGCTTAGTAGCTCTACCCGACTGTTTTGCTGGCTCAGTTCTTGAATCCACTTTTGTTTTCAGATCAGAGAGTTTTCTTTTCAGGCTTTCTATCTCTAGATCCTTTTGCTTTATTTGCTCAGCCTTTTCATTTTGCTCAAGTTTTAAAGATGCCTCTAACTCTCATTTTGTTTGCAACAATGCATCAATAACTTCATTGTTGCATAGTGCATCTTCTCTGAGTCTTTTTAGACTGGCATCCTTCTTCATCAGTTCTTCATCCTTTTCTTGAATTACACCTTTCAGCTCCAGAATTCTTTGTTTTCGCTTATTGGTTTTAAGTACCAACTTGTTGTACTTAGCAACCAGAAAGCTTTTGCTCACAGGAATGTCACTGTCACTTAAGTCATCTTCATGGTATGCAGTGACATCATGAGCAAGTTCTTGAACTTCCCCGTGTTCATCAGCAAGTTGTTCATCTTTCAATGAAGGTATGGGCTCGGTATGTGCTGATGAAGGTTGTTCTTCTGTGTGTGTTGGTGAGAAAGGAACAGTGCTAGCTTCAGATAATATTTCTGTGTCTCCTGATTGTACGGAGTGTACAGACTCAGTTACCTCAAAAGGTTCAGTCCCAGCACTTTCCGGTGATTGATGTTTTGGAGATTCTGGTGGTGGTTGTACGGGGGATTGGATTTGTTGTGGAGAGAATGGTTGAGTGTGATGAGATGATGATTGATAGGATGATGATGATTGTTGTTGGATAGGAGATACTGGCTGAGTATCTTTAGTGGTCGATGATGATATTAGTACAGGTGATTGATGGTGGTGAATTGGAGAGATTGGTTGGGTGTTTAGGCTTGCTGGTGATTGTGGTTGTTGAGAGGGTGATTGGCTGGGTGATTGATGTTGTAGTGGTGGTGTTTGGAGTGGTGATTGTTATTGGTGTTGTGGTGTTTGGTGTGGAGAGTGAGAAGATTGTGCAGAATCAGCAGATGATTCTGCTTTATCTGCCCATGCCAACTCTTGTGGCAGGTCTACTTGAGGATCTATAACATGTGCGAACATTGGCATATCAGGACCCTTATACTTCCCACTAAGTTTGTTCAACACTGATTTGCTCAGGTGTGCTTGTACAAACACTTCTCCAACTCTGCTCAACCTTGGAAGCTCTGAGTTAATCACCAGTTGAATAAATCTCGGGAACATGTACATCTTGTCATTCTTTTGCAGTTTGACTTGCTCAATCAGACAATTGAAGATGTATTTGGCGTAATTATAGATTCTCCCCTCGAATACTCCAATGATTCCGGATGAAATGTGCCGAGAGAATCTGTCTAGCCCCGACTTCCTGTTCGACATGCACTTTAGGTAGGTGTGACACAAGAATCTGTACGGTTTGCACAGCCTACCCTTCTTGATTTCCCCTTTCTCGTAGTCACCATCATACCCCATTAGGTTGAATACTTTTTCAATGTATTCATTCTCGAATACATCGGGGTGCCCTGTTTCTCTATCTCCCTGTTCCAGACATCTTCGTAAGGTGCTTTCATTGAATCGAAGACGCTGACAAAAAACCTCAGCCACTATCACCTCCTCATCGTCATGTTCTTCCACTCGTGCTGAGTTCCAGAAATCAATAATGTGCGCCTGATGGATCACAGGCTCAGCCGTCAAGGCGTAGAAGAGCCTGGATCGTCGGAGATATCTTATGATATCTCGACATCCTTCCGCTGCTGGATCATCAGCGTTCAAGAACGCGCACACATTGTGTTCTTTAGCAAATCTATTTGCCATCTGCAAAGAAAATCAAGTTAGAAACCATGCAGTTGAATCGTTTAAATGACAATAATCGATTAACCAGTTCCGTATTGATGTTTAAGACATGATTTACCTTTGCAGTAACAGTAATCGGTTACTGGATAATGTTGATAATGTGTTCTTGGAACGGTTATTTTGAAATTTTGAAAAAGAGGGAAAATGGGCGATTTTCTAGGTTAATCTGAAAAAGTGCTCTGTAAAATTGATTAATGAATTTTAAGAGTCAGAAACCTTATTTATAGTCGAACATATTAACTTCTTTTATTAATTATGTTGGGCTCACATTATGTTGGGCCCACTTCCATTTATTCCTTTCCGTATCCCAAGTTTATTTAGAATGCACGTCTTCCGCAGAACATCTGCGGAACCTTAACATCTGCGGATGTGTTAGTTCAAACAATGCATTTGTTTTGCTGCTGAACCAGAAATCACACAATACTTCCTTCGGATGAGAGGTATTACTGTGACTTCTGCGGATGCAGAAATTTCACTGTTACTTCTACGGATGAGAAGTATTACTGAAACTTCTGCGGAACTTAAAGTATTAAAAACTTTAAATGTATGATATCTACTGAGTAGACTCAATTGTTGATGTTGGACATTGTTGACTTCATTTGCATGGCAATGTAGTACAAGAAGGTAAAGTGTCCTGTATCCTGCATTCAAGTTAGTGCTCAAGATCCAATTCCTTCAGAATAAGTTAAATCAATTATCAGCTTTGTATTGGTTTTCATGAATGAACTACTCCCCCGAAATTTTTGATTAAAGTGAAACTGTTGCATTCATCATAAATTTAAGTTGTGAACAGGCATGACAGGCATATGACATCCTAAGAGAGAGAAAATTAGTGAATAGGACAGATGAAACATCGTGCGTAAACTCTGACATGCATGCATATATACATAAAGGGATCAGACTATGGTTTGGCTTCTGCTGATGTTGATTAGTTGTATCAATACGCACCTGATTGCAAGTATAAAGATCCACTTAAATTCAAACAAGAGGATTGTTACAACTAGGCATGCTATTTATCATGTTGTGAGGTTTGTTGATCAGTAGCAGTCATGGGTCCCACAGTCAAGGTTCGTTAGACTATGTCTTCCGTAGGTGAGGCAAATCACTACCTGTCACACTTAAGGACTATGTACAATAAGTTATAAGTTCTATCTTGAGACGTATTACAATCTCATGAATGGTTTGATGTTGAAGCTCACTGAATTGATGTACAATTTTAGAGCTGAGAGATGATCTTGCATAGTCACCGGGTCTTTACTTACGTAAAACAGAGGTGAACTTAACCCAGGTCTTTGTTTACACAAAACAGAGGGAGAATGAAGATCATCCTCTTGAATCATAAGCCCAGGTCTTTGTTTACACAAAACAGAGGGAATATGACTTTGCAAAGATAGAAGATTATAAAGTATTTTACATAGTGTGCTTGGGTATGTGGTTTGATCACATCAGGAGAGAACATACCTGCTGAATTAGAAAATGGAATCCCCACAGACAGTTACCTGAAGTTATTAGTTTGGCATGCTCTTAGCTTTGTTTCCACTCAAGATGAATCTACTCACATATCAGTAGCATATAAGGCAGTGTTGAGTGTTTGTTGCAAAACCAAATATAGCTTACTATCATTTCCCATGTATAATGCATGCACAGATGTTAAGTCATCCCTAAAAATCACTCTCTACAAAGTCAGTCATATGCTTTTGTTGATTTATTCTAAGTTAATCATTCCCAAAGATTCTATCAGAAAATTAAATCTAACAGAATCAAATGCTTTAGTGAACAAATCAGCAAGCTGATTTGTTGTATCTACTTTGACTAACTTAATTAGAACTTTTTCAGAACAATCTCTCAGAAAATGGTATCTAATTTCAATGTGTTTAGTTTTACTATGTTGAACTGGGTTAGCAGTTATAAACATAGCAGCTGAATTATCAATATGAATTGGTGTGTGAAGGAAATTGTAACCATAATCAAGTAATTGGTTTTGCAACCAAAGTACTTGAGAGCAACCTGCTGAAGCAGCTATGTATTCTGCTTCAGCTGTGGATACAGAGACATTGGTTTGCTTCTTGCACTGCCATGAAACAAGTCTTGGTCCTAAAAACTGACATCCACCAGTTGTGGATTTTCTGTTGTTGTTGCACCCTCCATAGTCACTATCTGAATAGGAGTATAGGCTAAAGTCTCCATCTTTGGGATACCAAAGTCCCAATGCAGGTTTGCCTTTCAGATATCTGAAAATCCTCTTCACAGCATTCAGATGGGACTCCTTTGGGTCAGATTGGTACCTGGCACAAACACAAACAGCAAACATTATGTCAGGTCTACTGGCAGTTAAATACATTAAAGAATCGATCATTGATCTGTACAATCTTTGATCTACGGATTTGCCAGCAGGGTCAGGCACAATCTTGTCTATTGTTGAGGCAGGTGTCTTGCAAGAAGTGGAATCAGCAAGATTGTACTTCTTCAAAATTTGATGAATGTACTTTTCTTGATTGATGAAAATGCCATTTGATTTCTGATGAACTTGTAAGCCAAGGAAGAAAGTCAATTCTCCCATGGAGCTCATCTGAAATTCAGATTTCATTAAGTCTTCAATGCTTTGACATAGCTTCTTGTTGGTTGATCCAAATATGATGTCATCAACATATATTTGAACCACCAAAAGATCTTGATGTTCTTGTTTGAGGAAGAGTGTCTGATCAATAGTGCCTCTCTTGTACCCATTCTTCAGCAGGAAGGATGATAGTGTATCATACCACTTTCTGGGTGCTTGATGAAGACCATACAAAGCCTTGTCAAGCTTGTATACTCTATGTGGATAATCAGGGTCTTCAAATCCAGAGGGTTGAGCCACATAGACTTCTTCATCAATTTTCCCATAAAGGAAAGCACACTTCACATCCATCTGATCGACTGTGAACTTCTTGAATGCTGCATAAGCGAGGAAGACTCGTATAGCTTCAATCCTTGCAACTGGTGCAAAGACTTCATCATAGTCTATTCCCTCTTCCTGAGTATATCCTTGAGCAATAAGTCTGGCCTTGTTTCTCACTATGATACCTCTGTCATCCAGCTTGTTCTTGAAAAGCCATCTTGTGCCAATTGGATGTTGACCCGTAGGCAAATCTACAAGAGTCCACACTTTCTGTTTTCTGAATTGTTGTAACTCTTCTTGCATAGCCTCAATCCAGCTGTTGTCTTTTAGTGCAGCTGTAATGTTTGCAGGAACTGTTTGGGACAAAAAGCAGGTGAACAAACAAATGTTTGCCACACCTCCTTTGCTCCTTGTGGTTCTAGCATGCAGGTCCCCAATGATATTGTCTGTTGGATGAGACTTGTGTACTCTGCTTGTTGAGACAGCATCAACTTGAACTGCGGAGTCTAAGTTAGTGAAACCCATTGAAGCAGATGGTGTCAGCTGAGAAGTTGAGTCGATGAAATAATCAAAAGGATCATGGTCGTTCGGATCAGCTTGTGTTTGATTGGCTGCTTTGTCTTCTTCCGCAGGAAGTTCTACGGAAGCAGCATTTTGTTCTTCCGCAGGAGGTTCTACGGAAGCAGTATTTTGTTCTTCCGTAGGAGGAACTGCAGTATCGACGGAGGCATTTTGTACTTCCGTAGGAGATACATCACCATCCACGGATGAACAATGTTGGTCAGCTGGCAATGGTTGTTGAATGACTACCTCCTCTCCATCTCTAGCATCAGGAGTTGCACCAGTATTTATATCTACGGATGAGGGAACATCTGCTGATGAATTTACATGTGCTGGGGATGAAGAGTTTGCTTCTCCAGAAGTAGCTTCATGCTGCTGACTTGATCTTTGTTGTGGTCCAGGTGACACTTGTGCTCTTGGTGGGTCAGCTGTTAAAGGCACTTCATTCACACTTGGGGGCACAAAGGGATAACATGTATCCGCAGCACCTGCGTTGATCAGATAACTAGTGTTAAATGATTCAGTTAATGCATCTATATCAAATAACCAAGATGATCCTTTTACATTGGTAGTAAACATGGATTCATCAAAAGAAACATTGGGAGTCTCTTCAACTATGTTATGTTCTGGAATGTACACCCTATATGATTTAGAAGTGGATGAATATCCAACAAAGAAACCATCATAGGCTTTTTTAGAAAATTTTCCCAATTGTTCTTTAGTATTTAAAACAGACACATGACACCCAAAAGCTCTAAGATATCCTATAAAAGGTTTTCTTTTAAATAAGAGTTCGTAAGGTGTTTTATTATGTTCTTTCACTATCAAAGTTCTATTTTGAACATTGCAAGCTGTATTCACAGCTTCTGCCCAGAATGTAATGGGCAACTGAGAATCAGCTAGCATTGTTCTGGCTGCTTCTATCAGTGTTCTATTTCTCCTTTCAGCCACTCCATTTTGTTGTGGAGTTCTTAGGGCACTAAATTGTCTAGCTATTCCTTTAGTCCTGCAAAAAGAATCCAAATCAGCATTAACAAATTCAGTTCCATTGTCACTCCTAAAAATTTTAACTTTTAAATCAAGTTGATTCTCAATCTTGATCACAAAGTCCATTAATGTTTCAGATGTTTCACTCTTATGTTTTAAGAAAAAGACCGATGTAAATCTAGTGAAATCATCAACTATCACCAAACAATATTGCCTTTTTCCAATGCTCAGCACATTGGTTGGACCAAAGAGATCCATGTGAAGCAATTTGAGTGGTGTAGTGTTAGTGTTGATTGTTTTGGATTTATGAGCCACTCTGTGTTGTTTTCCTTTATAACATGAAGAACAGTGATTAGAACAATGAAATTCTTTCTTTGGTAATCCAATGACTAAGTCATTTTTCACCAATTTATTCATGTTCTTCATGTTGGAATGGACAAGCCTTCTATGCCACAATTGAGATTCATCTTCGGAAGATTTGGACAGCAGGCATGTCTCATGTTTTGTGAGTGTTGTGTTGTTCATATCCAAGATATATGTGTTGCCTTTTTCTTGATGCTTTAAGAAGTATCCAGTCTGCTGGAACTATAAACCCTGGCTTAAGAATGTAACAGTTAGTGTTATCAAATAGTGTTAAATAATTTTGATCACAAATTTAGGAAACACTAAGTAAATTATACTGCAAATTTTCACAGTAATTTACTTTTTCAAATGTTAAAACACCATTGTTACCATTCCCTCACCAACAATTTTACCTCCCTTCTTATCCCCACCAAATGCCACATAAGAGGCATGTTTATGTTTGAAGTCATGGAGAAGTGCACAGTTGCCTGTCATATGTCTGGAACAACCACTGTCAACATACCACTTGTTGTCAGCTCTCCATGATTGTTCCTGCAAACAAAAAGAAATTAATTAGAATTGACAGCCCAAGGCTTAATTGTCTTGGGTTTGCCAGTTGTGTCAACAATAGTTACTCCTTCATGAATTAATCGTGAAGTTTCAGTATTAGTTGTTTCTTTTTGATCTGATGGTGGTGAGGATGATTCTGTTGAAGATAATTCAGGTTTCTGAGTGTCTTCATGCTTATCCGAGTCTTTCTTCAACTTAGCTTGTTTTGGTTTGTATCTTAACTTTGAAGAGGATCCTGTAGTCTTGAAAGTTTCTTCATCTTTCTGCTTTGATTGGTACACAGGAGTTCCTTTATCAAAGTTGTCAAAGAAATCATCAACAGCTTCCGTTTGTTTATCAGACAAATCCACCTTTTTGTGAGGTGTCTTAGCCTGTGCTGGTATTTTCTGCTTCACAGTTTTGTCCGCAACAGATAATCTTTTTGTTGACTTTTGTTGTTCTTTCTGAGCCTGTGTCTCTTTGTCACTTTCTGAGTCGGATGATGCACCTTGTGACTTCTTGTTGTTCTTTTTCTTATTCTTCTTATTAAAATAACATTCCTGAGTGGAATGGTTATTTTTGTCACATATGGCACAGTGTTTGTTGAAGAAACATTCATCAGTCATGTGATTGTTCATGTTGCAAATGGAACAGTAGCTACTGAAATAGCATTCATCAGTGTTGTGATTCTTCATATCACACCATTTGCAATATTTCTCAGAAGTGTCTTCGAGTTCGGCCTTCTTTTTGTTGTTTTTGGTCTCACTTGCTGAAACATCAGATGATTTCTTCTTGTTTTTATTTGGTGCTTCATTAGCTGTTGTTTGTTTGTCTTTGGCTCCCTTTAGTTGCTTGATATTGACCTTTTTCTGAGCATGTTTGTTTGTTTCTCTTGTTACCTCGTCCGCAGTATCAGATTCTTTCTTCCGTTGCTTGTCTGCGGATTCAGTAGTTTTTGCCTTCCGCAGATGATCTACGGACTTGGCAGTTTTTGATTTCCGCAGATGTTCTACGGATTCCTCATAGTTCTTTTTCCGTAGGTGTTCTACGGATTCTTCAGTTGGTGCTTTCCGAGGATTCTTGTTTGATTGTTTCTTACCTTTATCAGAAGATGACAAATGTGCTTTTGTGCTTGATCCGCAGCTATCAATCTTGTGAAGATTCAGTTCTTGTAATCCTTCATTAAGTTCAGCAATCCTCTTGCAAATAGTCTTCAGCATGTTCCGTTGCTTTGGCAGATATTGCAGCTTTGATTCTTCAAGGACTCGTGGAAGACCAGTTTCAACTTGAACATTCTTACCAATGTTCAGTTGATCAGTATCATGTTCATCAGAATCATCCAGGTCATCATAGTTATCAAAATCTGATTCATTATGTTTAATTGATTCTGATTCAGTAGATTCAGTTTCACTCATCTCAGTTTTATTGTTGTTTATTTGACTATCTTTGATGTCAATTTTGGTGCTTTGCACAAAATGATTTGACAAATTGTTAGTCATTGTTTCAGGTAAAGGTGTGTAGTTATCATTAATAGGTGGTGCAACAGCATTATAACCCAACCCGGACCTTTTCTTTGATTCAATATAAGAATTTAGCAACTTCTCATATTGCTGAGATGATAATTGAAACTTCTGAAGTTTTACTTCAGTGGTTGCATGATCAGCCATGGATTTTGTTAAGGAAGTGGTCAGCTGCTCAACTTGGGCTTTTAGACTGTAGTTTTCAGAAACATATTTTTCTAAATCTTTTTGTAAAGAACTTATTTTGATTTGATATAGTTTTTGTTCTCTTAAGTGTGATTCATTTAAAACCATAGTTTCTTTTACTTTATCAGCCAATTGTTGAGCATGGACTCTATATCGTTCAACTTCCTCAACACATGTTGATGAACATAACCTGTCTTTTACCTCTCTGGCTATAGGAGGAACTTTGTTTTCCATATGCGCCATCAGTGCTTGATTCTCCTCTATTACTTCCTTCTCATATAGACTCCAGTCACATGTTCCATCCTGAAGTATGATCAGCCCTGTCTCCTTAGAGTTGCTTGGTCCTGCTGATGTATTTGTGGCTGGTGGGGATGGGAGCTGAGGTTGTCTATGCACAGATCTTTGAGAGGTTGGCTGCTGATTCTGATATTGTTGTTGCTGCTGATTTTGTTGCTGCTGCTGCTGATACTGTGGAGTTGATTGTTGGTTGCATTCTCTAGAAAAGTGACCATAGAGATTGCACTTAAAACATCTGACTTTTGACTTATCAACTCCAATCTTTGATGTTTTGCTTGCTGCTGCCAGATTTTTATTTCTTCGAAGATATTGCTTGGCTCTGTAAGCAATCATCGCCATCTACCATTGTAGATCCATCTCTTCTACTACATCAGGAGGGAGTTCCTCCAAATCTTGCTGACAGATGTTTGCTACTGTAAGGGAACTGCCAAGATATGCTTGAAAGCTTGAACTGAAGGCTGCAAAGGCTGCTTTTTGTTCTTAAGAATCCAATATCACAGTTATTGGTTCTGAGTTTGCTGTTGCTATTGTCTCTCTTTTCTCTGCAGCTTTTCCTTTTTCCTTTAGATTTTTACTTTGAGATGACTTCTTAGTGGGTTTGGATGCATAAAAACTTACTTCCTCTTCATCATCACTCAAAGCACAAGAGTTATCATCTTCATTATTAGAGATAAATGCACTTCCAGTATTCTTTGTTTCCTTGAAGTGATAAGGTGAGACATGAGTTCTCACACTCTTGTTTCTTGATTGTTCATCCAGTTCAAGTGCTTCTACTTTAGCAACCAATGTATCTAGACCAGTTGTCTTGAGATCTATGGTGTTCTTGAACATGGAGACTGTTTGCTTCCAACTTTCAGGCAAAGTATGGAGCATCTTCTTGTTCAGTTCCTCAGTTGTATATTTTAACTCCAAGATGTTCATCTCAGTAACAAGTTGCATAAATCTATGGAGTTGCTGAGGAATTGACTCACCCTCAATATGATGAAAAGTTTCATATTGTGATCTAAGGGTGTCTTTCCTTATGCTTCTGATCTCGTCACTCCCTTCACAGAGAGTGTGAAGTATCTTCCACAGGGAATTTGCTGGTTTATAGTTCTCGCACCTGATCAAGATTTCTTCAGGCAAAGCCATACTAAGCAAGCTGTATGCTTTAATATCAACTTTGACCTTCTTGACATCATCAGGTGGCAAGTCCTTAGTGCTAATTGGCTGATTTTTGTCATTATAATCCGGCCCAAGAGTGGGTGGAATATAAGGACCTTGTGTGATGGACTCCCACAAGTCAGAATCTGTGTAGTTCACATGATTCCTGAACTTGATCTTCCAGGATTTAAAATCAGCTTTTGTTTCCAACTTTGGTGGTTGATAAGATCCTCCTCCAAAAGTACTCATGTTTAACTGCAAAAGATGGATTTAAAAGTTAAATGCTTAAGTTGACAAATCTATCAAAGACGCAGATCTGGTATTCAATGAATTTGAATATAGATCTAAATCATACAAGCAATAAGAGAATGTTTGCTGAATGACCAGTCGTTGATATAATTGTTTGAAAATCAATTAGACAATTTTAATACTGATAGATCAATTGATCTAGATCAATGAGCACCAATGCTTTGATACCACCTGTGAATCCAAGGATCTCAATTCAGGAATTATCAGTATTAAATAAATCAATTTAATGATCGCGGAATTATCACTAATTGACGTTTAATTGGTTTGATGATTAATTATGAACACAACCACAGAAACACATGAATGCGAAATCAATAAATATTCAAACGTGTTTCATTAACTATAATGTAATGATTACAAAAGAATAATAATGAATACTATAAACAATCGAATACAGTGTATCAAATAATGTTGATGTTGATGAGACGGCGATTAGGGTTGCACAATGATGTAACTTGACAGCCGTAATAATGATTGATAGTGTTCTCCGAGATGTTAAACCTAGGACTCATATTTATAGATGTTTGAGTCGGCTAAGGAAACACCGGATCTCTCGGGATCTGTTGTTGATCGTGTTGACTTGTTTGACTTCTTGGAGTTTGTAATCGCACAAGTATAATGATCTTCCGCAGGAGTCTTGCCTTCCGCAGATCTTTTGTTCTTCCGTAGATGATTTGCTCTTCCGTAGGAATGTTGTTCTTCCGTAGGAAATCCTTCTTCCGTAGGAGTCTTCCCTTCATGAAACTTGATCATCCGCAGAAACTTACACTTGGTCATTTGGTCTTGTATGAAACATATCTACGGATTAACAAAATTGTTCATCCATAAATGTTTCCTACACTTGGTCAATTTCAGGAAATCCATCCAAGTATATTGTTTCTCCTGTCAAGTCACAAATCAACACACATACATATATGGGGTTAACCTATAAATTCAATTCACATATATATATATATATTGACTGTTACAAATATTAATTACAAGACTTGATTCAAGTACTAAGCCTATACAAAAATGATCTAGCCCTATACAATCTAGATCTAACAGAGACGTGGTGGAGTATGTGAGTAAGTGCCTTACTTGCTTGCAAGTGAAGGCAGAACATCATAAGCTCTACGGGAAGATCCAACTATTGGATATACCTGAGTGGAAGTGGGATCATATCACCATGGATTTTATTACTAAGCTACCTCGTACGGCGAGGGGGTGCGATACCATTTGGGTGATAGTTGATCGACTAACGAAGAATGCTCACTTCCTACAGATCTGCGAGACGATTCCAAGATATTGGTTGATCTATTTCTCAAAGAAATTGTAGTTCTTCATGGTGTTATGGTATCTATCATGTCTGATCGCGACACTCGGTTTACATCCAAGTTTCGGATGAGATTACATGATACGATGGGGAAAAGGCTATATATTAGCACAGTTTACCATCCTTAGACAGATGGTCAGTCTGAGAGTACGATCTAGACGCTCGATGATATGCTTTGAGCATGCGTGATCGATTTCGGAGGAAGTTGGGATGATCACTTACAGTTAGCTGAGTTTTCGTACAACAACAGTTATCATACAGCATTAGCATGCCACCTTACGAGATACTGTACGGTAGGAGGTGTAGGACACCCATATGTTGGGGAGATATAGGGCAGAAAGAGTTAGGGAGCCTTGAGTTGATAGAGGCTACAACTAAAAAGTTGAAAAAGATCAAGGCCTTTATGAAGGCGGCGAAGGATAAGCAAAAGTCGTACGCCGATAAGAGGCGTAGATCGATCGAATTCAAGGTAGGCGACCGAGTTATGTTGAAGGTCTCACCTTCGAAAGTGATTATCTGGTTCAAGAAGCGAGGTAAGCTAAGCCCGAGGTATATAGGACCTTTTCCAATCATCGCACGATTAGGAAAGGTGGCCTATCGATTAGAATTGCCTAAGTTAAGTGGAATACATCCGACGTTCCATGTATCTCATCAAAGAAATTGCCTAGCAGATGAAGACATGATTGTACCACTGGATGATATCGAAGTGGATGAACTACGTAGAGCAACCAGTGGCAATCATTGACCGGAAGGAGAAGAGGTTGAGGAATAAAGTGGTTCCACTGGTGCGTATGCACTGGAAACACAGGAAGGGTTCGGAGTCTACGTGGGAGACTAAGGAAGAGATGAGACAAGTTGACCCAAAGTTATTCGAAGTGTAATGGGTTTTGGGGACAAAAACTTTTTAAGAGGCGTGGACTTGTAACACCCAGGAATTTTGGTGAGTTAAAATAAAAGGAAAGAAAGGAGAAAAGGAGAATATTCTGAAGGAAAAGGAAAGGAAATAAAGTGGGAGGACTAAAAGTGTAAAGAGGATAAAATATTATAATTATTTTGTATAAAGTAAGCATGGCCACCCACATCTCCTGCATTTCTTAATTGCTCAACATTTTAGAGAGGGAAAGCAGAAGAACTTCGGTTCTAGAGAGAGAAAACAGCAGAATTCGTGTAAGGTAAGCAAATTTAGTATAATTGAGTTAGTTATTATGAATTTTTGGCCCTAAAACTGGCTTTTACATGTTCTCATGTGTGTGCATGTGTTCGGGTATGTGTTTTTGGACATATCTGGGTGTTAGAAACATCTATAAAGTTCAAGTTGAAAGGATTAAGCTTGGAAGCAGCTTAGGTGAGTTTCTAGACCCCATGGTTTATATGTTTTAAAAGTTTTCGGGGCTGAAAATGCATATAAATAGCTTTTTTAAAAGCGTATGTATGACCGTATGTTTGAAATGTATGTATGTTAATGTGTTGTGGTTGTGCATACTAGATTAAGGCTTAAAATGGTAGTGTAAGACTTAGAACATGCTAAAATAATGTTTGGGATTAAAAAACATGTTAGAAACATATAAGATGGTGTTCATGCGCCCAAACAGGGCCAATGCGCCCATATTTTCCCTGAGAAAAGTTTTAAGTAAGGTCATGCGCCCAAACAGGGCCCATGCGCCCAAACAGGGCCCATGCGCCTGAAAATTTAACTTAGAAAGTTAAGTGTAGGCTGATGCGCCTAAACAGTGAATCATGTGCCTAAGCCTTGGGCTCAGGCGCCTAAGTATACGCCATGCACCCAAATAGTGTACATGCGTCCAGGAGGTTCATGAGCCTAAGTGTTGAAACAGTTAAGTATAGGCTCATGCGCCTGCATAGTGGAGAAACGCCCAAGTAGTCCTCATGCGCCCAAATAGGTCCCATGCGCCCAACACTTAGAATTTTTTTTGAACTTTGAGGAAAAACAAAATTTTAAGGTTTGACCCTAGTTTGACTTATGGACTATTTTGGATTATTCTAAGCATGAATATAAGAGGGTTGATGCTTAGGGTATGTATGATGTGATGATGACAGTGCGATATATATATAAGTATAAAGTGTTATCTTTTAATAATTTACAAAACGTATATATTATAATACCATATACGAAAATAAGTATTATATTGTGCCCTTACGTAGTATGATGTATGTGTGAATGAACATAAAGTGTAACACAGCGAAGTGAAAGATAACAAAGATGAAAAGTGAAACATAATGAAAGAACGAAAAGGCTTGCAAGCAGAAAGAAAGAAGGATCACAACTCTTTAAGAGTTGTCAGCTCAACTGTGTGTATAATAACGTGCGATTTTGGCTAACCCGTGAGGATTCACACACATGAGATCAGTCTTGGTGACTGAATCTATAGTACGAAACAGGATCCTTGTCATTCGACCCCGTGCTTTATGCCAGATAGAAATGAGGCTTCGTGCCTAGAATGGTGGCTTCGGGCCACGGGCTTTGTGCCAATTAGTAATGAAGCTTTATGCACGGAATAGTGGCTTCAGACCACGGGCTTCGTGCTAAATAGTAATAGGGCTTTGTGATCAGAATGGTGGTTTTGGACCATGATGGGGGAAAAGCCTAACAGGATCTAGAATCTATATGAAACTAGCGAAAAGATAAAGTATGAAACGAATGATGGAGATAAAGTACGAAATGGATGATAGGATAAAGTACGAAATGAATGAAATGATAAAGTGCGAAACAAATGAAATTCTCAAGTATGAAATGAACGAATACGTGCGATAATGAATGAACATGTGTGAGAGTAAAGAAAGTCTTTTTCTGAAAAGAGTATTTTATGTACGAAATATATAAGGTATTTTAATATAATAAAACTAGATCTCACTCAGCAATGCTGACTTTTATGTATTTTAAGTTGGCAGGTGATGGTTGTTGAGGATGGCATGCGGGGAGGCTACTCGGCAGGGCAAGATTGGCATCCATTCACACATGCTATTATTGTTGTTTTGTAATGCAATCAATGAAAGTTTTCTTTTGTAGTTTGAACAATGATGTATTGCATAACAATAGTAATTATTAATAAAATGAATGGTGTTTCTTAATGACTTCTGCTGTAATGTTTTATGAAATGTATAATATTATGTGTGTTTAGTGCTATGAATGACCAACTGTGAGGTCTTCGGGAATGGGGCCTTACACCTCACACCCTAAGCACTACAGCTACTACTGGTGGTAAGATGATTCAAAAGGAAGTTGCTTACTATTCTAATGAAAAGTGGTAGAAAATTGATATTCCTTAGAATACCATGACCGCTTTTCAAACTACTTTTCCCAACTCTATCTATAGAGGCTTAAAGAAGTGGAAAACTACAAAGCAGCTCTGGTTTGCATAGAAGCTTGTGTATGAAGGGTCTAAGGTATTCAAGGAAAATAAGAAGGATCTCATGAAGCAAAAGTTTAAGAATTTCACCTACAAAACAAGTGAATATATGAATCAATAATACTTTAGGTATGTTGAGGTTGTAGATACTCTGATGGATATTGTAGTTAAACTTGAAAATATGAACATTATGAGAAAGTTCATGTTCTATCTTCCCAACAATGGACACACTACTGTGTGGCTACTAAGAGAACTAAAAACCTTTCCACCCTTACTCTCACAGAGCTGTGTGTATCCTGAGCGGTTACCAAATGGAGAACAACATGCAAAATCCATCAAGTAGCTCTTCTAGTAATCAACAGACTGCAACCCTTCATGTGGTTGAAAGGGATAGCATAGAACCACTACATCATCTCATCTACTACCCTGGAAATGCACATAAGGGACCTTTTATCACCTTCCTGGAGACACCAAGGGAGAGCTATATCTAAGGAAGCACATTCCAAGATACAAGCTCATCTCAAGCCTTTGCATCTTTAGATGAAAGTAGTGGAAACTTTCTTTTAACTCTTGAAGACTTGGATTGTGTCCATCCAGAGAACTGAAAGAAAGTTCCCTGCAATGTAACCCAGTGGAAAGTTTGGACTAGATAAAAGCAAAGTGAAGTGTTACAACTGTAACCAAATGGGACACTTTGCTAGGTAGTTTAAGGCACCAAGGAAAAATGTTGGCCAAGCATATTCTAGACCAAACTAGTTTGATGTTGGTCCAAGATCTGAGAAGCCAAGCCAACCGAAGCAACAAGTTGTTATTGTTGTTGCATAGGGAGGCTTTGATTATAGCTTTCAGGTAAAGGTTGTTTCTCTAAATCAAGCATCGATGGCTGACCATGATGAAGTCACGGTATTAGAACATCTATGTACTCCTGAATGATTTGCTCAAGTAAGCCAGTATAGGTCCTACAACTTGAAAGTGAGATCTGATCTTGAGTCTTTGAATATTTTAAAAGATGATTTCAACGAGTAGAAAATGACTATAAACTTAAAATAAAAGATTTAGAGAAAACTACTTCTACCATTAAGCATGAGCATATAAATTACAAGACTCTAATCAAAGATCTCATTACCAAGTTAACTGAATGCTAGGATGAGCTTGTGATTAGCAAAGCCAGAGTAGAAAAGTGATGAGCTTGTGATTAGCAAAGCCAGAGTAGAAAAGTATGTTCATGAGAAGGGAACCTTCAACAACATCATATCGTCATCCTTCCATGCGAAGATTTATTATCAAAACAGGCAGGGACTAGGATCAAGTAAGATAACTCCTCCACACACATTATTATCTGACAGATCTCCAAGGTATGGAACTAGTGAAGATGAACTGCCCCTTGTTGACCCTAGCAAAGAAGAGCATGAGGATAAAGATAAGATAGTAAGGATGAACCAGAAGTGAGTAAGGAGGTTCATACTGAAAAGGTTCACTATACTCATAGAGAGACGAAAGAACCAAGGATGGCCAAATCAGCGAAGAATACTTTTCTTAGGGTTGGTAAAAGAAAATCAAAGAAAGACCAAGAGACCAAGCCCACTTTCAATCCCAAGCAACAAAGAGTCTTTATCTCTGCAGTGTTTGAAGTGGTGAGTACTGAAGACTCAACTATGGACTCTAGTAACAGGAGTATTAATTTAACTTCAAACCATCCTTATCAAGAAAGGAAAGTTGAACAAATGTACAGCATAGCTACATAGCCTGAACCATTCCACTCCTAGAGGAAGCTTCACCCTAGGTAGCCTGATGCATCATGTGTGGTGATACAACTCATTTTACTGAGTATGCGTGTTGAATGCATCATGTGTGGTGATACAACTCATTTTGCTGAGTACTGCATCTACAATCCTAAGCATACTGATGTGTGTAAAGTATATATATATTTTTAGTAAGGATTTTTCACATAATTGAGTCTTAACTTAAGAAACGATTATTACTTTTAAACCAACTACACACAATAAGGAAGTGCACCTATGGCATAGTTGTATAGTTTTAGGCAAGAACCGAGTATTGATTCGTGGACACAATGGGAGCCTATACTAAATAATTATCACTATTTAACCGATGAACGAAGTTTGGATTTGCAAATATTGAATTAACTAAAATGACTAGCAAGTTAAACAAACAAATCAAGGAAGTAAAGATGAAGATAAACAATCAATTAAAAATACCACTTGGACTTTGATTCCACTTGGCAATGAATTAACAACTACCACAAACTCAAGGTGAGACCATTTTTTACCCATAATACATGGACGTAGCCGAAACCCCAGTCAAGGATATCTACACATATAGCCATTAAGAAAGCTAGAATGATAAACACATAATAGCCACCTAAAGCTATGCCATGAGGTACTAATGATAGGATTATGTTGATGTTAAAGATGAATTAGACTCCCATTAGGGTTACCTAATTCCACAAATCTTTGGAAAGTTAACACGATAAACGCATGATAACCACGTCAACTTGGGTAAAATAGACAAAATTGCAATTACTCTTTAACTCATAAACTTCATACCACGATTACAAAATAATTCATAACCAATGACAAGAGAGATTCATGACCTACACCATGGGTTTCTCAAACATAGGCATAAGGATGCACATTTGACCAATTCTACTAAACCTTTAACCTTCATTCACCATTCCTAGTCAAATGTCATAAGATTACATACAAAAGATGCAATTATATGCATAATTCTTGTATGAACATGAATTTTTCCAACATAATATGGTTACAACACCCTCAAGGTTAAACATTCATCAAACTAGAACAAACACAGATAATCATTGAAGAATAATCAAGCTTCATCATAGCATCAACATAAACATCACCAGAATCATGTACAAGTTGTTAAATTATGCTAGGTTTCATCTAATTAAAGTGATAATAAGTGTTTAGTCCATGAGGGTTAAAAAAACACACCAAACTCAAGAACATTGAAGAACTCATAGTAGATTAAGGGAAATTCAAACCAATTTTGAGTGAAATGGGGAGGATGATGTTAAATCCTCCTTGAAATTGTGAAATCTTCAATCTTTGCCTCCAAATCTTCTAAAAACTCATAAAGTAAACCCAAAATCACCTAAAGGGGTGAGAGAGGCTAGGGTTTGAGGTAATTTGAAAGTTTTATTTAAATGTGGGTGAAATTAATTACGTTAAAACCTGATTCTGATCCACACATAGGCATGTGGGATAAGTGAGGGGTCATGTAGGCTGCAGTTTTTGACAACAGAATGCTACATAGTGACATGGCCATGTAGGGGTTCCTACATGCCCGAGTCTGAAGCTTTTCTTTATAAACTTCAATTTTTCATCAGTTTTTCATCAAAAATAATCAAATAACCACCAGGGACTACAACATTCAAATATAACACAAATAAGTGTACAAATAAATGAATTTGTTACAAAAATGCTTCAAGTGAGGAATAATATGTATTGTTAAAATGTATATTTAAATACAAATCAAACATCCCCATACTTGAACTTTGCTTGTCCTCAAGCAAACTATAATACAATAAGTTAACAAAATAGCTCCCATTAATAGAAAGAATTAGCGACAAGCAATCCATTGGTTAAATAAAGGTCCAAACTCATGATTAACAGTCGAGCAGAGCACATTCATAAGATAAAACCCAGTGTCTTAAACAATTTGTTCTTCTAAAAGAACTAGAAATATTTAGATGAGCATGACATGCTTATGACATTTATTTATGCATGAGTGTAAACCCCTTATAAAAATCATTCAACATTCGGTTATTTGTATTTATAAGTGTATAAGTGAATCACTCAATGCCAATCGATGAGACATACATAGTAATATGCTTGCAAAGAGATCAAGTCTCCACCAACTAACATGAGCAAATGCATGAATCATGAGGACTTTGACGGGTTGTAACGGGGCTTAGGTTATAAGGTGTCGACTTTTGGTAAAAGTGGGTAAAAGGTTAAAATACAAATTTATTAGATTCTAAACGTATATAATCACAAATATTACACAGAAAAGAAAATTGACAACTAACTCAAAACATTCAAAAAATAAGCTCATACTATGATTCTTTTTTCTAAAGCACAATATTCTTTTCTTTTCTTTTCATTTTTTTCAAGTCTTTTATATTTTTCTCATATTTTTTTCTTCAATCAATTTAAACATTCTCCCAAAATATAACTAGAAATTACAGAAATGGTTTATCCTAATATCTCTATTATTTTCATAGAAAAACTCAGTTTATGGTCTTGACATGCATATTCTAGGCGAATTCTCACATAGATGCACATCTTGCACATTCAGAACCAACAAAAATGTAAGCAGGCGGTGTAACCATGTTATCATATACCATAAGGGCACAAAACGCTTATGGAAATAGAGGGATAAAGGCATGGTTTAGACACATACATAAATATTGTATTTTAAACTTGCAATGCTCATTGAGTATTTCATAACATTTTATCCAAAAACACAAGTTTTCTCGTAATTCTATGATGCCAAAGAACACAATCATGTTTGAGGGTCTAAAACAAATATTCATGGATATAATTTATTCAAAATTATATTAAAAAACTTGTAAAAAGTGAGAGCATGATAGAAGGACATGCAAAAAGCTCACAAAAAAAATCCCAATATCCCCACACTAGAATCGTACATTGCCCTCAATGTACCAAAAATATTTAATTGCATAAGGGTTTGATGAAAATTTCCAATAAGCTCTCCAAAGCCTTAAGATCATTCCAAGATTTACCAAAAATATGCAATTGCATCCAAGATTTACTATCACACTGGTGATGTGAACCATCCAACTTGGAATGAATCACGCTCCACCTTGGATTTTCAACCAAAAGCTTGAAAAATCGAAAACCTTATAAAAATCAGGTTGCCTCCCGCAAGCACTTTGTTATTAACGAGTCATTAGCTTGACTCGACCCCACAATAACTTGTCCTTGGGGTGGAGTCCATAAAGTCAAACTCCTTCTCATCTCTCAGGCCTTCAATGTAATGTTATAAATGATGGTCGTTGACCTTGAAATCGGCCCATCCAAATGTTCAATTTAAATGGTGCTATACGAGAATAATTTCTTTATGATGTAAGGACCCATCCATCTTGATTTTAGATTACCGGGAAATTAGCGAAGTCTTGAATTGTAGGGCAATAAATGATCCCCGAATTGAAATTGTTTGTTGTTCTTCAAATGGTTGTCATACATTTTCTTTGTCCGTTCTTTGTAAATTGTAGAAATATCGTACGCTTGATTTCTCAATTCTTCAAGTTCATGAACATGCAAAAACCTATTTTCACCTACATTTTTCAAATCAAGATTAACGGCCTTCAAGGCCCAATAAGCTTTGTATTCGAGTTCATTGGGAAGATGACAAGACTTTCCATAAACCAACTTAAATGGTGTGGTGTGAATCCAAGGATTGAACAGGAAATTATCAGTTTAGATTGAACAAGTAATGATCACGGAATTATCATAACTCATTATTTAATTAATTGTTTAAGCAATTGTAATTCTATTGTAAATCGATAAAGAACAGATAATGAAAATTTAAAGAAAATAAAAGTAATACGATAAACCAGATTGCTTCAAACAATTTTCATTAATATTGAATCTATTACAGTTGATTTTGATTTTTTGGGTGATATGATAATTGATAGGTGATGTTCTTGTTGTTGTTGCTATTTTGAATCTATCCTTATGTAATGAGAATTGTTGTATGGTTTTTTATGTCACTAATGAGTGACCCATGCCTTCTATTTATAGGAAAATGGATTCACTTTTTACATGGGTAAAGGTAACTTTCTTATTATGGTAAGAAAGTTACAAAAGTAATGTTCTTGATGTGACGTCGATTATTCCTTTCACAAATGTAACGTTTGCTGTAGATGTTGACTTGATGACTTCATGTGACTTCCTTGATGATTGGAGTTCATACAAGTATTTTGTTCTTCGGTAGGATTTACCCTTCCGTAGGAGTTAGCCTTCCGCAGGAGTTAGCTCTTTGTTCATTATCTTGAACTTCATTTGCAGGTGCAGCAGCAGATCTCTAGAGAAGACTTGTTCTTCAGTAGATGTTATAATGCTTTCGTATGAGATCCACGGATTCATACTCCTGGACTTGTTCTTTAATGTTCCGTAGAACATCTACGGAAGTACAAACTTGTTCATCCGAGATAGTTCTTGTACTTGGTCAATTTTCCAATTTGACCAAATATGATGTTTTCCTGCAATTACATATACAAATAACATAAATAATAATTTGGGATAACATACATATGACTTGCATTACAAAATGATAAAGATTTATAAGAGTTTATTACAAGACTTATCTAAACCTATACAATTAACCTAGACCTAACAATACTCCCCCTTAGGTTTAGACACTTGTAATCAGTTGTTCAAAGTCTTCAACTCCTGAACTCTTTTCAAAATCCTTGTATTGAAATATGCAATAACATCCTTCTCATCTTTATACTGATACTTGATCTTCATTTTTCTCATAGTCTTTAAAGTCTTGAAATTTATTCCAAGCACATCTTCTTCAGTAGTCAATATTACAACTACGTTGTTGTTTGAGACAACATCTAATTCATCTTGCTCAAAAATTCAAAGATCAGTGATAGAAGGGATTTCAGTTCCCATGAGTTGACCAAACTCAAATTTTCTTCTTTTCTATGTTTTGGCATGAATCTTGTTTATCACTTGTGATGTGCACATATAAACTTATATCACCTTGAGAATTTTTATCTTTCAATTTTGGGAAATACTTATCATGAAGTATGAGGTGTAACTTGGATAAAGAAGCTTTATTTCCATTGGATCAAATAGTCTGATACTTTAAGCTTTCTTGTTAGGATCATTTCTTTGCAACACCAATTTTTTTGTTGTTTCTACATATCCCAATTTAGTAATGGGATATGTGTATTGGTTTTCATCAATGTTTTTGATGGATGCTATATTCTTGTCTGCATATCCAATTCTTCTTAAGAATTCATCATCAATAAGTTGGGAGGAGCTGGAATGAGACCTATTCTATTTTTCATTTCTCTTCTTATGTTCTACACCCTTTCTTTTTTGCTTCCTTCACAACATCTCCTTTAAATTTGTTTCTAAATTTTGCAATAATACCATAAAAGTCTCTCCCTCTTGGATTGATTAGGTAGTTAGTGATTAGGATGTTTTGAAGATCAGATATGTCTTCATCTAGGAGTGTAATGAGTGTCTCCATCCATGGAAAGTTTTGAAACATCTCAGATGCTCTTTTGATAGCTGCATAATCCCAGTCTGAATCAAATTTCCAGGCTATGATCTTATTATCTTTTGCTAATCATGGGGTTGTTATATGATCAAAAAATTAAATTAGAGTTGATGTTTGCTAAGTGATCTCCCTTGCAACTATTCCCAAACGTCAAATTTTGGTGCAGATTATATCCCTTGGCTCCTTGATGAGTTTTTCCATCCCTTTGTGCATGTCTTTACTTTCAACCATGACTGGCACAACAAGGGATGGTTTTGATTGTTGTTTATATGAAGGATTAGTTTCCCTAGTTGGGAATCTAACTCTAGTCTCCAATTCAACTTTCATCACATAATTCATCATGTCTCTCAGTTCAATCACAGTTCTTCCCTTTAGTTTATAAGAATCATAATTGTGACTTTGTAGCCAACAGATCATGTTATACTTGGTGAGATTTTTGGTGTCACTGTGACCTAATTCATACTTTATCTTATTAATTGATTGGTACTTTGTGAAGGATTCATAGCTACACACAGGTAACACAAATCTAGCTGCATCAAACTCCTTCGGTACTTGCTTCATCTCATTCATGTTCATCATTTCCACCATGTCATAGTGAAAACCATTGTTGATCAAATGCATAAACATGGAGGATTGGACCCTTTCCTTAAATATGTCTTCAGTAGATAGCAGATCATCAGACCTTGTATCTTTAGTAGCCTTAGGAGACTCATTCTTTGTTAATTCCTCCCATTCAGCATCACTCTCTTCTTTAATGTTTTGAATTGCTTTGAGAGTATATAGATCTACTAATAGAGTGTGCTCTAAGACATGAATTTTGTTTTCTCTGGGGACTTTTCAATTACAATAGCTTCTTCTCTTGTTCTTCCCAAATACTTTTTTTTCTGTTATACTTGATGGTTGGTTCTTTTGTTTTCACCAATGGCAGATTTGCCACTAGTGATGATGTTGGTTGGGAAGCTTCTTTGATTTGTTGTTGATGAATAACTACTTCTTGTATAAACACCTTCTTCTTTAAAGCCTCTATCTCTTCATCTTTAGCTTTTAGCAGATCTGATTGTTCAGAGATAGTTTTCAAGGCTTTGTTGAGCTTAGACGTGAATTTCTCCTTCTCTTTTCTTTCTTTGTCAGCAGACTCAAGGAACTTAGTTACAAACTGATCCATAGTGTCAATCACTTCATTACTTGTTTGAATTTCTTCTCTTAACTACTGGATTGTTTCTTCCTGAGTTGTAATTATATCATCTTACACCATTATCTTCCTCTTCACTCTCTCAATTCCTCCAACTTTTGATTACTTTTGATGATGAGATTGTTATATTTTACAACCAGGAATCTTTTACTCATAGTAATTTCCCCTTCTCTTAGATCATTTTCATCAAAAGCAGTAATGTCAACAAAGTGACTCTTATCTTGTTGTGCAGCTTCCTTTTCATTCTCCACCTCAACTTCTAAAGAGATTTCTTCTATTGCATTATCTGTCACTTCATTATTATGATCATCATCAAGATTGATTAGTTCAGTGGGTGCATGGCTTTCAGTTGTTGAGATGGGTTTAGGAAATAAGGGTGAGAAAGTTTGTTGTATTATTGAATGAGAAGGAGTTTGATTGTGATTGGGTGAAAATGGTTCTCTGGCAGCAGTGTTGAGTGATGATTGAGATTAGGAAATGAAATAGAATCAAAATAGAAAGAACACCAAGAACAACACATAGCAATTATCATATCATCAAAAAAATCAAAACGTAACAAATTCAGTATTAATGAAAATTGTTTAAAGCAATCTGGTTTATCATATTACTTTTACTTCCTTTATATTTCTGTTATCTGTTCGTTATCGATTTACATTACAATTATAATTGCCTAAACAATTAATTAAAAAATGAGTTATGAAAAGTCCGCCATCATTACTTGTTCAATCTAAACTAATAATTTCCTGTTCGATCCCTTTCACAGGTGGTATCAGAGCCTCGTCCTTATTGATTTCGATCAATTGATCTATCAGTTTTTTATTAGTTCAATTAGTTGTTAATTTCATTAGATCTGTCATTTTTTATTACATATGATAAATTTGCTTAAAATTGTTTTTGAGTATTCATCACAAGTTGAGTTTAGCTAATCAATAGTTAACAAAGATATTTTACTCAACGAATTGGTGTAATTGCTTAAAATCATCAAACCCTGTTATATCAATCAATCAAATACTGTTCCATTGCTTGATTAACTTTGATTTGCATCAGAATCATTTGATTCATGATTTGTGTTGTTGTTCGACATCTCTAGGTCGTTCAAACAAATTTGAACAAAATCACATCATCTAACATCTCAAATTTAAAATCAACTGAGAATTTATTGAGAACTTCGACTAATTTTGACCACAACTTCTTAATTGTTAAGAGTTTGTCATTAATTAGGTCATCCACAACAAAAGCTATTAATTTAAAGGAGTTTCTGCCTTAGTTGACTTAATATCTATATTATTAGTGATTGTTACTATTGAGTGAGTGTGTTAGCATAGCAATTACTTAACACATTCATAGGGTATTAGATCAGTTGATAGTTAGGTAATTAACAAGATAACTAAAATGAGTAACTCAATTGTTGGCTGAACTTATCAACCTCCAAAATTTGAGAACAAAGCTAATTTTAAAACATGAAAAATCAGATTTAGGAACCACGTTAACTATACTGATTTTGACTTATGGGTGTCTATGATTGAAGGTCCTTACATTCCACCTACTCTTGGACCAGATTATAAGGACAACAATCAACCCATAAGTTTTGAAGATTTGTCTCCTGAAGTGGCTAAGAGAGTCAAAATTGATATTAAGGCCTATAGTATTCTTTCTATGGCTTTACCTAAAGACCTCTTCATCAAATGTGAAGCATACAAAACAACCAACTCATTATGGGAAATTCTTCACACTTTGTATGAAGGAAGAGAGAAGATCAGAAGCATCAAGAAGGATACCCTTCATTCACAATATTAGACTTTTCATCATATTAAGGGTGAATATGTTCCTTAACAACTCCACAGATACATGCAACTTGTTACTGAGATGAACATCTTTAAGTTAAAGTATAGTAATGGGGAGTTGAACAAGAAGATGCTACATACCTTTCTAGAAAGTCGGACTCACAATATGTCTATGTTCAAGAATACTCTTAATCTAAAAGCAATTAGGTTAGATACTTTCGTAGGAAGGTGGAAACTCTATAGTTGGTTGAGAAAACAAGAAATAAGAATGTAAAATCACCAATTGCACCGTATCAATTTAAGGAAACAAAGGGTTTTGGAAGTGATTTTATTTCCAATGATGATGATGGAAGCCTTATGTTGAGAGTAATGGTGAAGAGGAAGCAAGTTTCTGTAACACCCGTATTTCTTTTTAAAGAAATAAAAGAATAAAAGAGAAAGAAAAAGGAAGAAATGAAAGTGAACCTAAAGTTGAGGGGTTAAAAGTGCCAAAAGGACAAAGAGAATAAATGTTGGTGAATAAAGGGGTATGGCCGCCCATTTTCACCTGTCAAAACACTCTCATTTGGTTTTTAGAGAGAGAAATAGCAGAGACTTCGAGTTCTAGAGAAAGAAAGAAGAAGAATTCGAATTCAAGGTAAAAATTAGTGTTTTTAAGTTGTGTTTTGGCTGAGAAACCAAATGTATTTGTTCTTATGTGGGTGTTTGTGTGTTCGGGTGTGTTTATTGGGTGTTATAGGTGTGGAACTTGTAACAAATGGGCTTTTGAAGAAGTCATACCCGAGAGACTGCTAAGGTGAGTTACTAGAACCCCTTTTTACATGTTTTCAAATGATTTTAGGGCCGGAAAATACATGTATGTATGTTTTTGTAAGGTTGGGTATTATACTCGTATGTTCGTATGCATATGTATGTGGGTCGGGTATGTTTCGGGAAAATGTGTTGTTATGATTATGTTAAGTTCATGCTTAGAATGGTATGTGAATGCTAGAACTAAGTGATGTAATGTTTGGGACTGAGAACAGCTTAAAAATATTTGAACAGGCTGCTAATACGCCTATACAAGGCTCATAAGCCTGAACAGTCCTCATACTCCCAAGATTTTGATAGAAACTTAAGTGTTCGGGCTTATGCTCCCCAACAGTGCTCATGTGCCTGAAAATTTAAACTTAGAAAACTAAGTACAGGGTAATGAGTCTGAACAGTACTAATACGCCTAAATTTTATGCCTTAGGAAAATTACAAGGTAATATGCCTAAATAGTGCTCTTACGCCCGAAATTATGACTTAGAAACTAAGTATAGGGTAATACGCCCGAATAGTACTCATACGCCTGAGTTCTGACTTAGAAAAACTAAGTATAGGGTAATGAGCCTAAACAGTGCTCTTGTGCCTAAAATAATGACTTAGAAAACTAAATGTAGGGTAATGAGCCTAAATAGTGTTCTTGCGCCTGGAATTATTTCCCAAGTGTAAGGTAATATGTCCCAACAGTTGTCATGCGCCCAGACAGGGCTCATGCGCCCAAATAGTCCTCATGCGCCCAACACTTAGAATTTAATGCAGAATTTTCGTGGAAGTTTGTGCAGCTAGGGTTTTGGACTAATATTGACAATGGGTTATTAAATGCATATGATTATGTTTGATTGACATTATGACCTTCATTATTGATAATGTTATGATTAGAGTTATTATTATTAATATTATTAATATTAATACTGTATGACTCTACGTGTATGATCATGATCAAGATAGAAATTTATTATCATTAATAAAACGAAAGATTAATGATAAAGAATAGTGGAGAGGAAACGAATGAATCAAAGGCTTGCAAGCAAATGTATGGAGGTGCACACTCCTGGCAGGTGTTAGCTCAACTGTGATGCGGGTTAGCTACCCCGAAGGATGCACACAGGGTCAGTCTTTGAGATTGACAATGAGGTGAGCAACTTTGTGTTGCAACAGACTCGGTTAGCAGGCAATCGTGAGATTGCCACTGAGGTGAGCAGCCATGTGTTGCAACAGACTTGGCTAACATACGATCGTGAGAGATTGATATGCAGGTGAGCGGCCTTGTTGTCGCAATAGACTCGTAAGAATGAATGTAAAGACCGAAAGAGTAATGGAAAGAGAATGAATTGAATGAATGATGGGGATAATAATAATTATTATTATCTGTATGTACGTAGGATGTATGCTCATGAACGAAATATCATAATAAAGTACAAAATGGGATCCTCATCATTCGACCTCAGTAATCATGGCTGTGTGCCATAAAGAGGGTAAAGCCTGACGGGATCTAGATGATAAATGAATGATAATGAGTTATGATGAATGAACGAAAGCTAACGAACGCAATGAAAGATAATAATGATATTATCTACATATACGTATAATGTGTGGGCATGTAAGAAAGTATAGTATGATTTGAAAAAGTAAAGTATTTTAATTATAAAACTAGAACTCACTCAGCAACGCTGACTATTATGTATTTTCCAGTTGGCAGGTAAGCGATGCTGAGGATGGCACACTGGGATGGCTACTCGGTGGGGCAAGACTGACATCCATTCATGTTTTGACGATACTGTTGTTTTGTAATTCATCCAACTAATCTTTTTGTGACTTATGAACTACCATGTATTGCTTAACAACAGTGTTTATAATAAAATGAATGGTTTTTTCTAAATAAATTCCGCTGCTTAGACTTATAATATGTAATGTTTTATGCAATTGCTGCTGTGAATGACCAACTGTGAGGTACCCGGGATCGGGGCCTTACAAGTTGGTATCAGAGCCAAAGTTTAAGTGAAATGGGTGAATATTTTCAGAAGAAACCTAAACTTAAACTAAAAATAGGACAGAAAGAGGGATGTCAGCCCGAGTAGCTATGTGCAATCAGGTATTTCTTTTCTTAAAAGTTAATCAGCATTATGTGCGTGTGCTATGTGACTTATGTGATCTTAGTAGATTTAGATGCTGATGTAGTCAGGATAGGAAATGCTTGGGGTGTGAAGAGTAAAGTAAGTGGTTAATCACAACTGGCCACTATAATTAGGGACTTACTATACTTGACATAAACTGAGCTATTACCTTGAATGACTGTGTTAGTGTTTGAATCTTATAGTGCTTAGGAAATGGCTGGGAAGAAATCTTCCAAGGTTTCTAGAGGAAGAGGTCGACCGCGTACGACTAGGAGCAGTGCTAGCGCTCCTGAGACGACTCATGAGAACCCTGAGGTTCATGACCGGAATGAAGGAAACGAGAATGCCAGCCTGAATGCCTCAGCTAGGGAGGTGATTGCTGATGAGGTACACCAGGTCCTGCAGGCAGTTATGCCATCTGTAGTGACCGATGTTATTTGAGCTGTGAGAAACGGGGAGAGAAGAAAAAAGGAGGACAGGTGAGGGTCGACTGGGAAGGAAAGCAAGGGAGGAGAGGAACGACCGGATCCTGAGATAGTAGTATCTGATAAGGAAGAGGATGATGTAGTAGGGGTGACAACCAAGGGATGCAGTTACGGGGCATTCCAGAGGTGCAAGCCCCCGACTTTGGATGGCAATGGCGATGCTACTGCCGCTCACCGCTGGGTGAGGGTGATGGAGGCAGTGTTGGAGATCAAAAGGTGATGTTCGCGACTCACTCTTTCATCGACTCGGCCTTGTGTTGGTGGGACAATATTGTCCAAGCTGAAGGTTCCAAGGCCATCGGGAAAATGCGATGGAACGAGTTGAAGAAGCTGGTAATTGAGGAATCTGTCCTCTCAGGGAACTTAATAGGATTGAGACAGAGTTCCTACAACTCGAGGCGGGAACCCTGACCCACCAGCATTACACTACCAGATTCAATGAGATGGCGAGGCTGGTACCGGATCAAGTGAAGCCGATGTCTTGAAAGATTAAACTGTACATCCAGGGGCTGCCAGCTGACATTCGCAGGCACTTGATAGTGGCGCGACCAAGTACTTTTAGGTCGGCAGTGGATTTGGCTGGGAGACTTTATGATGAGAGGGGGGTAACAGATGTGGAAGTAAAGAAGGCCAATGGTGGTGACCGGAACGGAAACGGGAAATGGTTCAGGCGTGGTGGTTTCGTCCCCAACAACAAGAGGATGAGGATGGATGACCGTACGGTGGGGTCATCAAGCTCGGGACCCAAGAAATGTGGAAAGTGCGGGAGGGAGCACACGGGCGAGTTCATGATGGGGCTCAACATGTGCTTAAAATGTTGAAAGTCGGGCCACATCTCCAGGGAGTGTAGACTGTTGAGGTGTTACAACTGCGGCGGAGAGGGCCATATGAGTAATGACTGTAAGAAGCAGAGGACGGAGAGTTCCGGGGAAAAGAAGACGGCCGGGACTGAAGGGCAGAAGGCAAGTGCCAGAGCTTTCACCATGACCAGGGAGGAGGCTAGGACGGACCCCGATGTTGTGTCAGGTACGTTTCTAGTAAATCAAACTCTTGCTTCTGTGTTATTTGATTCCGGTACTAGTAGGAGTTTTATTTCTGTCAATTTCTGTGCTAAACCGCCTCTTAGTAGTAAATGCATTGATGAGCCTTTTGACGTAGAGACTTGATGTATTGCAAAATACATCGGTTATTCATGCATATTTTGTTTAGTTTTTATTTGTTTAGCGTCGTTTTCATTTAGAATAGATAAACTTTTGTTTTATTTTATTTTGCAGGCCTTGTGGGTTAAAAAGAGCCTAAATAAACGGAAATACAAGAAGAAACGAGTCCCGAATCGATACGCGAGATCACAAGCTGAAAGGAAGTCAAAGTCTGAATCTAGGAGCAGCTGGCGGGGCGCGACCCGTTTATTTTTATTTTTTTATTTTTTTAAAAAAGACAGCCATATAGCATTTCATTCGTGGCTGAATCTGACAACAAAGTTGAGTAAACAAATCCATGACACTAAAAACTAATGACTTAGATCTATTGATTGAGTTTTTGGCTGAATCTAAATCAAGGTAAGTTGAACTCTATTAATTGAACTTGCTAGACATTAGTCAAAAGGGCCACTCACTCACAGAAGCTCCTGCCTTGCAGCTTAATGACTTAGATCTACCAATAAACTCGCACCTCACAGATCTTTCTCCATTCATCTTTCTCCAAAAGTTAGCGAGGGTTAAGACAATTCCCTCGGTCACCATGAAGTGACATTTTTCCCAATTCAACATCAACTTAGTGTCTACACACCTTTTCATCATCTTCTCTAAATTACCTAGACAATGGTCAAAAGAATCACCATAAATTGAGAAGTCATCCATGAAGACTTCCATAGAGTTTTCCACCATGTCTTGGAAAATCGCCACCATGCACCGCTGAAAAGTAGCCGGTGCATTACATAATCCAAAAGGCATGCGTCGGTACGCAAAAGTGCCGTAGGGACATGTAAAAGTGGTTTTCTCTTGGTCTTCCGGTGCGATTGGGATTTGAAAATACCCGGAGAAACCATCAAGAAAGCAATAAAATTGTCGCCCTGCGAGGCGTTCAAGCATCTGATCAATGAATGGGAGAGGAAAGTGATCCTTCCGGGTGGCGTCGTTAAGCTTGCGGTAGTCAATGCATACACGCCAACCAGTGATCGTACGGGAGGGAATGAGTTCATTTTTGGTATTCATAACAACTGTCATCCCCCCTTTTTGGGGACAACCTGGGTCGGGCTTACCCAGGGGGAATCAGAAATGGGATAGATCAAACCTGCATCCATGAGTTTAAGAACCTCCTTTTTCACCACCTCTTGCATGTTGGGGTTCAACCGCCTTTGAGGTTGCACCACGGGTTTGTAATCATCTTGCATGAGTATCCGGTGGGTGCAATAGGTGGGGCTTATGCCCTGAATATCAGAAAGTCTCCAAGAAATGGCTTTTTTGTGTGTTTTCAATACATCAATCAACCTAGACTTCTCTTCCTCCGTTAATTTAGATGAGATGATGATGGGCAAACTAGCATTTTCTCCTAGATAGGCATACTCTAAATGAGAGGGTAGGACCTTAAGCTCTAATGGTGGTGGTGTCTCTACTGATGATGTCTTACTCTCCTTGCTAGTCTCACTACTCTCTAATACCTCCGGAATCAAAGGAGCCTCTTCCTCAACCACATCCGGCTCCTCCTTTCTATCCTCTCTCACTAAGTCGGCACCACAAATATACTCTAAACATTGATCCACACGTGAAATGAATGAATTTATGAAGTAGACGGAGTTTGAAGGACCGCTAAAGTCATCTTGAACTCCTGGGTGGTTCATGGACTTGGCGATCTCAAAGGTAACATTCTCGTTTCCAACGCGAAGAGTGATTTTCCCGTCAAATATATCAATGATTGCCTTGGCGGTACGCAAAAATGGACGCCCTAGAATAAGAGGTACTCTATGGTCGGCTTCCATATCTACTATCACAAAATCAGCGGGGAAGACGAATTTATCAACTTTGACTAACAGATTCTCTACAATGCCTCGCGGATATTTCACGGATCGGTCTGCAAGGGATAACGTCATGCGCGTTGGGATCAGCTCTCCCAGGTCTAGTTTCTCATAAAGTGAATAAGGCATCAAATTAATACTAGCACCTGAGTCTGCCAACGCGTGACTCTGCATGTTACTACCAAAAACACACGGGATAGTGAAGATTCCCGGGTCCGACAACTTTTCTGGCATTTTGTTCAGAACTACTGCAGAGCACCCCACTGATAAAGGAATATTTACGAGCCCTCCCAATTTGTCCTTGCTTTTCAGCAGGTCTTTCAGGAATTTAGCATATTTGGGCATATGCTGGAGAGCCTCAATGAATGGAAGATTAATCTTGAGCTGCTTGAACAGATCAAGAAAATGTCCATATTCCTTTTGGTTCTTTTGGTGTTTCAAACGCTCGGGGTATGGGACACGTGTCTGATCAATGACCGGGTAAGACCTAACCTCTACCGGTTTCTTTCCTACACTCTTCTCTACCCCAGACTCACTCTTCGGTGCGGTACTTGCTGGGCTTGGCCTAAATTGCACCCTACTAGGTGGAGTCTCTAACTCTATCTCCTCATCCATAATCTCTTCCTCTTCCTCTCCTACCACTACGGGTTTCTCTACTTCTCCACCTCTACCACTGCGTGTGGTAACAACATTAATCTGACCCTTTGGGTTTTGTTGAGTGTTACCCGGGAACTGACCCGGGGCGCGCTCATCCAACCGCCTAGCTATGTCACCTACAGAACGCTGCAGATCTAGAAATGCAGATTGTTGATTCTTAAGTAGGATGTCATGCTCTGCAAGGGTCTTTTGGGTGGTAGCATCCTTAGCAACTAACTGTGTCAACAAGTCTTTTATTTCACCCAAACCGTTCCCACCATCCCCACTTGAATTAGTTCCTGAATTCCTAGGAGCAAACTGACCCTGCCCGGAATTATATTGTTGATTGGAATGAAATCCGGGGGGGTTTCCTGAAGACCTAAAGTTATTGTTGAACCTGGAACCTGAATTAAAACGAGTACCAAAGGGGTTAGTGGGTCCTTGGTTCTGACCTCCTATGAAATCCACTTGCTCCTGGTTGAGCAAGGGGCACTCTAACGTACCATGACCTCCCCGACACATCTCACACTTATCAACCTTAGCCTTAAGCTCTTTCATTTCTCTTGTCAGGTTTTCTAAAGCAGCAGCCACCTGAGTATCCAAGGTGACTTGGTGAACACCTCGTGAAGACGAGGGTTGGCTCGAGGAAGGAGTGGAATTCCTAGTAATTGACCGCTGCTCATACTCAGACTGGGCAAAACTCTCAAAAAGGTCAAGGCACTCGTCTACAGTTTTCTTTCCCATCAGGTGCCCTCCTGCAGAAGTATCAAAACGAGCTTTCGTTTCATAAGTGAGACCATTATAGAATTTCTCTACAAGGGCCCAATCAGATAAACCATGCTGGGAGCATTTGCTAAGTAGGTTTTGGAACCGCTCCCAAGCAAGATAGTAAGGCTCATCTGGCTCCATACGAAATGAGTGGATCTGGTCACGGAGCCTGGATGCTTTTGCAGGTGGGAAATACTTGTTCAGAAACCCTTGGCGAAGGGCTGCCCAAGTAGTGAAAGCTCCAGCAGGCTGCGAGTCAAGCCAAGTGGCGGCTCGTCCCGCTAGTGAGAAAGGAAACAACTGGAGAAAGATTGCATCATCATTGGCACCTTGAAGCTTGAAGGTACCACAGATGCGGGTAAGGCGGGCAATATGAGCAGGTGCATCCTCATCATCACGTCCATGGAACTGGCATGAATTGGTGATCGCAGTCATGATGTAGGATGGGATTTGCCAAGAGTTTTCATTGGCCATCTGAGGGCAAGTGATTGGAGAATTAACTCCGGTAAAACCCTGGGTGGATTGCTGGTGGATGGTCCTACGGTCTCCCATTGGTAAAGGATTGGCTTTAGGACTAGTAGGTGCGGAAATGGGTGGTGTAGAGTTTGGTGTGGACTTGGGTGAGGTTTGTGGGGTGCTATCAAAGATGGATGGTTTCGAAGGCGGGATAGTGGTAGGAAAGTTTACACTTGAAGTAGAAGTACTTACCCCTGATCTGACGGAAGAGAGCGCGGAATCAGCTGTATGTGTCGGTGGTGGTCCCTTCGATCGGGTATGTGGCATGTACTGCAACTCAAGAATAGCAAAAAAAATAATGAAAATTAATAAAAATTGCAAATAATAAACCAAAAAAAAAAGAAAAACAAACAAAATAGACACAGAATAGTAAAACAAAACTAGAACAAGCTAATTAACGCAATTGCTAAGAGTCCCCGGCAACGGCGACAAAAACTTGATGTTCAGAAAGTAATTTAGTACAAACGACTTAAATTAACCCTATTCTAGACACTAAGTAATACTCTAGACTTACTAAATGACACTAAACTACTAACCGGCAAGTGTACCGGTCGACTCTAGTATAGTTAAATTAAGTCCGGATATCGAATCCACAAGACTCTAATGTATTGCAATAATTAACTCGATCTAGTCTAAAAAGGACACGGACTGTTTGTTTTGTTCTTGAAAAAGGGGGGTTGTCTAACAATTCCTACAAAAGACAAGTAATTGAAAACTAGAAATAACTAAAGGCACGAATTAAGAACAACTTAACTTGGATGATAGAAAGGCACTACCTAGATTGGAATCCTGATTTTGTTTAGAGATGATTGGTTTGGGAAATTATAAACTTTGGGGAACCGGGATCTTAAAGTTCTCACCTTTTGGGACGCCTAAAGCCTCCTAATCACTCTCAAGAGTACTAAAGTGACATCCTAAGATTAGTGTAACTACCGGTTGTTAGACTCACTCTCACGAGATGTCTAATGGGTCTATGAAAGTACCTATGTGATTCACTCATTCACGGGATCTAAATCAAGGTAAGTTGAACTCTATTAATTGAACTTGCTAGACATTAGTCAAAAGGGCCACTCCCTCACAGAAGCTCCTGCCTTGCAGCTTAATGACTTAGATCTACCAATAAACTCGCACCTCACAGATTATGAGATTAGCAAAACACTTGAATTAGTAAGATTACCGATTAATTGCTTTTAAAGTCTATTGTACCTTCAACATTAAAGATCCTAAATTTATTATGTGACATAGTCAATAGTGTACATTGTGTCTAGCTAGTTTCATTCGTTTAGTGTTAGATTTGTTTTTGGTGTCATGGCTTTATTTAGATTTTGTGCACGTACGAGTATAAAATGCCTCGCCCGTACTCAATCTCCATTCGGGCGAGATTGTTTAGAACTCACACTTTTGTAAACGGTAATTTGTTTTTAGTGTCATGGATTTGTTTACTCAACTTTGTTGTCAGATTCAGCCACGAATGAAATGCTATATGGCTGTCTTTTTTAAAAAAAAAAATAAAAAAAAATAAAACGGGTCGCGCCCCGCCAGCTGCTCCTAGATTCAGACTTTGACTTCCTTTCAGCTTGTGATCTCGCGTATCGATTCGGGACTCGTTTCTTCTTGTATTTCCGTTTATTTAGGCTCTTTTTAACCCACAAGGCCTGCAAAATAAAATAAAACAAAAGTTTATCTATTCTAAATGAAAACGACGCTAAACAAATAAAAACTAAACAAAATATGCATGAATAACCGATGTATTTTGCAATACATCAAATATCCCCACACTTATCCTTTTTTCGTCCTCGAAAAATAGCTAATTTGCAATGGAATCATAACCGGAAAGGCAAGTTCTCTATAAAGTCAAACATCAAACAATATAGATAAATAAACACATAAAGGATGTAACTACGATTGCCGGTATTGTAATCCACCTAAACCCAACCACCGGCTCATCAAAACCCCCCTTCGTGTAAAGTTTTATGTTCAAGTTCGTTGATTTTAAAATCTATGGGTCTCACACTTGGACGCACACGACTCAACCTAGTCCCACCTCAAGCTTATAAGGTACAGGGACTGCCCTACCATTTTCTGTACACACCCCTCCAGGTTTAAATACCAACCTGGAACGAATAATGGATTCTCATGAGCAATCTATTTTATTAGATTTTCACATCTCGTCCTAGAGGCTGTTATCCGCTGAGTCACTATCCCAATGAACAACAACATAGACCCGAAAATGCTTTTGTTATTTTATTTTATTTTATTTTTTTTTTTTTTTTTTTTTTTTTTTTTTTTTTTTATATATATATATATATTTTTTATAAGACTCCACCTAGAGGGCTGTTTCCCACTGAGTCACCATCCCCTTGAGCAACACCATAGGCTTTGTCAATTTTTTTTTTATTTTTTATTTTTTTTTTTTTTTTTCGTGTTGCTTTCATGTTTCACCAATTGCACAATCCTAGGGTGGACTTTCAATGACCCTTTTTCACTATATTAGCAGTTTTCAGCCTTACCGTATACTCCCAAGATGATAACCCACGAGATTTCTAAGTGTTTCTTAAGGTGTCATTAATTAAACACTTAAGGGGATTTTTCAAAGCCGGTTGGGCCTACCAACACATCCTAATCACATATCACTTTTGTGTTTTTTTTTTTTTTTTTTTTTTTTTTTTTTTTTAGAAAACAAGATTGTTTTAACTTTTTAGAGATCACGAAATCCGATAATTATATCATCTTCCATTTAGATGCAAAGAGCTTCTTTCAAGAAACAATATATATTACCAAAACTTTTTTTTTTTTTTAATTATTTTTTTATTTTTATTTTTTTTTTATTATTATTTTTTTTTTTAAAACTACTAAACTAAAAACCAAAGCAACAACTATGACTCATATTTCCCATCCCCACACTGAATCTTGCATCGTCCTCAATGCAAAGATGGAAAACAGAAACTGACAAACTACCTACTGAAGATAAAGAAAACTAAATCTTGTAAATAATTTATGAATGCAAGTGGAAACGACTTAGCTGAATATGTGAGACTGTCAGTGTGCCAGTCAATTCCACATGTGCTCTCTACTCCAAACTGCTCAGCAAAACTGGTATCATCAAACAGCTAATACCAACAAGGATAATAAACGATAAGATTGTAACAGGTCAAAGTTCAACCACAAAACCAAACAACCAACCCAAATCCCAACCAACCATAGTTTAAAGTACAGACCATTAGGAAAGGATAAAAACAGCATAAAAGATAAAAAAAATACTAAGATGTGAAGTAAACTTAAGCTGCATCCACACGCTCTGTTTCTTCACTCCTCATCTTCCTCTTCATCCTCTTCGTCTTCACCAAGAATTGGGAACTCTGGCTCCATGTCTGCATAGCCACCGTGACCTGATCCTGAGGCCTCCCGATGCGAACTACCCTGACCAGTCGGATTATAAAATCCGGGCATCGGAAACTGACTCAAGATGGCAGCAGGCTGAAAGAAATCTGGGACAGGTATGTTCATCTGTCCCATCATATGTCGAATCGCATTATCCTGCATATCCTGCCTACGATCCTGGCGAACAAAGCCCGCATCCATCCTGGCAAACCCAAGATCCATCTGAGCGAACCCAGTGTCCATCCGCTCATAAAGAGTCTCTAGTGTGATCTGATCGGGTGGTGGTTGTCTAGTAGGGTATTGAGGTGCCGGCCTATACTGGCGGGTCCTCTGTGGAACCTGATATCGTGGAGGTATAGAGCTCTGCATAGCTGCCTCTGCTGGTGTACCTGCCGGAGGTGGAATCTGTGGACCCTCACTAATACTCGCCCATGTTGGCGGGTCGGAATATGTCAGAATACCCGAAGCCTGCAAATCAGATACTCTCATAACACATGGCGCAGGACCCTGCCTCATCCGCTCAGCCGGGTACCTGTCAAACACCCCTAAACTCTCGGCTAACCATGTCACATAAGGACCACAGTAGATCCTTGCCCCCCTACCGCCTCTCCATGGTCTCCTCATTGACAATGCAAAAATAGTCGCCAGGTTGGCGTTTCTTCCCTCTACCATACACATCAAACAAAATAAACTGATCTGGTTTACCTTGTTATCGCCCTGACCTCTACCCACAAGAGTGGCTGCGAGTATTTTGTGAATAAATCGAAGGATCGGATCAGTGATATCGCTTGCCACCATGTTGTTTGAATAGGGAACCCGAGAAATAGTCCCCCAGAATCTAGCCAGTTCTCTCACCGGGACAGCATGTGGGTGGGGTTTCTTGTATACTCCCTGCAGACTGGTCCTGAACTCATCAGTTTCAACTTCTTCTTGAGTATAGAATTGTAGGGCTACTGCAAACTGAGGTATGGTCATCTCGTAAGATTTCCTGCCCAGGGCGAAGAAAACTGCCTCCTTCTCATCGAATTTCCCCTGTTTGAATTCAAAAGTGGAGTGAAACTCCAAGGTGATCTCCTTATACTGCCTTGCATCGCAGTCTAATACCCTTCTGAACCTAGGTCCTAACAGCTGCTCAATCCTTGCCCTTGCCCCTAGGCGATCCATCAAATCCCAATCAATTTTTCTAAACGGCAATAGGTCCACCATAATTAAACTGCCCAGCCTTTGGTATTCACCCGAGTTGTCCTCAAACTGTAATAATGGGCTATCCCTAATCCTAGTGCTCTGGCCATGCGGGATCCCTGATCCAGTATACTCTACTACCCGATAGTACTCAGGTGCCGATGTTTGTGCTGGCGCTGTTGGAGGCTCTTGAGGACGAGCTGGTGGTTCTCTTCTCCTACTCCTCTTACTGGACGATCCTGCACCTGACATCTGCAAAACAGTTCAAGATAGACAAAGAAAAACCAACATAGCAGAAAAGTTAGCGAGGGTTATGCGATCTTTGATGAGGAATGTCTTAACTTTGTTGTCAGATTGAGTAATGTCCCATATATTATGCTAGCGAGGGTTTGCCTTGGTTTAGTGATAATATATGGGACATTACTCAATCTGAGTGGCCCCTAAGACATTCCTCACTAAAAACTCAATCTGTGAGGCCAAAAACTTGATGTTCAGAAAGTAATTTAGTACAAACGACTTAAATTAACCCTATTCTAGACACTAAGTAATACTCTAGACTTACTAAATGACACTAAACTACTAACCGGCAAGTGTACCGGTCGACTCTAGTATAGTTAAAGTAAGTCCGGATATCGAATCCACAAGACTCTAATGTATTGCAATAATTAACTCGATCTAGTCTAAAAAGGACACGGACTGTTTGTTTTGTTCTTGAAAAAGGGGGGTTGTCTAACAATTCCTACAAAAGACAAGTAATTGAAAACTAGAAATAACTAAAGGCACGAATTAAGAACAACTTAACTTGGATGATAGAAAGGCACTACCTAGATTGGAATCCTGATTTTGTTTAGAGATGATTGGTTTGGCAAATTATAAACTTTGGGGAACCGGGATCTTAAAGTTCTCACCTTTTGGGACGCCTAAAGCCTCCTAATCACTCTCAAGAGTACTAAAGTGACATCCTAAGATTAGTGTAACTACCGGTTGTTAGACTCACTCTCACGAGATGTCTAATGGGTCTATGAAAGTACCTATGTGATTCACTCATTCACGGGATCTAAATCAAGGTAAGTTGAACTCTATTAATTGAACTTGCTAGACATTAGTCAAAAGGGCCACTCCCTCACAGAAGCTCCTGCCTTGCAGCTTAATGACTTAGATCTACCAATAAACTCGCACCTCACAGATTATGAGATTAGCAAAACACTTGAATTAGTAAGATTACCGATTAATTGCTTTTAAAGTCTATTGTACCTTCAACATTAAAGATCCTAAATTTATTATGTGACATAGTCAATCACCAAAACTCAAGACCTAACACAACTCTATTACATGATAAAGACCGTCACCAAGAGTTATGTAAAGCAAATAAACAACAACCAAACCCATTCAAATACTCATATGCATTCAATTAAAGAGCCAACTATTCTTACAATTCAAAGACTACCAAGGTTTTCATAAGAATCCCATAAAAAATCATAACTTTAACAATCAATCATCCAATCTAGGTAGTAACAAAGTGTCTAGCCGCTCATAATTGCAGTTTCAATCACAAGTAAAGTTGAAACAATGAAACGAAACATCTAAGACGAAAAGAGAATGAAAATAAAGACACCCGAACGTCACAAGGTCGACCCGAATGCTTCCTTGCCTTCAATCTTCGAACCGGATGCTCCGAATGCTTCAAAATGACTCGATTTGTCCTCTCCCAATCGTCCAAGATCTGCCTCTTTCGTAATTAGGGTTCTCCCCTTCTTCAAGAGGGCTTAAGTAGGTTAAATACGACCTTTCTGCAGATACGGGCCTCTCGCGGGGAGCGAGAGGCTTTACAAATCCGGTCGCCACCCGCCACCTTGTTAAAGCAAATATCAACTTCTCGCACACTCTCTCGCGGGCCGCGAGAGGATCTGGCAAACGGGTCGCGCCCCGCCAGCTGCTCCTAGATTCAGACTTTGACTTCCTTTCAGCTTGTGATCTCGCGTATCGATTCGGGACTCGTTTCTTCTTGTATTTCCGTTTATTTAGGCTCTTTTTAACCCACAAGGCCTGCAAAATAAAATAAAACAAAAGTTTATCTATTCTAAATGAAAACGACGCTAAACAAATAAAAACTAAACAAAATATGCATGAATAACCGATGTATTTTGCAATACATCAAATACAAAAACTTGATGTTCAGAAAGTAATTTAGTACAAACGACTTAAATTAACCCTATTCTAGACACTAAGTAATACTCTAGACTTACTAAATGACACTAAACTACTAACCGGCAAGTGTACCGGTCGACTCTAGTATAGTTAAAGTAAGTCCGGATATCGAATCCACAAGACTCTAATGTATTGCAATAATTAACTCGATCTAGTCTAAAAAGGACACGGACTGTTTGTTTTGTTCTTGAAAAAGGGGGGTTGTCTAACAATTCCTACAAAAGACAATTAATTGAAAACTAGAAATAACTAAAGGCACGAATTAAGAACAACTTAACTTGGATGATAGAAAGGCACTACCTAGATTGGAATCCTGATTTTGTTTAGAGATGATTGGTTTGGGAAATTATAAACTTTGGGGAACCGGGATCTTAAAGTTCTCACCTTTTGGGACGCCTAAAGCCTCCTAATCACTCTCAAGAGTACTAAAGTGACATCCTAAGATTAGTGTAAGTACCGGTTGTTAGACTCACTCTCACGAGATGTCTAATGGGTCTATGAAAGTACCTATGTGATTCACTCATTCACGGGATCTAAATCAAGGTAAGTTGAACTCTATTAATTGAACTTGCTAGACATTAGTCAAAAGGGCCACTCCCTCACAGAAGCTCCTGCCTTGCAGCTTAATGACTTAGATCTACCAATAAACTCGCACCTCACAGATTATGAGATTAGCAAAACACTTGAATTAGTAAGATTACCGATTAATTGCTTTTAAAGTCTATTGTACCTTCAACATTAAAGATCCTAAATTTATTATGTGACATAGTCAATCACCAAAACTCAAGACCTAACACAACTCTATTACGTGATAAAGACCGTCACCAAGAGTTATGTAAAGCAAATAAACAACAACCAAACCCATTCAAATACTCATATGCATTCAATTAAAGATCCAACTATTCTTACAATTCAAAGACTACCAAGGTTTTCATAAGAATCCCATAAAAAATCATAACTTTAACAATCAATCATCCAATCTAGGTAGTAACAAAGTGTCTAGCCGCTCATAATTGCAGTTTCAATCAAAAGTAAAGTTGAAACAATGAAACGAAACATCTAAGACGAAAAGAGAATGAAAATAAAGACACCCGAACGTCACAAGGTCGACCCGAATGCTTCCTTGCCTTCAATCTTCGAACCGGATGCTCCGAATGCTTCAAAATGACTCGATTTGTCCTCTCCCAATCGTCCAAGATCTGCCTCTTTCGTAATTAGGGTTCTCCCCTTCTTCAAGAGGGCTTAAGTAGGTTAAATACGACCTTTCTGCAGATACGGGCCTCTCGCGGGGAGCGAGAGGCTTTACAAATCCGGTCGCCACCCGCCACCTTGTTAAAGCAAATATCAACTTCTCGCACACTCTCTCGCGGGCCGCGAGAGGATCTGGCAAACGGGTCGCGCCCCGCCAGCTGCTCCTAGATTCAGACTTTGACTTCCTTTCAGCTTGTGATCTCGCGTATCGATTCGGGACTCGTTTCTTCTTGTATTTCCGTTTATTTAGGCTCTTTTTAACCCACAAGGCCTGCAAAATAAAATAAAACAAAAGTTTATCTATTCTAAATGAAAACGACGCTAAACAAATAAAAACTAAACAAAATATGCATGAATAACCGATGTATTTTGCAATACATCAAATATCCCCACACTTATCCTTTTTTCGTCCTCGAAAAATAGCTAATTTGCAATGGAATCATAACCGGAAAGGCAAGTTCTCTATAAAGTCAAACATCAAACAATATAGATAAATAAACACATAAAGGATGTAACTACGATTGCCGGTATTGTAATCCACCTAAACCCAACCACCGGCTCATCAAACCCCCCTTCGTGTAAAGTTTTATGTTCAAGTTCGTTGATTTTAAAATCTATGGGTCTCACACTTGGACGCACACGACTCAACCTAGTCCCACCTCAAGCTTATAAGGTACAGGGACTGCCCTACCATTTTCTGTACACACCCCTCCAGGTTTAAATACCAACCTGGAACGAATAATGGATTCTCATGAGCAATCTATTTTATTAGATTTTCACATCTCGTCCTAGAGGCTGTTATCCGCTGAGTCACTATCCCAATGAACAACAACATAGACCCGAAAATGCTTTTGTTATTTTATTTTATTTTATTTTTATTTTTATTTTTTTTCTTTTTTTTTATATATATATATATATTTTATAAGACTCCACCTAGAGGGCTGTTTCCCACTGAGTCACCATCCCCTTGAGCAACACCATAGGCTTTGTCAATTTTTTTTTTTTATTTTATTTTATTTTTTTTTTTTCGTGTTGCTTTCATGTTTCACCAATTGCACAATCCTAGGGTGGACTTTCAATGGCCCTTTTTCACTATATTAGCAGTTTTCAGCCTTACCGTATACTCCCAAGATGATAACCCACGAGATTTCTAAGTGTTTCTTAAGGTGTCATTAATTAAACACTTAAGGGGATTTTTCAAAGCCGGTTGGGCCTACCAACACATCCTAATCACATATCACTTTAGTGTTTTTTTTTTTTTTTTTTTTTTTTTTTTTTTTTTTTAGAAAACAAGATTGTTTTAACTTTTTAGAGATCACGAAATCCGATAATTATATCATCTTCCATTTAGATGCAAAAAGCTTCTTTCAAGAAACAATATATATTACCAAAACTTTTTTTTTTTTTTTAATTTTTTTTTTTTATTTTTTTTTTTTTTTTATTATTATTATATTTTTTTTAAAACTACTAAACTAAAAACCAAAGCAACAACTATGACTCATATTTCCCATCCCCACACTGAATCTTCCATCGTCCTCAATGCAAAGATGGAAAACAGAAACTGACAAACTACCTACTGAAGATAAAGAAAACTAAATCTTGTAAATAATTTATGAATGCAAGTGGAAACGACTTAGCTGAATATGTGAGACTGTCAGTGTGCCAGTCAATTCCACATGTGCTCTCTACTCCAAACTGCTCAGCAAAACTGGTATCATCAAACAGCTAATACCAACAAGGATAATAAACGATAAGAGTGTAACAGGTCAAAGTTCAACCACAAAACCAAACAACCAACCCAAATCCCAACCAACCATAGTTTAAAGTACAGACCATTAGGAAAGGATAAAAACAGCATAAAAGATAAAAAAAATACTAAGATGTGAAGTAAACTTAAGCTGCATCCACACGCTCTGTCTCTTCACTCCTCATCTTCCTCTTCATCCTCTTCGTCTTCACCAAGAATTGGGAACTCTGGCTCCATGTCTGCATAGCCACCGTGACCTGATCCTGAGGCCTCCCGATGCGAACTACCCTGACCAGTCGGATTATAAAATCCGGGCATCGGAAACTGACTCAAGATGGAAGCAGGCTGAAAGAAATCTGGGACAGGTATGTTCATCTGTCCCATCATATGTCGAATCGCATTATCCTGCATATCCTGCCTACGATCCTGGCGAACAAAGCCCGCATCCATCCTGGCAAACCCAAGATCCATCTGAGCGAACCCAGTGTTATGAGGCAGATCTTGGACGATTGGGAGAGGACAAAGATGTTCCATTCATCTTTGATGAGGAATCGTAGGCAGATGTCAGAAAGTAAATTACTTTCGGAATTGTCTTAGTAGTAAATGCATTGATGAGCCTTTTGACGTAGAGACTGCTATTGGTAAGTCCACTAGGGTTACGAATGTGATAGAGGACCGTGCCATAGAGTTAGAAGGCCATAGGTTTGCTGCTAAGTTACATGTGATGCCCCTAGGTGGATTTGATGTAGTAATAGGGATGGATTGGTTAGCAACCTATGAAGCAAATATCGTATGTCGTAAGAAAATGATTAGATTGACGGCGCCTGACGGAAGACCGGTGACAATATATGGCGATCGGGTTATGACGATTCCAAAAGTATTTTCGATGGTGGTGGCAGGAAAGTGCATGAGGCGTGGATGTAGCGCTTATCTAGCCTACGTGAAGATTGTGGACACGTCAACACCACAACTGTCCGATGTGCCGGTCGTGTGTGACTTTCTTGATATGTTTCCAGAGGACCTATCAGGTGTGCCACCGGATCGCGAAATCGAATTTCAAATTGACTTGATACTCGGTGCTCAACCTGTCGCTAAGGCACCTTATCGATTAGCTCCGACTGAGATGAAGGAGTTAATGGAGCAACTACAAGAATTGCTTGATAAGGATTTCATCAGACCGAGTATCTCTCCTTGGGGTGATCCGGTCTTATTTGTGAAGAAGAAGGACGGTAGCATGAGAATGTGCATCGACTACCGTGAGTTGAACAAGTTGACAGTAAAGAATCAGTATCCGTTACCGAGGATTGACGACTTGTTCGATCAGCTCTAGGGTGCCAGTTGGTTCTCAAGGATAGATCTTCGATCTGGCTACCATCAATTGAAAGTAAAGGAGCAGGACATTCCTAAAACAGCTTTTCGTACGCGTTATGGACATTATGAGTTTCTCAATATGTCCTTTGGATTAACCACTGAGCCAGCTGCTTTTATGGATCTGATGAATCGAGTGTGTCAGCCAATGTTAGATAAATCAGTGATTGTGTTCATCGACGATATCCTGATTTATTCAAGGAGTGAAGAAGAGCATGCCGGTCATATTCGGGAGGTGTTGGAGACTTTGAGAAGGGAGAAACTGTATGAAAAGTTCTCCAAGTGTGCTTTCTGGCTACGCGAGGTGCAATTTCTGGGTCACGTGGTAAATGCGGAGGGAATCATGGTGGACACAACAAAGGTTGAGACTGTGATGCAATGGAAGTCACCAAAGACGCCATCCAAAATTCGTAGCTTCTTAGGATTGGCGGGCTACTACAGGAGATTTATTCAAGACTTCTCCAAGATAGCCTCACCTTTTACCAAGTTGACTCGCAAGGACGTAAAGTTCGTGTGGGGTCAAGAACAGGAGGATGCCTTTGAAGAGTTGAAGACGAGACTAACACAAGCTCCTGTCTTGACATTGCCAGAGGGAAATGACGACTTAGTGGTCTATTCAGATGCATCCTATTCTGGGTTAGGTTGCGTGTTGATGCAACGTGGAAGGGTAATAGCTTATGCATCTCGACAGCTGAAGACCCACGAAGTCAACTATCCCACGCACGATCTAGAACTAGCCGTGGTGGTTTTTGCGTTAAAGATTTGGCGGCACTATCTATACGGGATGAAGTGCACCATCTTCACAGACGACAAAAGCTTGAAGTACTTCTTCGAGCAGAAAGATTTAAACATGAGGCAGAGGCGATGGTTGGAGCTAATCAAGGATTACGATTGTGAAATCCATTACCATCCGGGCAAGGCCAACATGGTGGCAGATGCCCTTAGCCAAAAAGAAAGGCCCGAGCCCATCCGGGTGAAGGCTTATCAACTGATTATGACCTCCGATGTGATGACGCAGATTAAGGAGTTCCAATACGAGGCTTTGAAAGAAGATCGTCTTAACTCCGAAAGGATGCGAGGTCTAGTGACGAAATTGGGTGAGAACACTCTGGGTGTTAAGACCCGATTCGGACGAATGTGGATTCCTCGATACGGGGATCTATGTGGAAAGATTATGGATGAGGCCCATAAGACTCGATACTCCATTCATCCCGGTGCTACCAAGATGTATCACGATATGAAGAAAGATTACTGGTGGCCGGGCATGAAACGCGACGTGGCGGAGTACGTGAGTAAGTGCCTTACTTGCCTACAAGTGAAGGCAGAACATCAGAAACCGTACGGGAAGATCCAACCGTTGGATATACCCGAATGGAAGTGGAAGCATATCACCATGGACTTCATTACTAAGCTACCTCGCACACCGAGGGATGTGATACTATCTGCGTGATTGTCGACCGACTAACAAAGAGTGCCCACTTCCTACCGATCCGCGAGACGTATTCATCCGAAAGATTGGCGGATCTGTTCATGAGGGAAATCGTAGCTCGTCATGGCGTGCCGGTGTCTATCGTGTCGGATCGTGACACCCGGTTTACATCAAAGTTTTGGAAAAGGTTCCATAATGCAATGGGAACGAGCCTACACATTAGTACAACCTATCATCCTCAGACGGACGGGCAGTCTGAGAGGACGATACAGACGCTCGAGGATATGCTTCGAGCATGCGTGATCGATTTTGGAGGAAGTTGGGATGATCACTTGCCGTTAGCTGAATTCTCGTACAACAACAGTTATCATGCCAGTATTGGCATGCCACCCTATGAGATGCTATACGGTAGGAGATGTAGGACGCCCGTATGTTGGGGAGACATTGGGCAGAAAGAACTGGGAGGTGTCGTGGTGATCGAAGCTACGACTGAGAAGTTGGAAAAGATCAAAGCCTTCATGAAGGCGGCAAAGGATAGACAAAATTCGTATGCCAATAAGCGGCATAGACCGATTGAGTTCAAGGTTGGAGACCGAGTCATGTTGAAGGTCTCACCTTGGAAAGGAATTATTTGATTCAGAAAATGAGGTAAGCTAAGCCCAAGATATATAGGACCTTTCCGAATCATCGCACGAGTAGGAGAGGTAGCCTATCGACTTGAACTGCCAGATGAGTTAAGTGGAATTCATCCCACGTTCCATGTATCTCATCTGAGAAAGTGCTTAGCTGATGAAGATATGATTGTTCCACTGGAGGATATTGAAGTAGACGAACGGCTCAATTACGTGTAGCAACCAGTGGCAATCATTGATCGTAAAGAAAAGAAGTTAAGGAATAAAGTGGTTCCTCTTGTGCGTGTACAGTGGAAGCACAGGATGGGATCCGAATCCACATGGGAGACTGAGGAAGAGATGAGGCAGCATTATCCTCATCTGTTTAAGGAATAACAGGTTTCGGGGATGAAACCTATATAAGGGGGGGTGGACTTGTAACACCCGTATTTCTTTTTATAGAAAAAAGAATAAAAGAGAAAGAAAAAAGAAGAAATGAAAGTCAACCTAAAGTTGAGGGTTAAAAGTGCCAAAAGGACAAAGAGAATAAAAGTTGGTGAATAAAGGGGTATGGCCGCCCATTTTCACCTGTCAAAACACTCTCATTCGGTTTTTAAAGAGAGAAACAGCAGAGACTTCGAGTTCTAGAGAGAGAAAGAAGAAGAATTCGAATTCAAGGTAAGAATTAGTGTTTTTAAGTTGTGTTTTGGCTAAGAAACCGAATGTATGTGTTCTTATGTGGGTGTTTGTGTGTTTGGGTGTGTTTATTGGGTGTTATAGGTGTGGAACTTGTAACAAACGGGTTTTTGAAGAAGTCATACCCGAGAGACTGCTAAGGTGAGTTACTAGAACCCCTTTTTACATGTTTTCAAATGATTTTGGGGTTGGAAAATACATGTATGTATGTTTTTGTAAGGTTGGGTATTATACCCGTATGTTCGTATGCATGTGTATGTGGGTCGGGTATGTTTCGGGAAAATGTATTGTTATGATTATGTTAAGTTCATGCTTAGAATGGTATGTGAATGCTAGAACTAAGTGATGTAATGTTTGGGACTGAGAACAGCTTAAAAATATGTGAACAGGCTGCTAATACGCCTATACAAGGCTCATAAGCCTGAACAGTCCTCATACTCCCATGATTTTGACAGAAACTTAAGTGTTGGGGCTTATGCTCCCCAACAGTGCTCATGTGCCTGAAATTTAGAACTTAGAAAACTAAGTACAGGGTAATGAGTCTGAACAGTACTAATACGCCTAAATTTTATGCCTTAGGAAATTACAAGGTAATATGCCTAAATAGTGCTCTTATGCCCGAAATTATGACTTAGAAACTAAGTATAGGGTAATACACCCGAATAGTACTCATACGCCTGAGTTCTGACTTAGAAAAACTAAGTATAGGGTAATGAGCCTAAACAGTGCTCTTGTGCCTGAAATAATGACTTAGAAAACTAAATGTAGGGTAATGAGCCTAAATAGTGTTCTTGCGCCTGGAATTATTTCCCAAGTGTAAGGTAATATGTCCCAACAGTTGTCATGCGCCCAGACAGGGCTCATGCGCCCAAATAGTCCTCATGCATATGATTATGTTTGATTTAATGCAGAATTTTCGTGGAAGTTTGTGCCGCTAGGGTTTTGGACTAATATTGACAATGGGTTATTAAATGCATATGATTATGTTTGATTGACATTATGACCTTCAGTATTGATAATGTTATGATTAGAGTTATTATTATTAATATTATTAATATTAATACTGTATGACTCTACGTGTATGATCATGATCAAGATAGAAATTTATTATCATTAATAAAATGAAAGATTAATGATAAAGAATAGTGGAAAGGAAACGAATGAATCAAAGGCTTGCAAGCAAATGTATGGAGGTGCACACCCCTGGCAGGTGTTAGCTCAACTGTGATGCGGGTTAGCTACCCCGAAGGATGCACACAGGGTCAATCTTTGAGATTGACAATGAGGTGAGCAACTTTGTGTTGCAACAGACTCGGTTAGCAGGCAATCGTGAGATTGCCACTGAGGTGAGCAGCCATGTGCTGCAACAGACTTGGCTAACATACGATCGTGAGAGATTGATATGGAGGTGAGTGGCCTTGTTGTCGAAACAGACTTGTAAGAATGAATGTAAAGACCGAAAGAGTAATGGAAAGAGTATGAATTGAACGAATGATGGGGATAATAATAATTATTATTATCTGTATGTACGTAGGATGTATGCTCACGAACGAAATATCATAATAAAGTACAAAATGGGATCCTCGTCATTTGACCTCAGTAATCGTGGTTGTGTGCTATGAAGAGGGTAAAGCCTGACGGGATCTAGATGATAAATGAATGATAATGAGTTATGATGAATGAACGAAAGCGAACGAACGCAGTGAAAGATAATAATGATATTATCTACATATACGTATAATGTGTGGGCATGTATGAAAGTATAGTATGATTTGAAAAAGTAAAGTATTTTAATTATAAAACTAGAACTCACTCAGCAACGCTGACTTTTATGTATTTTCCAGTTGGCAGGTAAGCGATGCTGAGGATGGCACACTAGGATGGCTACTCGGCGGGGCAAGACTGATATCCATTCATGTTTTGACGATACTGTTGTTTTGTAATTCATCCAACTAATCTTTTTGTGACTTATGAACTACCATGTATTGCTTAACAACAGTGTTTATAATAAAATGAATGGTTTTTGCTAGATAAATTCCGCTGCTTAAACTTATAATATGTAATGTTTTATGTAATTACTGCTGTGAATGACCAACTGCGAGGTACCCGGGATCGGGACCTTACAGTTTCTATGTTGTAAAGTCCTCTAAATCAAACTCTCAAAGCAGTTGAAACAAGAAAGTGAAAGGGAAACTTGATGATTCAAAAAGCTCAAGTGCTATAGGAAAAAAGGGATCCTTAACCATTGAAAGCAATACTCAATCTGAACCAATTACTATGGTTCTAGAATCAGAGGAGCAAAAGGCAGCCTTTGCAGCCTTTAGTTCAAGCTTTCAAGCTTATCTGGGTAATACTTTGACCCCTACTCAAATTTCTCAACAAGACCTTGAAGAACTTCATCTTGATAAAGTGGAAGAAATGGATTAGCAATGGAAAATGAGAATGATTGCATACAGAGCTAAGATGTATATGAGAAGGAACAAGGGATTATCTGTGGCAGGGAAAACTAGAAAGATTGGTGTTGATAAATCAAAAGTGAGGTGCTATAAGTGCAATTTGCATGGCCACTTTTTAAAAGAATGCACAACAATCAACAAGTGACTTGAGACAAGCAAACCATAGAAACTTGAAGCAACCTCAACTTACAAACTTGTCTCCACCAGCAACAAGTTCTTTAGCAGGAACAAGTAACACTAGAGAAACTGGGCTAATTATCTTGCAAGATGGAACTTGTGATTGGAGCATGTATGAGAAAGAAGTTCTAGAGGAGAATCAAGAATTGATGGACAACATGGAGAACACAATTCCACCTATGGCCAGAAAGGTAAGGGATAGATTATGTTCACCTACATGTGTTAAAGAGGTTGAAAGATATAGAGTCTATGCTCAACAATTGGCTGATAAAGTTAACAAAACTTTGATTTTGAATGAATCTCATATGGGAGAACATAAATTATATCAGGTCAAAACTACTTCTTTACAAAAGGATATGGATAAACTGTGGTCTGAAAAATATAATTTGAAAGCACAAGTTGAGCATCTGTCCACCATTTTAACAAAATCAATGTCTGATCATGCATCCACTGAAGTAAAACTTCAGAAGTTTCAATTATCATCTCAGTAATATGAGAAACTTTTGAATACAGATATTGAAACAAAGAACAAATATGGGTTGGGATTTCATGTTGTTGCACCACTATTGAATGATAACTACACCACATCACCTAAGTCAATGACCAATAATCTATCAAACCATTTTGTATCAAGTACCAAACCTGAACCAAAAATTGAAATTAATGATATGGTAAATGGTGAAGATAATGGGGTGAGTGAAACCGATTCATCTGGATGAGGTTGATGAGCCTACTGAGCAAAAATGTGCTGATTTGGATAAGGGGAAGAATTTGTTAATTGAACCAATTGTTCCCAATGTTCTTGAGGAGATTAAGATACCTTATCCTCCAAAACAAAAAAATATGTTAAAGACCATCTACACAAGAATTGGTCAATTAAATGAAGGAATTCATGAGCTTAACAAGAAGCACAAAACTCATTCATCAAAAAGAACTGTTGGATCCACGGAAGAAGAGAAAATCAATTTCGCTGAACACCTACGGATGAACAATACTGTCTCAGAATCATCCATAGAAAATCCACAGAAGAAGAAAAATGTGGCTCTTTTAAAACAGTCAAAATCCTTAGACGATCTACGCAAGAAGCAATCATCTGTTGAATCACACAATGCCAACAAGAAAGGTAAGAAATAGCAGAGAGTTATTAATCCTTAGCAACAAGAACCATTTGACATCATGTTTGGTAGAGGTAAAGAGTCTTCAGCTGCAAAATTTGAGAGAGAATTAAAGAAGCACAAGAAGAAGATAGTGATGGAGTCTGGGAGTGAAGTTGAAGAAAAATACTGTAAGTGGTGTGATGTATAATCATAATATAGATGATTGTTATTTCAGCAGCTATTGCTCCATATGCAACATGAACAATCATATGATTACTGATTGTTACCTTAACAAATATTGTGCTATTTGTAACAAGAATAACCATTCTACTCAAGAATGCTACTTCAATAAGAAGAATAAATAAAAAGTCTAAAAGAAGCAACAATCTGAGAATGTTGAATCAGATTCACAATCCACAATAAGTAAGACAACTTCAAAGAAAAAGAAGCAGCAACCAAAATAGAAGGTTCCAAAGGCGAAGTAGCCAATATCTATTGATGATCAAACAAAGAGGAAGAAGGAGAAGCAACACATTCAAAGCAAGACTCCTCACAAGAAGGTAGATTTGCCAAAAGATGAAGCCTTCTATGACCACTTTAAAAAGGGTAATCAAGTACCAACATCAAAAACAAAAGATACAGAAACATTCTCTAACCAAGTTTCATCATCAAGTTTGAAGAACAAGAAACTCGAAGAAGAGGTGACAGAGGAAGTGCTTATAGATCAAGGATGAAGTGTTTCAAGACCATCTCAAATAGAATCATCCTCACCCCAAACAAACCATAATGAATCAAATGAGTCTAAAAATAACCCTGAGACATCTAGTGTAGGAGTTGAACCTATGGGCTCAGGAAATAAAATCAAGATGAAGATCAAGATCGAAGACACGCGAGAAGTAAAGTTACCGTGCGAAAACTAGCTTCTCACCTGACAACTACTTGTCATGCGAGAACTAGTGAGAACTCTTAGATTTTGTATAAATAGGAGTTTTACTTTGTAATTGTTAAAAAGCTTTTGTTCACTTTCCTGATTCATATTACTTGTAACACATTTCAAATCAAAGAGCAATACTATATTCAAAGTTTTCTTGCGTGATAAGTTGAAGCTTTCACGTGAGAAGTTGACATTTCACGCGAGAACTTTTAGTTGAAATTTTCTAAATAATTTGATTTCTAATTTTGAGAAAGATGGCCTATCCTAAGCACATCACTGCTACACTGAATCTCGACAATAAGATTGGTACAAGCACCAAACCACCAATTGCTCAGTGAAGAAGACTACCCCTATTGGGCTTTTAGGTTTGAGAACCATGTCATTTATGCGGAACCCCTAATGATTGGATTGATTAAACAAGGTCCATACAATCCGGTCTATAAGAATGACAAGGGTGATTTGGTTTCCAAACCTAAACACTTATGGGATGAGGAGGATACGAAGAAGAAAGAGCTTGATGACAAAGCCTGTGCTGCTATCATAATGGCTTTGACCACTGAGATAGCATAAAAGTTTAAACACTATACCAAGGCTAAGGATTTATGGGATTCAATGGAGGAACATATTATGAGAAACAAGGATATGAGGTAAAGCATGAAAGATATGTTAAACCAAGTTTTTAACATGTTTAATCATATATTGTGTGAAACCTTGAAGGCACAGATATCAAGATTTGTGAAGCTGGTCACAAAAATGATGAGTGCAGGAATTATTTTGAAGAATATAGCAGTTAACAAAAAGCTGTTAAATTCTCTACCTCATAGCTTGAACAACAACTGCACTACTATAAAGAGAACCAAGGAGTTGTTCACCTTGACACTCAGTGATCTCATCTCAACCATCAAATCTTATGATGTGGATGATAAGCAGAGGGCTACAAAAGTATATCAATACTATGGGAGCTAAAGCACTGGCATTGTATGCCAAAATGGCTAGTAATCCTAATTACGATGTCAGCCACTCTCAACTATGTCAACAACAAAAACAGCCAGCACCTACTGCTAATCCAACCATCAAAGATCAAATCCTACCCTAATCCTTGTCTCTAATTCAAGCTACTCATCAAAAGTATTATGTCCAACCTTCCATCCAATCCTAATCTCAATCCTATCCTCAGATTCAAGCTGCTCAACCAACACAACAAGCATTTGTTGTTAACCCCTAACCCAACAAACAGACCATTCAGATTGCAGAAGAGCACCTTGCTTTATTCATCTCGTTTATGAACAGTTATGAAGCTTTCTCTGCTGGTAGAATCAATACACCCAATATTGTGGTTGATGATCTGCAACAAGTAAACCCTAATAATGTTGAAGAAAATGACATCAAATATCAGATGGCCATAGTGGTGCATTGTGGCAAGAACTTTGCACGAAGAACATGCAGGAAAGTATTCAGATTGAACAACTCTAGCGACATAGGGTTTGTTGAGTCCAGTTTAAGATGTTATAATTATGACAAACCCAGTCACTTTGCTAGAGAATGTATTAAGGGAAGGTCTGCTTAATCTGATATTGGGAAAAAGATGGTGATTGTAGAGGTGGAAACAAAGACTGATCAAGCCAGTACATCAAAGAACAACGCTTTGGTATCACAGACTAATGAAGAGTATGACTGGTCCGATCAATTGGAAATACTTGATATCAAGTTATCCACTACTTTGTTGGCTAAAATCAAAACAGCAGATGAGCAAGATATTAACTACCTATTTTCTAAGTTTGTGTCTTTTGATTTTGTTTGATGGTGTTTTTGGTGAAGAAGAATGTGTTGTAGATAAGATTGTGATGAAAGTTGAAGAGGTAAAGGTAGAAGCAGAGAACTGTGAAGGTGTAAAAGTTTGTGATGATATAGCTGTTGAGAATACTCCAGCTCAAGTTAGTTGCATGAAAGAGATGACTGTTAAGTTTACTCCGATCCAAATAGTTGAAGACAAAGATCAAGCTATTGAGTTGACACCAACTGCTGAAGGAAAGAAGGAAAGAGCTATTAAGGAAACTCTAGCTTATGCTTGTGATATCAAAGAAACTACTGTTGAGACTACTCCAGTAAATAAAGGAGAAAGGCTTATGGAAATGGCCATCATGGTGTACGTTGTCCATGAAGAGACAAAGAAGAATGCTGAAACAGATGAGGTGTCTATTTCTCTTTGTTCTAATGAATGCATTGAAAAGATACAAAGATATAGAGTTCATAACGAGGAGTTGATTTTAAAAGTTGAGAAACTTCAGTATCAACCTTGTAAATATAAAACTGATTAGACAATTTTTAAAGAAAAGATAGATGGATTAAACAAATCAGTTTATCAATCGAAATTAGATCTTTATGACAAAGATTGTAACATAAGTGATTTGACAACTTGTAACAACGAGCTATCTTTGACAATAAAGAAACTAAACAGTGAACTCTTATCTGCTAAACTAAGTGTTGAAAAATTTAAATTATCTTCAAACATGGTTGAAGGTATTGTTAAATCTCAAATGACACAAAAGACTAAAGATGGTTAAAGTGGAGTTGGATATTCTAACAATGCACCTCCAATAAATCATGATTATTCTTCATTGCCTTCATCTATTAACACTTGTGATGAAGAGACCTATGGTTTAGGTTTTCAACCACAGTCTGACTTAACACCTTCAATCAATATGTCACTAACTGTTGACCCTATCATAAAATTGCAATTAAAGTTAATTATGATAATTCTTTTGCAGAAGGTGTGAAGAAAGATAGGTTGGTTGAAGAGTTGGAGAGTGATGATGAATTAGTGTTTAAGGAAACTAAAACTTGTAATAAAAAATTTGCTTGTAATTCCTCATCAAAGATTAACGAAAGTTTTGAAGTTTCTTTTGTTTCAAATTATTGTTTAATGTTGTCAAACAAAGAAAAGAAACTTAAATCAAAAATTGAGTTTTAGACCAAAGAAAGAAAATGAGTCACAACATCATTATCTGACTTGAAAACCGATTGAATAACATATTTGTTTCAAAAGGCAACATTGATAAAGAATATTATATTTTTAAGGAAACCAATGCAAGTTTCTTAAAAATAAATCTCCTATTATTGCTGATTCTATGAAACAAGATGTGTGTAGCACATGTACAAAAGAAACTGGTCCTACTCCAGTACTTTCAGGTCATAAAGAAAAAGTTTAAACAAAAGCGTCATTAGCATCAAAAGAGACTCAATCTCTTTGGACAAAATCAAAATAAAAGGAAAAACAAGAGACGATTAAAGAATCTTTAGGCCAAAGACATACTAAAGCCAGATTCTATGACCACTATGGATGTGATCATCAACAGTTTGAGGAAACAACACGAGAGAAAAATGTGTATCAAAATATGTGTTATTAGGTATGTGGAAAGCAAAATCACATGGCTAGAAATTGTCATCATAAATCATTAACAAGTAAACAAAGGTATCATGATTCTGTTGCTAATAATAGAAAACCATTCATTCTTAACGTAAAGTCTAAAAGAAATTTCAATCATTCAAAATCTTTTTCTTATAAAAGAAATGATCAATCAAATATAACTTTGCCAAAGGAAAATACAAACAAGAAACCTATAATTGTTAATGGTGACAATTCGTCTTATCCACAAAATACTTTCAAGATATTGGTTTCAAATCCAATCAAACCAAGTCAAATATGGAAAGTAAAAGAAAAAGAATCATTACCTGATATTGTTGAATATTACATCTATAGTGATAAAAGAGATATGATATTGAAATCGGTATCATATTTGGATGAAAATGGTGTACTCAAGTCAACCATAGATTGGGTTCCTAAAGATGAATAAATACTTCATTTATGCAGGAACATCCAAGACCCAGCATCAATAGTGTTTGGCACGTTGATAATGGATGTTCAAGGCATATGACTGGTAATATATCTCTGTTAAACAACACCAAACCTTATAATGGTGGATATGTTATTTTTGCTGGAGACAAAGGAGGTAAAGTTACATAGAAAGGTATAGTGTCAAATGGTGTGTTAAGCTTTAAAGATGTCAATTTTGTAAAGGAACTAAAACACAATCTGTTAAGTGTCTCCCAAATTTATGACAAACAATATTCAACGCAATTCACTGATAAAGAATGTTGGATTCTAAAACATGGATTTGTAATTCCTGATGAATGGATCTTATTGAGAACTCCGAAAGACAAAGATACATACTTACTTGACATGAATGGACCTCATTCATTCGTAACTGTGTCATGTTTGTTGTCTAAAGCCTAGGAGAGTGATTCATTGTTATGGCATCATCATCTTGGCTATGTAAACATCAAAAATATGAACAAGTTAGTTAGAGGTAATCATGTGGTTGGTCTGCCTTTGAAAGAATTTCAATTAACAGAACATTGTCTGTCATGTTCTAAAGGCAAACAACATAAATTACCTCATAAACTAGTTTCTCGTATAAAAATTGAATATATTCTACAACTGTTACACATGGATTTGTTTGGTCCAATTAATGTTTTAAGTTTAGGATGTCGTGCATATTGTTTAGTCATTACTGATGATTTTTCTAGATTTACATGGGTTTTCTTTTTAGCAACTAAAGATGAGACACCTTATCTGCTGATAAAGTTTATAACCCTAGTGGAGAATCAGACTGACAAAACAGTCAAATGCATTCGTAGTAATAATGGCACCGAATTCTGTAATCGGACATTGAATGAATTCTGTGATTCAAAGGGGTTCGCAAGACAATTCAGTTCAGTAGGAACTCCTCAACAAAATAGAGTTGCTGAGAGATGAAAAAGAACATTAATTGAATATATCAGAAGAATGTTATCAATAGCCAAATTACCTTCATTCTTTTGGGTTGAAGCTGTTAATACTGCTTTTGTAACACCCGGTTATTTTTTTTAAAAAGAAAAGATACAAAGAATAAAAGCAAGAAAGGAAATAAGGTCCATGTGGAGGGACAAAAAGTGTCCAAAAAGGACAAAACATTCAAAAGTTGGTGTAAAGGTGGGTATGGCCGCCCACCCTCACCTCACTTCACCAATTGTCTCGGTTTAGAGATAGAGAGAGAGAGCAGAGAATACTCTCGGATTAAAGAAGAAGAAGAAGAAGTGAATGAATTCAAGGTAAGAATTCGTGGTTTTTGCATGTTTATGACGGGTTTTATCCCGATTACATGTTTATGTGCTTATGTGTTTGTGATTGTGCTCGTGTGTGTGTGGTGTTATTTTTAGGTGTTTGAAGTCACTGCAAGCGGGTTGGAAAGGAAGAACACCCAAGTTGCATCAGGTGAGTTTCTAGAACCCCATTTTACATGTTTTATATGATTTCGTGGCTAGAAAATACATGTATGTATGTTTATATGAGATTGGGTATGTTACCCGTATGTTCATGTGCTGTGTATGTGGGTGGGGTATGTTTTGGGCGAATATAATGTTATGGTTATATTAAGTTCATGCTTAGTATTGTATGTGTATGCTTAGAAAAAGGTAATAGGATGTTTGGGACTGAAACCGACTTAGAAACATAGTTAACAGGATGATAATGCACCTATATAAGGCTCATACTCCTGAATAGTCTTCATGCTCCTAGGATTTTGACTAGGAACTTAAGTGTTGGGGCTTATGCTCCCCAATAGTGCTCATGCACCTGAAAGGCTCATGCGCCTAAGTGATAAGCTGCTAAGTGTTGGGATGGGGCGCCTGCATAGTGGAAATGTGCCCAGACAGGGCTCATGCGCCCAAGTAGTTCTCATGCACCCAACACTTAGAATTAAATGCAGAATTTTCATGGGAGTCTGTGCCATTAGGGTTTTGGACAAATGTTGCCTAAGGTTTATTTAGTGCATATGATTATGTTTGATTGTCATTATGACCCTTATTATTAATATTAATATTAATATCGTATGACTCTATGTGGTATGATCATGATCGAGACAGAAATCATTATCATTAATAAAGTGAAAGATTAATGATAAAGAAAAGTGGAACGTAAACGAATGAACAGAAGTCTTGCAAGCAAATGTAAAGAGGTGCACGACCATGTTGTCGTTAGCTCAACTGTGATGTGGGTTTGCTACCCCGAAGGATGCACACAGGGTCAATCTTTGAGATTGATAATGGGGTGAGCAACTCTGTGTTGCAAAAGACCAAAAGACTTTCAATCCTTGAGATTGCTAATGGTGAGCGACTCTGTGTCGCAAAAGACCGAAAGTCTTGCAATCCTTGAGATTGCTAATGGGTGAGCGACTCTGTGTCGCAAAAGACCGAAAGTCTTGCAATCCTTGAGATTGCTAATGGGCGAGCGACTCTGTGTTGTAAAAGACAGGAAGAATAATGGTAAAAGTACGAATTGAACGATGATGAAGATAATAATAATATTACCTATGTGTACGTACGATGCGTGATCATATATGAAAGTGAGAAACGGTTTTTGATCAAAAAGTGAAGTATTTTCATTATAAAACTAGAACTTACTCAGCAACGCTGACTTTTATGTATTTCCAGTTGGCATGTAAAACGTTGCTGAGCATGGCACACGGGGATGGCTACTCGGTGGGGCAAGACTGACATTCATTTTCCATAGATATCACTGTTGTTTTGTAATGCAGTTAAACCATTCTTTTGTAATCTATTTGAACTAAGGTGTGTTGCTTGGCAAAAGTGTTTATAATAAAATGAATAGCTTTTGTTAAATTAGTTTCGCTGCTTAAATTTATAATATGTAATTTTTTATGCTGTGAATGACCAACTGTGAGCGTCCCGGAGATGGGGCCTTACAAGTTGGCATCAGAGCCAAAGTTTAAGTGAAACGGGTAAATTTTCAAAATAAACCTTAACTTAAACTGAAAATGGGACAGAAAGAGGGATGTCAGCCTGAGTAGACAGGTGCCATCAGGTATTTCCTTTCTAAAAAAAATTATCAGTAATATGTGTGTGTGCTATTTGACTTATGTGTTCCTACTAGATTTAAATACTGATTAAGTCGGGATAGGAAATGCTTGGGGTGTGAAAAGTAAAGTAAGTGGCTAATCACAACTGGCCACTGTAATTAGGGACTTACTATACTTGACATAAAGTAAGTTGTTACCTTGAATGACCGTGTTAGTGTTTGAATCTTATAGCGCTTAGGAAATGGCTGGGGAGAAATCTTCCAAGGCTTCTAGAGGCAGAGGTCGACCGCGTGTGACTAGGAGCAGTGCTAAAGCTCCTGAGACGACCCATGAGAACCCTGAGGTTCATGACCGGACTGAAGGAAACGAGAATGCCAGCCTGAACGCCTCAGCTCAGGAGGCGATTGCTGATGAGGTGCACCAGGTCATGCAGGCAGTCTTACCGTCTATAGTGACTGAAGTTATTCGAGCTGTGAGGAACGAGGAGAGAAAGGAGAAGGAGGACAGGAAAGGGTCGACTGGGAAGTAAAGCAAGGGAGAGGAGGAGCGGTCGGAGCCTGAGATAGTAGTTTCTGACGAGGAAGAGGAGGATGCAGTAGGGGTAACGACCAAAGGATGCAGCTATGGGGCATTCCAGAGGTGCAAGCCCCCGACTTTTGATGGAAATGGCAGTGGGTTTGGCTGGGAGACTCTATGATGAGAGGGAGGTAAAAAATATGGAGGTGAGGAAGGCTGGTGGTGGTGACTGAAACTGGAACGGGAAACGATTCGGGCGTGGTGGTTTTACCCCAAACAACAAGAAGATGAGAATAGATGACCGTAGGGTGGGGTCATCAAGCTCGGGGCCCAAAAGGTGTGGCAAGTGCGGGAAGGAGCATACGTGTGAGTGCAGGCTGGGGCTCAACATGTGTTTCAAGTGCGGAAAACCAGGCCACATCTACAAAGACTGTAAGGTGCTGAGGTGTTGTACCTGCGGTAAAGAGGGCCATATGAGCAAGGATTGTAGGAGGCCGAGGGCGGAGAGTTCCGGGCAAAGAAGAGGTCCGCGACTGAAGGGCAGAAGGCTAGTGCCAGAGCTGTCACCATGACAAGGGAGGAGGCTAGGACGGACCCCGATGTTGTGTCAGGTACGTTTCTAGTAGATCAAACTCTTGCTTCTATGTTATTTGATTCTGGTGCTAGTAGGAGTTTTATTTTTGCTAATTTCTGTGCTAAACTTCCTGTTAGTAGTAAGTGCATTGAAGAGCCCTTTGAAGTAGAAACCGCCATTGGTAAGTCCACTAGAGTTACTGAGGTGTTAGAGGACTGTGCCATAGAGTTAGAAGTTCATAGGTTTGCTGCTAAGTTACATGTGATGCCCCTAGGTGGATTTGATGTAGTACTAGGGATGGATTGGTTGGCAACCTATGAAGCAAATATCGTGACGGGAGTACGGTGACGATATACGGTGATCGAGTTACGACAATTCCGAAAGTGATTTCGATGGCGGTGGCGGGAAAGTGCATGAGACGTGGATGTAGCGCTTATTTGGCCTACGCGAAGGATGTGGACACGTCAACACCACAAATGTCCGATGTGTCGGTTGTGTCTGACTTTCACAATTGTCGGTTATGTCTGACTTTCACAATTGTCGGTTGTGTCTGACTTTCACAATGTGTTTCCAGAGGACCTATCGGGTGTGCCACCGGATCGCGAAATCGAATTTCAAATTAACTTGACACCTGGTGCCCAACCTGTTGCCAAGGCACCGTATCGATTAGCTCCGACTGAGATGAAGGAGTTAATGGAGCAACTGCAAGAATTGCTCGGTAAGGGTTTTATCAGGCCGTGTATCTCTCCTTGGGGTGCTCCGGTCTTGTTCGTGAAGAAGAAGGACGATAGCATGATAATGTGTATCGACTACCGTGAATTGAACAAGTTGACAATAAAGAATCGGTATCCGTTACCGAGTATCGACGACTTGTTTGATCAGCTCCAAGGTGCCAGTTGGTTCTCGAGGATAGATCTTCGATCTGGCTACCATCAATTGAGAGTGAGGGAGCAGGACATTCCTAAAACAGCTTTTCGTACGCGTTATGGACACTATGAGTTTCTCGTTATGTCCATTGATTTAACCAACGTGCCGGCTGCTTTTATGGATTTGATGAATCGAGTGTGTTGGCCAATGTTAGATAAATCAGTGATTGTGTTCATCGATGATATCCTGATTTATTCAAGGAGCGAAGAAGAGCATGCCGGTCATATTCGGGAAATGTTAGAGACTGTAAGAAAGGAGAAACTGTATGCTAAATTCTCCAAGTGTGCTTTTTGGCTACGCGAGGTGAAATTTCTGGGCCATTTGGTAAATTCGGAGGGAATCATGGTGGACTCAGCAAAGGTTGAGGCCGTGGTGCAATGGAAGTCTCCTAAGACGCCATCCGAAATTCGTAACTTCTTGGGATTTGCGGGCTACTATAGAAGGTTTATTAAAGACTTCTCCAAGGTAGCCTCACCTTTGACTAAGTTGACTCGCAAGGACGTGAAGTTCGTGTGGGGTCGAGAGCACGACGGTGCCTTTGAGGAGTTGAAGACGAGACTAACACAGCTCCTGCACTGACATTGCCCGAGGGAAATGAAGACTTAGTGGTCTATTCGGATGCGTCTTATTCTGGGTTAGGTTGTGTGTTGATGCAACATGGAATGGTAATAGCTTATACATCTCGACAACTAAAAACCCACGAAGTCAACTATCCCACGCATGATCTAGAACTAGCCGCGGTGGTTTTTGTGTTGAAGATTTGGTGGCACTATCTATACGGGACGAAGTGCACCATCTTCACAGACCACAAAAGCTTGAAGTACTTCTTCGAGCAGAAAGATCCAAACATGAGGCAGAGGCGATGGTTGGAGCTCATAAAGGATTATGATTGTGAAATCCATTACCATCCGGGTAAGGCCAACGTGGTGGCAGATGCCCTTAGCCGAAAGGAAAGGCCCGAGCCGATCCGGGTGAAGGCTTATCAGCTAATTATGACCTCCGATATGATGACACAGGTTAAGGAGTTTCAAGATGAGGCTTTGAAAGAAGATCGTCTTAACTCCGATAGGATGAGAGGTCTAGTTACGGAATTGGGTGAGAACACTCTTGGTGTTAAGACCCGATTCGGGCGAATGTGGATTCCTTGATACGGGGATCTACGTCGAAAGATTATGGACGAGGCCTATAAGACTCGATACTCCATTCATCCCGGTGCTACCAAGATGTATCACGATATGAAGAAAGATTACCGGTGGCCGGGCATGAAATGCGACGTGGCGGAGTACGTGAGTAAGTGCCTTACTTGCCTACAATTGAAGACGGAACATCATAAACCATACGGGAAGATCCAACCGTTGGACATACCCGAATGGAAGTGGGAGCACATCACTATGGACTTCATTCTTAAGCTGCCTCGCACGTCGAGGGGATGTGATACTATTTGGGTGATTGTCGACCGACTAACAAAGAGTGCCCACTTCCTACCGATCCGCGAGACGTATTCATCCGAAAGATTGGTGGATCTGTTCATCGAGAAAATCGTAGCTCGTCATGGCGTGCCTGTGTCTATTGTGTCGGATCGTGACACCCGGTTTACGCCGATGTTTTGGAGAAGATTCCATGATTCAATGGGGACGAGGCTACACATTAGTACAGCCTATCATCCTCAGACGTACGGTCAGTCTGAGAGGACGATACAGACGCTCGAGGATATGCTTCGAGCATGCGTGATCGATTTTGGAGGAAGTTGGGACGACCACCTGCCGTTAGCAGAATTCTCGTACAACAACAGTTGTCATGCCAGTATTGGCATGCCACCCTACGAGATGTAATATGGTAGGAGATGTAGGACGCCCGTATGTTGGGGAGACATTGGGCAGAAAGAGCTGGGAGGTGTCGAGGTGATCGAAGCTACGACTGAGAAGTTTGAAAAGATCAAAGCCTTCATGAAGGCGGCGAAAGATAGACAAAAGTCGTATGCTAACAAGAGATGAAGACCAATAGAGTTCAAGGTTGGCGACCGAGTCCCTGAAAGGACTCAGACATAGAGATAGACAAAAGTCAGACATAGCCTCCTTGGGTCGGTCTCAGTATCTGATGTCAAGCGCAATGTATGATCTGCTACTATCCTTTTGGGTCTTGATACCCGAATTTGGTTATGATAACTTGGCGCGCAGAGGGAATGGAAGATCCAATAGGAAGCATCTCATAGGGGTCGAGCACAAGGGCTCAAGCACAAAGTAAAAGATCACATGACAGAAGGATAACCAAACATGTAAGGAGGAACACATACACGAGATATATAAATGCACAAAAGCTTAAGCATGCAAATCTACATGAAGGTTCCTTGGTTATAGTCTAGGTCAAGTGTAATTGCCTAATTCTCTATAACCAATGGCTCTGATACCAGTCTGTCACACCCCCGCTGATAGCAGAAACACGGGGAATGTGAGCTAGACGGGATTGTCATAACACATGGTATGCAGTAGAGTAGCAATAATAATAATATGATGACAAGTGTCTCATGACGACACCCGAACACAATTGGAGACTTGTGTCGTGTATAGTCAATGTTCATGACAGCATAGCCGCAAGCACAACATAATTATCACATAAGCATTAAGGGTAACTTGTAATGTAAATTCCCACAACTCGGGAACAAGTATACAAAAGACCATGTTGAAGCTTTACAGGGGTAATGATTACAAAATGTATCCTAGGGTCTCCTCTAAAAGGGAGCACTCCTAGATCTTCAATTAACTTGATCACTTGAAAAGAGATGCTCAAAACGGTCAACATAATTGTTGGTGAGCTTCGCAGGTTTTAAGTAATAAAAGATATTAAGATGAAACCAGTAAGAATAATAAGAGCCACCGCAACTATACTTATGTATAGGCGGTTGTACCAGTTATAAATAGCTACAACCACACCTAATGTTCGGTTCCTCACGGGAATTGATGGCTGTAAGGAAAATATTCTCAAGGCATAAATAGTTTAATAAGACGTAGAAAGATCCACACAGCGCATACGTATAGTGTATAACCAAACCAGTCCTTAGGTCCCATTACCGGGATTAATGGTTATATAAAAGGTTTTCCATAGTAAAATGAGTTTAACATGACGTAGCAAGATCCACACAGCGCATACGTATAGGTTACAACCAAACCAATCTTTGGGTCCCAATTTCCGGGATTAATGGTTGTAATGGATGATCGGCTTAGAAGAACCACACAGAAGAACCACACAGAAGAGCCACACCGCCAAGAGCATCCAAGGTCAATAGCATTCACAAGTGGCATCAACAACACATAACATCAAGTAGTAGAGCATAGTAATGGGTTACCACTAAGTAATATACATAGTGGTAACGTAGCACATAGTTCAAGTTCATATAGCAGCAATCACAAGATAAGCAAGGTAAGGTTCTCATAGTAGTAGCAGTCAACTTCCACTAGGGAAGGTGCCTGAAATCAAGTTAAGTAGATGAGCATTCTTTTCCCCCAAGTTGAAACTATTTAAAATGGTTTTATAAGAGTAAAAAGGGGCCACGAAACTCACTGAACAGATGATAGGCATGTATGATGAATGTTCCCAACGGTAGGATGCTATGAACAGTCAACACCTATTGACAGTTACTGACAACCATTAATAATGAGCATAAAGCATAAGGCGATATCAATTGGCTCGGGCAGTTTTGGTTCGGTCGTGGGTAGTACACACAAGCAGACATACACATATTAGACTAGGTTATTTTAAATAGTATGTGCCTGTTGATAACGTTAACTTTAATCTTTGTTGTCAAGCTACGACACTTTACTAATGTTACCTAATCGTCGTAAGATCTCCCAAAAGGGGATCCACACACACACACACCATCATCAGTCAAACAACAGGACCGGACGCACGACTCAACCCTTCCTTCGTACGAATGGACCTTCAGTCGTACGAATCAGTTTCATTAGTAGGATTGAACCTTCATTCATGCGACTTAGCATTCAGTCATACCATGCAAGACCCAGTCATACGACTCAACCTCCATACACACGATTGAACCTTCATTCGCACGAATCAGCTTCATTCATGCGATTGGACATTCATTCGTACGACTGGCCTTTCAGTCGTACAACTCACGCACAATCGCACACAATCTCATTCGTACTGACTCAATCGCACGCACACTCACTCGCATAGACTCATTCGCACACACATTCAATTGTACACACCCAGTTGCATGACTCAGTCGTAAGACTCGCCCCAGTCACACCACTCAGTCGCACGACACACCCATACGCATGACTCAGTCGTACGATTATCCCAATTGCACGGCTCAGTCGCGTGAACAGACCCAGTCGCGATGAACAGCAGAATCACGACTGCCGACTGCAGAGCAGTCTCCGGCTGCTCCGTGCACTCGTTTTACACTACAAGAACTTCCAGAATACCTATTCTAACACGTCTAAACAAGAAGCACACTCAAAAACACAACGTGCAAGCCCACACGACCTCATGTGCTCGGATGAACCCGAGCACCCGAAACCCTAGAAAACACAGAAGTGAAATCGAGCAAGAAACGGGTCAAACAAAGTTATCTACCTGCTAGAAATGAGTATTCACGAAGATAACCAAGATTTGGCGGTGGAAACGCAAGAAAACGAGTGGTTTTTGGTGCTATAGTAGTATAGAGAGTGAAGGAGAAGGATGGATGAAGAAATGAAGAAGATGGTGAAAATGGCTGGGAATGGGGTTTTTATACCCATCCCAAGTTTGCAAAATGTCACTTTTAGTCCCTGTACTTTGCCCCGAGTTCCTAAATTTTGTTTCGGTTGAAAACGTTATTTATTAGTCTTGTTTCTATTAATGATAAAATGTCTTTAATGATATTTATAATTTAAAAATGGTTTTATACGTGACAATAGTTTTTATATAAAATGGTGTGTATAGTGTTAACAGGGCAAATCTTAGATAATGTTTCAAGGTGGTGACGATTTAAGCTACGATAGCACACGCATGAGGTTAACCAAGCAAACAAATAGACATAGTATTCATATAGATGGCTATAAGGGTGAGGAATGACCGACTACAGAAGTTAAATCAAGCGCGTTAAATGTCAGACCTTCGGTGACAGATGTCACAGTATCCCCCAGTTGAGGGAATTTCGTCCCGAAATTCAACTGGTGCTAGGTCTAAGGGTGTCCTCCTCGAATAAGTGTGGATATTTGAGCCTCATAGGATCTTCACGTTCCCATGTAAACTCTGGCCCTCGTTTGGAATTCCGTCTTACACGAACAATAGGTATCTTGCTGTGCCTCAACCTTTTGACCTTTCGGTCCCTGACCTCAATAGGTTCCTCCACAAAATGGAGCTTTTGATCAATCTTGATATCCTCAATAGGCACGTGAAGTGATTCGTCAGCTAAACACCTCTTAAGGTTCGATACATGGAAAGTATCATGTACACTGTTAAGCTCTTGTAGCAACCTTAATCGGTACGCCACTGGACCGATTCTTTCTGTGATCTCGAATGGTCCAACATATCTCGGGGCCAACTTCCCTTTCTTTCCAAACCATACGATCCCTTTCCACGGAGAGACCTTAAGCAACACTCGATCCCCAACGTTATACTCTAGTGGCTCCCGATGGTTGTCGGCATAGCTCTTTTGGCGGTCTCTAGCAGCTTTGAGTCTGTCTTTGATTTGGAAGATCTTATCGGTTGTTTCTTGAATGATTTCGGGACCTGTTAGCTGGCTTTCACCAATCTCGGCCCAACATACAGGCGATCTACATTTCCGTCTATACAACGCTTCGAACGGTGCGCATCCAATACTAGTATGGTAACTGTTATTGTAGGAAAACTCGATCAGCGGTAGATGAGTATCCCAACTGCCACCAAAATCAATAACGCATGCCCTCAGCATATCCTCAAGCATCTGTATCGTTCGTTCACTTTGGCCGTCTGTCTGGGGGTGATAGGCTGTACTCATGTCTAATCGAGTGCCCATCGCTTTCTGTAACATCTGCCAAAATCGTGAAGTGAATTGACTGTCTCGGTCGGATATGATTGACACCGGCACCCCGTGTCGTGTCACGACCTCTTTGATGTACACCCTTGCCAGCTTATCCATCTTATAGTGTTCTGGGATAGGCAAGAAGTGGGCGGATTTTGTCATTCGATCCACCACGACCCATATCGTGTCGTGTCCGCTTGGCGTTCTCGGGAGTTTGGTAATGAATCCATAGTGATGTAATCCCATTTCCACTCGGGGATTACAGGTTGTTGCAATAATCCCGATGGTTTCTGGTGTTCAGCCTTGACCTTTGAACATGTCAAGCATTTGCTCACATATAAAGCAATATCTTTCTTCATACCTGGCCACCAGTACAGCTCCTTCAGATCGTGGTACATCTTGTCTGCACCAGTATGAACCGAGTATCGAGTTTTATGTGCTTCATCCAAGACTAGTGTACGCACGCCTCCCCATCTGAGGACCCATATACGATCCATGAAGTAATGTACGCCGTCATCCTTGCGACTCATTTGTTTATCCACCCCTCGGAATTCTTCTCCCACAAGGTTTTCTTTTTTCAAAGCCTCACTTTGCGCAATTTGAATCTGAGCCTTTAGATTGGTCTGAATAGTCAAACCTAGCGCTCTAGTACGTAATGGTTTCATGCGTTCTTTGCGGCTTAAAGCATCAGCCACCACGTTAGCTTTCCCGGGGTGATACCGGATTTCACAATCGTAGTCGATAAGTAACTCTACCCAGCGTCGCTGTCGCATGTTAAGTTCCTTCTGATCAAGAATATGTTGAAGGCTCTTATGATCCGTGTAAATGATGCATTTGGTTCCATATAGATAATGCATCCATATCTTGAGTGCAAATACTACAGCGCCCAACTCCAAGTCATGAGTTGTGTAGTTCTTTTCATGCACCTTTAGTTGTCATGATGCATAGGCAATTACCTTATCTCTTTGCATTAGCACACATCCTAATCCTTGATATGAAGCATCGCATTATACCACAAAATCATCAGTTCCATCCGGGAGGGACAGCATTGGAGCATTGCACAGCTTTTCTTTCAATGTTTGGAAGGCTCGTTATTGTGCATGTCCCCAATCAAACTTCTTGTCTTTCTGGGTTAGCAGCGTTAACGGTTGTGCGATCTTCGAAAAGTTCGCAATAAAACGACGGTAGTATCCGTCCAATCCTAGGAATTGCCGTATTTCTGAGGGTGTTTGGGGAGTATCCCATTTCTTCACAGCTTCAAGAATTTGGCGAAAAGTTTCTCCTCCTTCAACAATTCTAGAATTGCTTGGAGGTGTTTTTCGTGATCCTCCTTCGAACAGAGTAGATGAGTATGTCGTCTATGAATACGATCACGAACTTATCCAGATAAGGCTTGCACGCCCGATTCATTAAATCCATTAAGACAGCTGGTGCGTTGGTCAACCCAAACGGCATGACTAAGAACTCATAGTGCTCGTAACGAGTTCTAAATGCTGTTTTTGGAATATCGTCCTCAAATACTCTTAGTTGATGATATCCAGATTGGAGATCGATCTTCGAGAAATACGAGGCTCCTTGCAACTGATAAAACAGGTCGTCGATTCTAGGGAGAGGATACCGATTCTTCACGGTCAGTTTGTTCAATTCCCTGTAATCGATACACATACGGAACGGCCCATCCTTCTTCTTGACAAATAACACCGGTGCTCCCCACGGTGAATGACTTGGTCAAATGAAACCTTTCTCCAGTAGTTCTTGTAGTTGGCTTGACAACTCTTGCATCTCTGAGGGTGCTAACCGATACGGTGTCTTAGCTATCGGCGTAGCTCCAGGAACCAGCTCTATATGGAATTCCACCTGTCGTGGAGGAGGCAATCCAGACAAATCATCAGGGAACACTTCCGGGTAATCCCGTACAATCGGAATGTCTACCAATTTCGTCTCTTCTTCCTTCTTTTCTACCACGTGAGCCAGAAAAGTGTAACACTGCTTCCGTAGACCTTGGCGTGCTTTCATGCAGGTGATAAGCTTCAAGTTCTTTCCCGATCGCTCTCCTTGTATTCTGAGTACCTTCCCGTCTGATATGGGGATCCGCACTACTTTATCTAGGCAAACAATCTCGGCTCCATGTTTCGACAACCAATCCATTCCCACTATTACGTCAAAGCTTCCCAACTAAAAAGGTATCAAATCTATGTTGAAGGCCTGGTCTTCCAATATTAGGGTGCTGTTCTTAATAATTTCCTCTGCCTGTTCAACCCTACCATTTGCCATTTCTACAGAGTAACTAGTTTCTAGTCTACTGGCACTCAAATCAAGCATTTGCACAAACTCAGATGATATAAAACTATTTTCTGCCCCAGTATCAAACAGTACAGATGCGAAGTGGTTATTGAGTAAGTGCGTACCCGTGACAACGTTCGGATCTTGACGGGCATCGTTAGCTCCAATGACGAAGGCACGACCCCGTGCAGCATTACCTTGGTTTCCTTGGCCTTGAGCACCTGTTATGGCCATTATCTGCTGTTGGTTGTTCCCTTACTGAACCGGTGCCCTATTCAGTCGGGGGCACATGTTTCTGAAGTGATCGAGGCCTCCACACTCATAACAAGCCCTGGCATTCCCAGTGGGGTTAACCGCGTTGATGGGTGCCACCAGGTTTGGCGCTACTCTGCAGTCTCTTGCTTGATGCCCCGGGCGTCTGCAGTTCAAACACACCCGGCACGGCGCTGCTAGAGGATGATGAAGATTACACCTGTCATAGCTCGGGTGCGGCCCAGCATATTCCTTCTTCCCTTGAGTCACGGCCACAAAGTTTCTGGTTGCTTTGGCCCTCTTATCAAACTTTCTGGTACTAGACCGACTTGTTTCCCGAGTCTCTTTCCTTTTCTCCGCTCCTTTACCCAATACCCCAGTCCTTATCATCTCATCAGTGAGAGCGCCGGCTTTCAGAATTGCGCTCTGGATTGTAGGAGGAGCAGCTGCAGTTACCATCGCTCGGATTTGAGGCGCGAGTCCCCAAATGTACCTTTCTATCCTATTGGATTCCGGAGTGACTAGGTGTGGAACTAGTTTAGCCAGCTCGTGGAATCGGTCAGTATAAGCTGCGTGCCCAGCCTCCACCATAGCATGATTCCAGAACTCATGCTCAAGCTTCTGCATCTCGTTGAGAGGGCAGTATTCCTAGGTAATCAGGGCTTTGAATTCATCCCAGGTCATCTGCATCGCAGATTCCCCTCCTCTAGCTTGAACCTGAGGTTAGTGCTCCGCCATGCAGTAAGCACGTAACGTACTTGATCCGTTGGCTGTAGAGGCATTCACTGATGTCGATCACAGCCTCCATCTTCTCAAGCCACCTAGTCAGGGCTATCGCCCCACCTTTCCCATCGAAATCCCGGGGCTTACAGGCCTTAAATTCCTTATAAGTACAGCCCCGTTTGGCGTTAGCAGCCCCAGTTTCATTACCTACCGTACCACCATTTCCAGTCTCCTGATTGCTTTCATTCCCAATCGGGTTCCCATTATCCTCGTTTTCGTTACCACCATCCCCGTGGGGGTGGTTTTACTGTTGCAGAGTGTCGCTCACCTGAGCTACGATAGTTGGAATCAGGGCAGTCAATTGTTGAGCAATTAAGGCTGCCATATCAGGGTTTCCAGTCCCTTGAGTACTGCTAGGAGGGCCTTCATTTGCTATTGGAGGACTACCCCTGCCTCTGCCTCTGCCTCTGCCCCTCGAGGTTTCGCTTCCGCTACTATTGCTGCAGGTGGATCTTCGAGGCGGCATGTTCTATTCATACAAAAGGCAACAAATAAGCTTTAGTCACCTTAAGATACACAAGTACTCCACTTATCAAGTTCCAACGTTTCATGTTCAGGTCAGTCAAGATCACCATGCAGCCCATTTCAAGCATATTCTCGGTATATCGGTGATGTTTATATATAGGGTTCCCCGCAGCGTTCCCACCACACCCACGATGTACCGAGAATGATGCCTAATCCAGTTACATGACATCCGACCTTCCTTCACATTATTCCATAATAATCCATCAAGTCAACTGAGAGCCTAAACATGTAATCACGTATGGTCTGGCGGAGGTTGTCTATCTCGCTTCCCTGAAAGGACTCAGACATAGCCTCCTTGGGTTGGTCTCAGTATCTGAGGTCAAGCGCAATGTATGATCTGCGACGATCCTTTCGGGTCTCGATACCCGAATTTGGTTATGATAACTTGGCGCGTAGAGGGAACGGAAGATCCAATAGGAAGCATCTCATAGGGGTCGAGCACAAGGGGTCAAGCACAAAGTAAAAGATCACATGACAGAAGGATAACCAAACATGTAAGGAGGAACACATACACGAGATATATAAATGCACACAAGCTTAAGCATGCAAATCTACATTAAGGTTCCTAGGTTATAGTCTAGGTCAAGTGTAATTGCTTAATTGTCTATAACCAATGGCTCTGATACCAGTCTGTCACACCCCCGCTGATAGCGGAAACACGGGGAATGTGAGCTAGACGGGATCGTCATAACACATGGTATGCAATAGAGTAGCAATAATAATAAGATGATGACAAGCGTGTCATGATGACACCCGACCACAACTGGAGACTTGTGTTGTGTATAGTCAATGTTCACGAAAGCATAGCCGTAAGCACAACATAATGATCACATAAGCATTAAGGGTAACTTGTAATGTAAATTCCCATAACTCGGGAACAAGTATACAAAAGCCATGTTCAAGCTTTACAGGGGTAATGATTACAAATGTATCCTAGGGTCTCCTCTAAAAGGCAGCACTCCTAGATCTTCAGTTACCTTGATCACCTGAAAAGAGATGCTCAAAACGGTCAACATAATTGTTGGTGAGCTTCGCAGGTTTTAAGTAATAAAAGATATTAAGATGAAACCAGTAAGAATAATAAGAGCCACCGTAACTATACTTATGTATATGCGGTTGTACCAGTTATAAGTAGCTATAGCCACACCTAATGTTCGGTTCCTCACGGGAATTGATGGCTGTAAGGAAAATATTCTCAAGGCATAAATAGTTTAATAAGACGTAGCAAGATCCACACAGCACATACGTATAGTGTATAACCAAACCAGTCCTTAGGTCCCATTACCGGGATTAATGGTTATATAAAAAGGTTTTCCATTGTAAAATGAGTTTAACATGACGTAGCAAGATCCACACAGCGCATACGTATAGGTTACAACCAAATCAATCTTTGGGTCCCAATTTCCGGGATTAATGGTTGTAATGGATGATCAGCTTAGAAGAACCACACAGAAGAACCACACAGAAGAGCCACACCGTCGAGAGCATCCAAGGTCAATAGCTTTCACAAGTGGCATCAACAACATATAACATCAAGTAGTAGTGCATAGTAATGGGTTACCACTAAGTAATATACATAGTGGTAACGTAGCACATAGTTCAAGTTCATATAGCAGCAATCACAAGATAAGCAAGGCAAGGTTCTCATAGTAGTAGCAGTCAACTTCCACTAGGGAAGGTGCCTGAAATCAAGTTAAGTAGGTGAGCATTCTTTTCCCCCAAGTTGAAACTATTTAAAATGGTTTTATAAGAGTAAAAATGGGCCACGAAACTCACTGAACAGATGATAGGCACGTATGATGAATGTTCCCAACGGTAGGATGCTATGAACAGTCAACACCTATTGACAGTTACTGACAAGCATTAATAATGAGCATAAAGCATAAGGTGATATCAATAGGCTCGGGCAGTTTTGGTTCGGTCGTGGGTAGTACACACACAAGCAGACTTACACATATCAGACTAGGTTATTTTAAATAGTATGTGCCTGTTGATAGCGTTGACTTTAATCTTTGTGGTCAAGCTATGACACTTTACTAATGTTACCTTATCGTCGTAAGATCTCCGAAAAGGGGATCCACACACACACACCATCATCAGTCACACAACAGAACCGGACGCACGACTCAACCCTTCCTTCATACGAATGGACCTTCAGTCATACGAATCAGCTTCATTCGTACGATTGAACCTTCATTCATGCGACTAAGCATTCAGTCGTACCATGCAAGACCCAGTCATACGACTCAACCTCCATACACACGATTGAACCTTCATTCGCACGAATCAGCTTCATTCATGCGATTGGACATTCATTCATGTGACTGGACTTTCAGTCGTACGACTCACGCATAATCACACACAACCTCCATACACAGTCTCCGGCTGCTCCGTGCACTCGTTTTACACTCCATGAACTTCCAGAATACCTATTCTAACACGTCTAAACAAGAAGCACACTTAAAAACACAACATGCAAGCCCACACGACCTCATGTGCTCGGATGAACCCGAGCACCCGAAACCCTAGAAAACGCAGAAGTGAAATAGAGCAAGAAACAGGTCAAACAAAGTTATATACCTGCTAGAAATGAGTATTCACGATGATAACCAAGATTTGGCGGTGGAAACGCGAGAAAACGAGCGGTTTTTGGTGCTATAGTAGTGTGGAGAGTGAAAGAGAAGGAAGGATGAAGAAATGAAGAAGATGGTGAAAATGGCTGGGAATGGGGTTTTTATACCCATCCCAGGTTTGCAAAATGTCACTTTTAGTCCCTGTACTTTGCCCCAAGTTCCTAAATTTTGTTTCGGTTGAAAACATTATTTATTAGTCTTGTTTTTATTAATGATAAAATGTTGTTAATGATATTTATAATTTAAAAACGGTTTTATACGTGACAATAGTTTTTATATAAAAATGGTGCGTTTAGTGTTAACGGGGCAAATCTTATATAATGTTTCAAGGTGGTGACGATTTAAGCTACGATAGCACACGCATGAGGTTAACCAAGCAAACAAATAGACATAGTATTCATATAGATGGCTATAAGGGTGAGGAATGACCGACTACAGAAGTTAAATCGAACGCGTTAAATGCCGGACCTTCGGTGACGGATGTCACATATGTATTTCCAGTTGGTAGTTAACACGTTGCTGAGGATGACACGCGGGAATGGCTACTCGGCGGGGCAAGACTGACATTCATTTTCCATAGATATCACTATTGTTTTGTAATGCAGTTAAACCATTCTTTTGTAATCTGTTTAAACTAAGGTGTATTGCTTGGCAACAGTGTTTATAATGAAATGAATGGCTTTTGTTAAATTAGTTCCGTTGCTTAAATTTATAATATGTAATGTTTTATGCTGTAAATGACTAACTATGAGCGTCCCGGAGACGGGGCCTTACAGCTTGTCATGTTCAAAATCATGTGCTAATCAATAAAAAAAATATGACTCCTTATGAAATTTTTTTAACTATATACCTAAAGTCAAATATTCTAAAACTTTTAGATGTTGTTGTACATTGTTAAACAACCAATAAAGTTGGTTACAAATAATTCAGTTGGTTACTCAGCCAATAAAGTTGCTTATCAGGTTACAAACTTTTAGAAAATTTTTTAACCATATACCTAAAGTCAAAATTTGATGAAAAAGCTGATGAATGTGATTTTGTTGGTTACTCAGCCAATAAAGTTGCTTATCGGGTTTATAATAAAAGATCAAAACAAATAATTCAGTCATTTAATATTGATTGGCATGAGTCTAACAAACCTAAAGCAGGTTCTGCACCTTCATGGATTTATGATATGTTCTTTATTTGAAACATTTAATCATTCGTTTGTTGTTTCTACAGTTTCTACTCCTTTTACATCCTCAACTCAGGATTTGTTTGCTTATGATCTTGGATCCATTTAATCTCAAGCACAAGGAATATCTTTAGACATACCTTCTTCTACAACTGGTACAACTACTCCATAGGTTTCTAAATCTGATGTCTTTCAAACTAATGCTGCTATTGAGCAAGCTCTACAAGTTTCTAATAAGAGTTGTTCTTCTACACAAGATGATTCTATTTATATCATTCAAGTTCGATTTGGTGACTTATCTATTGATAATGATGCGCATCAAGAGAAAGATATTATATATCAACCAGAAGGAGGAAACATTGTTGAAGAACTAGTGGGTCATATGTCTAATCTAGATGAAGTTATCTCTGAAGATGTTATTCCTTGGCTGTGAATTCATAAGGACCATCCAACTGAAGCCATTATTGGTCCATTATCACATGGGCGTTCAGACTTGAAGTAATTCTGGAGCAATAAATACATGCTCGTACACATGTTTCATTTCTAAAATAATGCCAAAGAATGTTGAAATAGCATTAAAAGAAAACATTTGGGTAGAAACCATGCAAGACGAGCTGATGTAAATCAAGAAACTTAATGTTTGGCATTTATGTGAACTACCAAACGGTAACTTACCAATCAGAACAAAATAGACATTAAACAATAAGAGGGATGAAAAAGATGTGATTGTTCACAATAAGGCCAAAATTGTGGTACAAGGATTCTATCAGATTGAAGGACTTGATTATGAAGAAGTATATGCTCCGGCTGCAAGACTTAAAACTATACGAACATTTCTGGCTTTTGCTTCATACAAGAACTTCAAAGTCTATCAGATGGATGTCAACCATCAGGTTTTGAAGATCCAGATCATCTAGAATATGTTTATAAGTTAGACAAAGCTCTTTCTGGCTTACACCAAGCACCCCGTGCTTGGTATGCCACTCTTACTGAACATTTTCTTGCAAATGGTTATACAAGAGGTGATATTGATCAAACATTATTCATAAGGAAGACATGTGATGATCTGATTCTCGTTCAAGTTTAGGTCGATGATATTATCTTTGGATCTACAAACGATGATATGTGTAAGGAATTTGAAGCACTTGGAGAGATATCATTCTTCCTGGGCATCCAAATTAAAAAAGATGATTAGGGTATATTGATTTATCAAGAAAAGTGTATTCATACTATTCTTGATAAATACAAGTTTCAAGACTCCAAGCCAGCTCCAACTCCTATGTCTTCTCATCCTACTTTGACTCCAAATCTCACAGGAGAAGATGTTGATCAACACATGTATCGATCAATGATCGGGTCTCTAATGTGTCCTACTACAAGCAGTCCGGACATCATGTTCCCTATTTGTAAGTGTGCACGTAATTAGAGTAATGCAAAGGAATCACACATGAAAGTTGTCAAGTGGATTTTCAAGTATCTCAAGGGTCAACAAACACTTGTTCTTTGGTATCCTAAAAACTCTAATTTCCATTTATTTGCTTATACTGACAGTGATTATGCAGGATGTAACTTGGATAGCATATCAACTACTGGTGGATGTTAATTTCTTGGCAATACGTTGATTTCATGGCAATGCAAAAAGTAGCAGATGGTGTCCATTTCAACTACAGAAGCTGAATAGGTGGCTACTTCAAGTTGTTGTTCACAGATTGTTTGGATTCAGCAACAACTTCTTGATTATGGCCTTAACACTTGTGACACTAAGATTTTGTGTGATAACACTGTAGTTCTTAACATTGTGAAGAATCACATTCAACATTCTAAGATGAAACACATCAACATCCGAATGCATTTTATCCATGATTGTTTTGAAAGAAAGCTTATCCATTTGGAATCAATTTCTTCAAATGACAACATTGCCGATTTGTTTACTAAGGCGTTTGATCAATCCAGATTTGATTTTGTAGTCCAATCTTTAGGAATAATTAACTTTAGTTAACTTTTTTTACTTACACTCTTTACAAAGATATTTTTCTTGGTTAAGTTAAAATTGTTATTTTCTTTTAGATAATCATAATTTTAGGTGGAGAAGATGTGAAAACTACTTTAATAAATAGTTTTGGTTCTTAGGGGAAGTAAATTGAAAAAAAGAAGGCTTTATTTGTTGGAGAAAATCTAAATTTTTAAATGCATATAGAAATGATAGTACATTTTTTGATTTTGTATCGTTACATTCAAAGGCATACAAGAAATTAACTTGGAATATGTTTAATATGTTGATAGGCTTGACGAACAAGGATGAAAAGCACTATGTTCCCGATGCACTGAAATTACAAAATGAGCAAAAAGATGCCAAAAAGGCCATATAGGAATAAAACATGCCAAAAAGCACATTAATAAAAAGATATGTTATATATTGGATCTTATATGCCCAAGACACATATAAGATTGATGTGGTTAGTACGTTATGATCCAAGTCAGGTCATACCCAATAACAAGTTATACAAACACCATCAAATATTTGTTTAATGATACGATCATGGAACAAATATAAACACCCAATTTAGAAAATTGGTTTTCTAAATATTGCTTTTGTGTTTGAGCAAAATTATATGGATGATTTTGTTCAAGAGAGATTCATTTGTATCATTGTTTAAAATGGTTAGATAATGACTTATGAAAGAGTGTTGTGTTATAAAATTATAAGTAAGTTTTAATTTTATAACATGAGTAAATAAAAGAGAGTGTAACTAATACAAAATTAATAGATTAAAAAGGGTGGGAAAACCCACTTTGAAAAGCCCCTTGCGGCCGCCCAAAGGGGTATTGGGATACCCCCCTTTTGTATTGATTCTTGTATTCTTTAACTCTTGCAAGACTCAACCATCATTCTCTCCAACTTTCTCTCTCCCACACACTACAAACTCTCTCAAGTAAGTTGCCATTTTTCGAGCTTGGAGCAGGGATTTGGGGCTGAAAAATTCGAGTTTTGGTGAAGCAAGAAGAAGAGGTTCTCTTGGGTGAAGCAACCTAACAAGCAAGGTGTTTGAAAGGCTTGGGGTATCACAGATTTGAGGCCTTCTCTTTTGAAGATTAGTCACTCAAAAGCATCATCATCTTCATCCCTTTTCAACCTTGTTTTGCTGCACTAAGGTAGTTTATGGCAGCTTGTTTATGGCTGTCCGTAATGCACGTTTTATGCTTGCATGGCTTGTCTATTCACATAAAAATGATCCTTGTGATTTGGGTTTGTTTATACATGAATATGGTCACCTAATAAACACGTTTTTCAGCTTATAAAAGGGTTTATAAAGCTATATATATCCGCTGCGTTTTCTGTAAGTTTAAAAGGTTAAACTTGGTTTTTATGTTCTAACAAACCCTTCAATGGCATCAAGAGGAGGTTATGTGGATGACTTGCTTGATTTATCTTTTGAAATTGGTTTTAAAAGATGATATTAGACATGTTATAGGCTGTTTTTGGGCTGGTATATTATGTCTTGTTGAAATCCCCAACTTTCAAGGTTACATTACACATGCTTGTGATTAAACCTTGAAAGATATGTATGTTGACTTGTGATTGTTTGGACAATATTTAAAACCAAAATTTCAGTTTATGTTGGCTGAAATTTGAAGGTTTTAAGTGAGGTTTCATGATATATTTTGATGATTTGATCATTGGATGTTTTAGTGCATAACCTAGCCATTGACCTTGTGATTGTTTGGATGTTTGTGATGGTTGTATTCATTCATTCAATTTGGTTGTATAATCTATTATTTGTGTTTTGTTCCAAGTGTAATTTATTTATTATTGGGATGTAATAAATAGATTAGTTATTTTCATATTTCTAGAAATCTTGTATTAGGACATTATTTCTTGTAATATGAAGAAGTACGTGACAAAAGCACAAAGAGAAGACACAAGAAACATGGAGCATTTGGATGCGGTTTCTAGTGGGAGTTTCTTGGAACTTTTATGATGTGTTTGACCCTTAGAAAGACCAAATGACAACACTTGTGATGGAAAACAAGTGTTGTCAACATAAGGGCTATGGTTATGCACATATGATTGTTAATATTATGCTTGTTTGGTTGTTTGTTGTATGATTGTTGTTTGATATTTGGATATGCATAACAAACTCATTAGCAAACTTAACAAGCTAAAAATTTATGGTTCTTAATCATTAAGTGATTAATAAAAGGTTATTAAAAGGATTAATGATTTAATAAAAGAGGTTTTATTAAAAATGAACCATATGATACCTTGTATTTGAAAGCATGCAAATACAAGGTAAATAGAGTTTTCAAACTAGAATCAATGAAAACTAAAAATCCCTTTTCAAACAAGTTTAACACCATCCTTTTGCACAACACTTAAGTCATTTGGAAACTCTTAATGGGATAAAGGTCACCTAACCATTTTGAGGGAACTTATGACTTAAGGTGGGAATACCACATTGGTGGGATAAAGGTCACCTAACCACTTGTGTTGGTAAACTCACATGTATGTGCAAGTAGGGTAACTTGATTTGCAAACCATGTTGAATGGATCACCTAAAATATGGTTTCCAAATGGTGTTGATGGGATTAACATGCCGACTTTACATATGATGTTTAAAGTCGATCCCATACCGCTAGAAGTTGCAAAAGGTTGCAATTGTCAATGTTGACTACCTTGTTAATTTGAATAATGGGATAAAGGTCACCTAACTATTATTTGAATGTAACCTTGGATTCTAGATTTTAATTATTAATTGTCTATGAGACATAAAGGGTATTAATACTTAAAATGAAATTTTTCAGAAATACTAAAAATAACTTTGTAAAATTTGTAGAATGGCCGCAAACAATAATGCTACCACCCCGACCGTCCATACCCTATCACTGAGAACTATTTTAGAGAGGGATCGTCTGTACCATAATAACCTTATGGACTGGTCTCGAAACTTGAAAATTGTTCTCAAGCAAGAGCAAAGGCAAATGTCCTTGACGATCCTATACATAACCAACCCGACCCCGACGATGTTGAGGCCGCCTCGAGAGGCTTAGCTGTCCTGTCTCAAAGAAGTTGGCCAAGGATTTGATCCTTAATGGCCTAACTAAATGTTTGAGACATTCATAATGAATTGCAATATGAATGGATAGGACAAGAGCATTGGTGGGTTTCACGCAATGCTCGCAACAGCTAAGGCAGGGATGGGTAGAAAGGTTCTACCTAATCTCTAGATCAATAAAGTAGGCATTGGAAAGGCCATTTCCGATCCCAAGGCAAATGTTGCCAAAGGAGAAGGGCACATCAAAGGCAAAAGGGAAGGGAAGATCAAAGCGGAACCTCTAAAACCTATGCTTATGAAGCCTAAGGTAACGGAAAACGATCCATGCTTTGAGTATGGAGAGATAGGTCATTTGAGATGGAATCGTCCAACCTATCTCAATGAGTTGAGAAATAAGAGGGATGCTGGGCAAACCTCAAGCACAACTTTCATAATCCACATTGACTTAAATGTTATTTCCTCAAAGCACATGGGTAATTGGATACCGCATGTGGAACTCACTTTTGCAATCTGTTGCAAGGGTTCAAAAGAAATAAGCACTTTAATAAAGGAGACTATGTTTTGAAACTTTCAAAAGGTTTGGAAGTTGTTCTTCAAGACATATTTTATGCTCCTAGTTTGACTAGGAACATGATTTAAGTTTCCCCTTTAAAACGATATGGTTATGATTTAGAGTTAGTAAATGATGGTATTTATATTTATATGGATGATGTATATTATTTCAAGGCTATGCCTTCTAATGATATCGATGAATTGGTTCATGATGATTCGTCCTATAATAAAACGTTATACCTATCATACACCAAGAGACTTAAAATGGTTTAAGTGACTCTTATTCTTGTCATTGTCATCTTGGTTACATAAACAAGAATCGGATTTAAACACTTTAAAAGAATGGTCTTTTAAAAACAAATGAAAATTGTTCATTTGATAAGTGTGAATCTTGTTTACAAGGTAAGATGACCAACACGCCCTTTAGTGGTACTAATGAGAGGGCAAAAGACTTATTAGGAGTCATACATTTGGATGTATGTGGTCCTTTTAAGAGAATGACAACGTATGGTGAAACTTACTTCATTACCTTAACCAACGATTATAGTCGCTATGTTTATGTGTACTTGATGGCACATAAACATGAAGAATTTAAAATGTTCAAAAACTTCAAGAATGAAGTAGGAAATCAACTCGATAGAACTACCAAAGTTCTCCGTTTAGATAGAGAAGGTGAATACCTAAGTGAGACTTTTAGGGATCATCTAGGAAGTTGTAAGATTGTCTCACAACTTACTCCTCACAGAACACCATAACATAATGGTGTGTCTGAAAGGAGATCGAACCCTATTGGATATGGTTCGACCTATGATGGCTATAAGCTCACTACCTCTATAGTTTTAGGGTTTCGCACTACTCTCCGCGGCTCATATTTTGAATATGGTCCAAACCAAGAAAGTGGATTCGACGCCTTTTGAAATATGAAATGGAATAGTTCCATCGCTATCATATTTAAAATTATGGGTTATGAAGCTTATGTTGAGCTTAACACCCAAACCAACTGAAAGTCGATTCACTAAGTGTATATCTGTTGGATATCCAAAAGGACTGTATAGGATACTACTTCTTTGATCCAACAGAGCAAAAGGTTTTCATTGCTCAAAAGGCAGAGTTCTTGGAAGCCAAGTTCCTTATGGAAGGAATGACGCATAGAACAGTGGAATTTGATGAGGATCAAGATCCACAAGCCGATACACGTTTGGTTGACACTAGCAATCAACAAGAGGTTGTTGATAATGATCAAGAGGTTGATCAATACACACAAAACGTTCGCAGATCTGGTAAAGTTAGCATTCCACATGAAAGATGTGGATTTTTCATAGATGGATGCTACGTTGTTGACTCCGAAGAGGCAACAACATACTATGATGCAATGTCCAATTCGGATTGTGACAAGTGGCTAGGAGCCATGAACATAGAGATGCAATCCATGTATGACAACCAAGTTTGGGAATTGGTTGACTCTTCACTTAACTCCAAACCGGTTGGATGCAAGTGGGTTTTCAAGAAGAAAACTGATATGCATGGAAACTTGGATACTTACAAGGCAAGACTTGTAGCAAAAGATTTCACTCTAAGTCAAGGGGTTGATTATGATGAAACCTTCTCGCCTCTGGCAATGCTAAAGTCTATTAGGATATTGTTTGCCATAACTGCTCATTGTAATTATGAGATTTGGCAAATGGATGTCAAAACCGCTTTTCTTAATGGACATCTCGAAGAGACTGTCCATATGGTTCAGCCTGAAGGTTTTGTCGATCGAAATCATCCTGATAAAGTATGCAAGTTAAGGAAATCAATCTATGGATTGAAACAAGCATCGAGAAGCTGGAATCACCATTTTTGATGAGGAAGTAAAGAAATTTGGCTTCATCAAAAACGCTGATGAGGCTTGTGTGTATAAGAAGGCTAGTGGGAGCACAATTACGTTCTTAGTATTGTATGTTGATCACATACTACATTTTGGAAATGACATTCCAACCATGGAAGGTGTTAAAACCTGGCTTGGAAGTTGTCTTTCCATAAAAGATCTCGGTGAAGCCGTCTATATTTTGGGAATAAATATCTATAGGGATAGATCGAGGCGGTTGATAGGGTTAAACCAAAGTGCATACATTGATAAAATCTTGAAAAGGTTCAAGATGGTAAACTCTAAGAAAGGTATAGTACCTATTCAAAGAGGGACAATATTGAGTGCATCTCAATGTCCAAGCTCAAAGGATGAGCAAGATCGCATGAAGGACGTCCCATATGCGTCTGCTATAGGATCCATCATGTATGTGATGATATGCACTAGACTGGACATGTCATGCGCGTTTAGCATGACAAGTAGATATCAGCAGAATCCATGTAACACCCATTGGATGGCTGTTGAAAGTATATTAGAATACCTTAGGAGGACTAAGGATATGTTTCTAATATACGGATCTGATGAAGAGGAACTAGTTGTAAAGGGTTACACGGATGCTAGTTTCGAAACTGATTGAGATGATCCTCGATCACAATCGGGGTATGTCTCCATTATGAATAGGGTAGCATTGTCCACTACAGAATACGAATACATAGCCGCCTCATTAGCAGCTTGGGAAGCTGCTTGGATAAAAGGTTTATCACCAATCTAAGGATGGTCTCTACCATTCAAGACCCCTTAGAAATCTTTGTGATGACGAGGGTGCGATTGTTCAGATCAAGGAACCCCGTGCACATCAAAAGATTAGGCACAATGAGTGGAGATTCAACTACATAAGGGATGAAGTTGAAAAAGGAAAGATATGTATTCGCAAAGTTCACTTTGATCAAAACATTGCGGATCCACTCACGAAGCTCCTTGAAAGGGCAAAGCATGAAAGTCATACCTATGCCTTAGGACTTCGATATTCTAGTGATTGGACTTGATCAAATTTTGTATTTAAATATGTGGAACTCTTTATTATTTGAGTAAAATTATTTGGTTATAATGTCTCAATTAATATTCCAATTTAGCATGTTTAATCCATGAGTAAAATGTTTACTCTAAATGTCTGTAGTCGTTCAGACTTGTGGGAACAAGTATGAGGGTAAGATTATTATGAACTTGGATTGGTTGATATTCATAAGGATGAATATAGAGCAATGGGTTGCTACCAAGGTTCATAGATATTTGTGGGATGCAAATATTGGACTGACCTGCATCTCAAATATTACTACATGGAATCTTCCTGATTGATCATAAGTAATTTTGAGTAAAGGCGAACATCATTTGGTATCCTCTGACCTGAGATGCATATTGGGTCTTGATATTTACCAAATATTATACTTTGGCTCAGTTCTTCGCTGTTCTGAAATATGGCAGTACAAAAGTCTGAATTCAGGTATAATATAAGGTAATTGTGAGAGACGTATGTAGTCAAGATGGGATTTGTCCCTCTTATTCGTTGAGAGTAAGATTTCTAAGGCCTGATAAAGTTAAATCAATGGAGAATGATCATCCCGTGTCTCTAGGATATAACATGACATCTGTGACAAAAGGATAGATGATTAATTCACCTAAAACATTTCAAGTATGGTACTTGAAGAGGATGATGTTATTGAATGGCACTTAGTCATACGTATTAAGGGTACTAAACCGTTGTTAGGCGGTATTTACTGCTTGCATCAATCTTCTATGAATCTTGTGCAAGTGGGAGATTATTGGATCTTATATGCCCAAGACACATATAAGATTGATGTGGTTAGTACGTTATGATCCAAGTCAGGTCATACCCAATAACAAGTTATACAAACACCATCAAATATTTGTTTAATGATACGATCATGGAACAAATATAAACACCCAATTTAGAAAATTGGTTTTCTAAATATTGCTTTTGTGTTTGAGCAAAATTATATGGATGATTTTGTTCAAGAGAGATTCATTTGTATCATTGTTTAAAATGGTTAGATAATGACTTATGAAAGAGTGTTGTGTTATAAAATTATAAGTAAGTTTTAATTTTATAACATGAGTAAATAAAAGAGAGTGTAACTAATACAAAATTAATAGATTAAAAAGGGTGGGAAAACCCACTTTGAAAAGCCCCTTGCGGCCGCCCAAAGGGGTATTGGGATACCCCCCTTTTGTATTGATTCTTGTATTCTTTAACTCTTGCAAGACTCAACCATCATTCTCTCCAACTTTCTCTCTCACACACACTACAAACTCTCTCAAGTAAGCTGCCATTTTTTGAGCTTGGAGCAGGGATTTGGGGCTGAAAAATTCGAGTTTTGGTGAAGCAAGAAGAAGAGGTTCTCTTGGGTGAAGCAACCTAACAAGCAAGATGTTTGAAAGGCTTGGGGTATCACGGATTTGAGGCCTTCTGTTTTGAAGATTAGTCACTCAAAAGCATCATCATCTTCATCCCTTTTCAACCTTGTTTTGCTGCACTAAGGTAGTTTATGGCAGCTTGTTTATGGCTGTCCATAATGCACGTTTTATGCTTGCATGGCTTGTCTATTCACATAAAAATGATCCTTGTGATTTGGGTTTGTTTATACATGAATATGGTCACCTAATAAACATGTTTTTCAGCTTATAAAAGGGTTTATAAAGCTATATATATCCGCTGCGTTTTCTGTAAGTTTAAAAGGTTAAACTTGGTTTTTATGTTCTAACAAACCCTTCATTATAGACATACATACTATATGTTAATATTTTTCATCTTTGAGAATATGTTATGACACAGGGGGTAAAATCAAAAGATGGGCATGTAAATCCGACTTGGCTTGTAAGTCCTAAACGTCTTGCGAGGGCAACATGTAAGTTCGACTGGCTGTTAATAAGTCCTACAACTTGTTAATATTCTGTGTTCATAAACATTTCTCATGCTAGTTATGCTCAAATAGATATTATCTAAGACAATAATGAGATTTGAGAAAGTTATTCAAAAGTAAAAGGTTAGAGTCAAATTGGGGTGACTTAAAATCTCAATAGTGTCTTGAAGCTGAATACGGTTTTTGCAGGAGTTTTGATTGTGTGATTCATTGAATTTATATAACTTAACCAAAACATGATAAAATCACAGTTTATGTGTCTAAGTAACCTTGATGTCTAAGTTTAAGAGGATACAATATATTGATAATCAACATAACCAGTCGCATTTATAATAAATGTTGGATGATTGAAAATTTACAGAAAGATTTAAATTTTTAGAATAGTCATTGGTTATTTTTTTTGGTTTTGATTAAATAGTGTTTTTGTTTAACTGTTTTAGTATTAGTTTTATAAAATTTTCAAAATTAAGGGTGTATGTATAAAAGTAAACACTTAGATAAACATAATCTTTTTATAACAAATCAATAAATCTCAATAAGATGATTAAATTAAAAAATCAAAAGGTTAGAAAAGCAAATAAAAATGAACTTTTCCGTGGGAACTTGTGCAAAAAGTTTCAATCATACGAAAAGTTCATCAAGCGAGAAATCTGACTTCACGCGCTAGAAGTCTGAGTACCTTAAAAGAAAGAGTTATGCGAGAACTCAAAGTATTCGCATACTTGGTCTCTGAAAATTCATCTAAAAATTTGAAGTGTCGAACCTCTGTTCAAATCGTTTCTAGTGCTCATTGTGGTCGCCTATAGGTCACTATGTAATTACTAAGGTATATTGACGTTATAGACTTCGATTTATATGTGTTTGAACCTTGACAGGAACTTAATGGACTAATAAATACTAAAATCAAACAAATTAATAACAATAAATCTTAATAATGACTAAATCAATGCCTATGGAACATGATTTAATGGTTAAAATACTCAAAATCGACAGATTGAAAATTTTGATTTTAAACAGTTAAGCACGCGAAAAGTTCAAGGAATTTAACACAAGCGCGAAAACTTTCAAAACATGTTGCATGTACTGAATTTGTCGCGCAAGAAGATGATTTTTAATCAAACTCAGTTTCAAGCGAAAAGTAAACGTTTTATGCGAGAAGTTTGGTTTGAAAACTTTTAGTTTTCGAGCGAGAAATTTGCTTTGAAAATCTTGAAAATTTTCTAAGTGTTGGAAAATTTTTCTAAGTGTAAATATTTTTTCTGATTTTCACTATACTTATTTGTTCTGTTATTGTTTCAGATGGCTCGACCGTTGGTTTTTAACAAAAACCATAATGCGGCTGCATACTTGGAGACGTTCCGGACAACAAGGCTTTGTTTCGTTCTCTTATCGACGGACTGGAGTTGTCTCGGATTCAATATGCCATTTTGGTCAACCAGTCTATATACACTGATGTAATCGATCAGTTCTGGAAAACGGTTGCTAATGAGATAAACAGTGAAGGAGAACATTGCATTACAGCAACGGTCAAAGAAAGGAAGATTGTTATCACTGCCGAGGTGATTAACACTGTCTTACTGTTAGAAGATCACCCTCAAGCACCGATCAAGATAGATGATGATGCGGTGAAGGGTTGTCTGGTTCGTATGGCTTCCAACATAGATACCCATCACCCGAGAAGAAGTATCTTCCACCTTTCTGGAAGTACTTGTTCCATGTCACTATTCATTGCCTAAGCAACCTAAAGGCAGGCATGGCTGGTCTCAATGCAGTGTTCGGATCCCTGCTGGTATCCTTAGTTGATGACCTGCCTTACAGTATATCCAGAGCTATTTTTTCGGAGATGCAGAAGAATGTGACTGCAACAGTAGGGAAGAATTTTGTCACATACCCTCGGTTTATAAGATGATAGTGAATGCTGCGTATCCTGAGCTAGCAGTGTCTGATTCATCCACATATGTACTTCTAGTAATGAAGAAAGACATATTCATGTATTTGATGGGTGCAGTGCGAATGCTTGGGATGGTTCTCACTTTGCCAAGCTTGGAAGATTTACAGATGACTTCCAAGCTGAGGCACATCCCCAAGAGATTGAGAATGATACTACATATGTTCATAGAGATGTTGCATCTGGTACATCTACATCTACTCAGGATGGAGATACTTAGACTACCGGTCCATCCATGAGTACTACTCAAGAATCACCTGAGAGTTCTTAGGGTGCTGAATGCTCGGACATGGTTGAGGTGAACACATGGTTCACTAGCAGTGGTAATGAGACGGACAGTGATAAAATCAGGAATGTTCCTTATATACTACAAGAGCATTCCAGAGTGCGTGAAACACCATCCAAATGCACTACTAAGGAACATGACGCTAACTTTGTTCCTAAGGAGACACCAGTCACTAAAGATGGAAGGAGGAAGACTATGGCAAGGACAGGCAGTGAGAATCCAGGTGGTAGGGGTAGAGGACGTGTCATGTTGAGGAAACATCAGACCCTGATGACCACTGTGTCGACTGAGGATGTTCCAGTACTGGATATTCCTATTACAGTTAGTGAGGGTACACCTACAGTGATTGTTATAGACTCCATAACTGTGACATCTACTTCTATGCCTACTACTGCTGATGTACTGAGGACACTTCCTATAGAGCAAACACATGATGATCTTTTTGGAGATGCTGATTATCTAAACACTACTCTTGAGCCCAGACCTCATACGGAGTCTTCTACTATGTCACCTATGAGGGTTACTCTAGAATAGAGAGTTTGTGTATTGGAGAAGGATGTGATGGAGAAAACGCAACTCATTGATGATTTATACAAGAATATAATTGAGAGAGATGAATAGATAAAGTGTTTGGAGAGCCAAAAGTAGTTCATGATCAGTTATGTTCATATCATGGAACATAACCTCAGAGATATCACCTCACATGTGTATTCATCTTTCATACCACATACCACTGAGGTTGGAGAATGATGTGGACAACAAGATGTTCTTGAGAATGTTGATGAACCAGTTACAGCTTCAAAGCATGTTGATGAGCCTGTGGCCGATACAGAGCGTGTTGTAGATCCTGTTGATGCTAAAAGGATTACAAACATAGCTAATGCTGATCAAGAGCCTATATCAGATATTCCTATTAAGGCTACTGAGGATCAGCCAGTACCATATACTAGAGAGGCTTTGTTGAGCCCGAGCACATGTTGCCTATTCCTAATCCAGCTGATGATGAGGATGATTTAGATCATATTGATTTTGACTTTGATGATGAAGATGATGATGATGAGGATGATGGTGATGAGGGAAATGATGGAAATGGTTATGCTAAAAAGGGAGATAATGATAATCAAGGAAGTGACACAGGTGCTCCTACTGGTACTGCTGGATTATCAGGGTCTGCTAATGTCTTGGGACCAAGTCCTGCTGATGTAGCATACTACACACCCTTAGATCCTACTACTGAGGAAGCTTATGGGATGGAGTTTTATACATTCCAGTAGAAACTGATTGTTGAGGATGAAGATAAGGGGTTATCTTCATTTATTGATTTAGAGGAGCTAGTTGTGGATTACACTGATATATTCGGAAACAGTCTAAAGGACTTGTTTTCCAATATTCAGGTTAAAGAGGGAGAAATAGTTGGGGAGTCTAGTGCTGAAACAACTGACAACACAGCAGACCAAACAGTTCAAAGTGTTGTATGTCAGGTTGGTAATTTGACTTTTTCTACTCCGCCTCCACTAGCTTACATACACACACTAAGACTTCGTATGATGCAGAGAAGAATTTATATGTGGTTAAGAGGAGGGCATGTGCCTATGAGTACTATCAGGATGAACACGACTTCCAGATGCTCAGAGTGTCAGATTTGCATGCTATGGGTCGTGTTCCGATCATTAGTCCAAGAAATTACGGGAAGGGTAATTGGATTAGGAACCTGATATACAGACATAATAAATCCGACTTCAAGGACTTCAAAACTACCAAATCTATGGTCATTGAAGATGAAACCCTTATGGATCCGAATACAAACAAGCCGATGAAGATAAAGGTTTACAAGCATCCTAGATATGTATAAAAGATTCCTATCCATGCTCCTGTGCCTGTTAACAGCTTCTCAAAGCTAACATGGTGGAGTTGTGAGAAGGAAACATGTCATGCTATTATTCACTGTGTAGATAAAGAGTTCTGTCTCATCGACCCTGTTGACTTGCTTAAATTTAGAATAGATTATTTGATGAGGATGTCCTAATGTAGCAAATGAATTTGTTCATCTACTAGCAGCGCAGTTTGGTTGGTTAATCACGAAGGTCCTGGATAACAAGATGTATACTTATGTGGGTAATTACAAGATTGCAGACGTGGACTTCTAAATAGCACTGATTTACCGAGCATGGCCCAGATTATAGGAGTTGAACCTAGAGACTTGGGAAATCAAATCAAGATGAAGATCAAGATCAAAGACACATGAGAAGTAAAGTTATCGTGCAAACACTAGCTTCTCACATGACAACTACTTGTCGCACGAGAAGTAGTACTCACGCGAGAACTCTTAGATTTTATATAAATTAGAGTTTTGCTTTGTAATTGTTAAAAAGCTTTTGTTCACTTCCTGATTTCATATTACTTGTAACACATTTCAAATTAGAGAGCAATACTATGTTCAAAGTTATTTACATTGTGTGTTTTGTTATTCAATTGATTCAATCTATCCATGATGTCTACATTCCGCATATTCGTTACGATATAAATCATTGTAATGTACTGATCCTTATAGCTAGTCTCATCCGTGAGGGAGTAACAATCTTGGATACCAATGGCAAGCCTAAGACTAAGGCTTGGGCTCCACCCTCTAATTGATTTCATTATTATGCAGGAACGTCCATAGAGGATTGACAACAAATGGAATGTTGACAGTGGTTGTTCAGGCATATGACAGGAAACGGTTCTCTTCTCTGTGATTTGAAACATAAAAATACTTCATATATGGAATTTGGTGGGGATAAGAAGGGAGGTAAAGTTATTGGTGAAGGAATGGTAACAAATGGTGTACTCAAATTTGAGAAAGTAAATTTATGTGAAAATTTACAATACAACTTGCTAAGTGGATCTTAAATTGGTGATCAAAGTTATACCACTGTATTTGGTAACACTTACTGTTACATTCTTAAGCTAGGTTTTCAGATCCCAGTAGATTGGATACTTCTTAAAGCACCAAGGAAAGGAAACACATATGTCTTAGACATGAACAACACCTCAATGACAAGCAACGAAACCTGCCTGACTTCAAAGTCATCAGAAGATAAAGCTTCACTGTTGCATAGAAGGATGGTTCATTCAAACTTAAAGAACATGAATAAGATGATCAAAAATAACTTAGTCATTAGGCTTCCAAGAAAGAATTTTACTGTTCTAATCATTGTACATCATGTTATAAAGGAAAACAACATAGGGTGTCACATAAGTCCAAAACAATCAACACAAACTCCACTCCACTCAAAATGCTACACATGTGACAACATAGGGTGTCACATAAGTCCAAAACATTCACTTAGGTGTTTTTCTTAAAACAAAAAAGTGAAACATTAGAAACATTAATGGAGTTTATCACTAAGATTGAAAATCAACTTGATTTAAACGTCGAAATCATAAGAAGTGATAATCGATCTGAATTTGTTAACCATGTTTTAGGCTCCTTTTGCAGGAACAAAGGCATAGCCAGACAATTCAGTGCACCAATAACTCCATAACAAAATGGAGTAGCTGAACAAAGAAACAAAACTCTAATTGAAGTAGCAAGAACAATGCTCGCTGACTCACGTTTGCCAATCACATTTTTCGGATCAAGCAGTGAACACAACATGTAATGTTCAAAATAGGACATTAATTGTCAAAGAACACAATAAAACACCCTATGAACTTTTGTTTAAAAGAAAACTTTTTATAGGATATCTTAGAGCATTTAGGTGTCATGTGTCTATTCTAAACACCAAAGATCAATTGGGAAAGTTTGATGAAAAATCCTATGATGGTTTCTTTGTTAGTTACTCATCAACATCTAAATCATATAGAGTCTACATTCCACATCAAAACATTATGGACGAAACTCCTAATGTATCTTTTGATGAATCCTTATTTCCAAAATCTGTAAAAAGGATCATCTTCGTTGTTTGAAATAGATGCATTAACAAATTCATTTAATACTAGTTATTTGAATGTTGCAGTTCCTTTGAATACATGCTATCCTTATGTACCTCCAAGTATGAATGAAGAGCCTTTGACTACTGATCCACCAAGATCACCTCATTCACACATTTCAAGCGTTATTGATCCTGGCCCTTCATCTCAAATAAGTAATGGAAATTCCACTGGAAATGGAAATTCAATTTCAGAAGAATTACTACATCAGTGGAAGTTAACCAGGCATCCAGAGTGGTGAACAATGTATCAGAAGAAGTTCCTTCTACATCCGTAGATGTTCCATCTACTTCCGGAGATGATTCATTTCCTTCTACTGAAGTTCCCAATCCATCATGAGATAGTACAATATTCACAACATCTACAGATCAACAAACTACATCTGTAGTTGTTCCTGTAACTTCCGTGGAAGTTATTCCTACATCTACGGAAACAAAAATTCATGAAGATGGCTTTCATTCAGCATCAAAGGAACAGAATGACGAGGCTTTCAATCACTTTGTTGATTCTCCATCTTAGCTAGATCCATCTCCATTAACCAACTTCACAAACTTGGAATCGTCCATTCAAGTTGAATCACTTCCAACATCAAGAATTCATAAGTATCATCCAATTGAAAATATCATTGGTGATCTTAATGAAAGAACCACTAGAAGTCAAGGGGGAGCTGTAAATATTTGTCTTTCTCTTGCTTTCTTTCATGAGGGGTTCTTCCTAACATCACTACTACATTAAAAGACAAAAGCTGGATTGAAGCAATACAAGAAAAACTTCAGCAATTCAGAAAGCAAAAAGTTTGGAATCTAGTTTATCTTCCAGAAGGTCAATATCCAATTGGCACAAGGTGGTTTTCAAGAACAAACTAGATGACAGTGGTATCATTGTCGAAAACAAAGCAAACCTGATAGCACAAGGGTATACTCAAGAAGAAGGGATAGACTATGATGAAGTATTTGCCCTAGTTGCAAGGATTAAAGCTATTAGAGTCTTCCTAGCATATGCTTCACATAAGTAGTTCATAGTTTACCAGATGGATGTAAAATGTGCCTTCTTATATGGTAAAATTGATGGAGAAGTCTATGTTACCCAACCACCAGGATTTGAAGATCATGATTACCCACACATGGTATACAAGCTGGACAAAGCTTTGCATGGTCTTCATCGGCACCAAGAAAGTGGTATGAAATATTGTCTTCTTTCTTGCTCAAAATGGTTATAAAAGGGGAAACATTGATAAGACTGTCTTCCTTAAACATGATCATCAAGTCCTTCTGATTGTCTAAATCTATGTAGATGATATCATTTTTAGGTCAACAAATAAGAGATTATGTGAAGACTTTGAATCTTTGATGAAATCTGAGTATCAAATGAGCTCCATGGGAGGCTTAACATTTTTCCTTGGTTTACAAATTCATCAGAAATCAAATGCAATATTCATCAATCAGGAGAAGTATGTGCACCAAATCTTGAAGAAGTACAACCTTGCTGACTCTTCTTCATGCAAAACACTAGCGTCAACAATAGGTAAGATTGTACCTAATCCTATAGTTAAATCAGTTGATCAAATATTGTATAGATCAATGATAGGATTTTTGATGTACTTAACTGCCAGTAGACCTGACATAATGTTTATTGTGCGTGTTTGTGCAAGAAACCAATCAGAACTTAAGGAGTCACAGCTGAATGCAGTTAAGATGATCCTTAGAAACCTTAAAGGGAAGCTAGCTCTTGGACTTTGGTATCCTAAAGAAGTAGATTTCAACCTCTATTCATATTCTGATAGTGACTTTGGAGGGTGTAGCAACAACAGAAAATCAAAAACTGGTCAAGTTTCTTGGCAGTGTAAAAACCAAACAAATCTGTAAGGGCCCATTCCCGGGCACCTCACAGTTGAACAATCATCGCGTCATTACATTTAAACATTAGATAATTCATAAAAATATGCAGTGGAAATTTATTTAACAAAATCCATTCATTATCATTATAACTACTGTTGTTAAGCAATACAATGTTTTCATCAGTTACAAAAGAATTGTTTAATTGCATTACAAAACAACAATAGCATCAAAATACAAATGGATGTCAGTCTTTGTCCCGTTGAGTAGCTTCCCCCTTGTGCCATCCTCAGCAATTTACCTACCATCTAAAAATGCATAAAAGTCAGTGTTACTGAGTGAGTTCTAGTTTTCTACGTATCAAAATACCTCGTGTGTTTTATATACAAAATATACCTTTCTATTACACCGTTTTATCTTCGTATACAAGCACACATCATACGTATATTCAAACATATTCATTGTTTATTTTGTTCTTTCATACTTTCATTATTATCTTTCATCTTTGTAATCATACTTTCATTTCCTTAGCATTCGCTTTCGTATACATTCTTTCATTTTGTACTTTTCAGTATCCCTTACTTTCGTTCTCATACTTTCGTATCGTACTTTACATCATCTTTTATTTTCTTTCTTTTTGTACGTTATGTCATTCTTTTACTTTCATACGGATCGATGAACAATACCCCAAACATTGTGCACGAAGATGATGCTGGGCCTGTGGTAAGTTAATCACGAACATTGTGCATGAAGCTGATCCAGTCACCTAGGGCAGGTCATATCCCCCTTTCGTCTGAGCCAATATGCAATACCCTGAACATTATGCATGAAGTTGATGCTGGGCCTGTGGTAATTATCCATGAACATTGTGCCTGAAGTTGACCCAGTCACCTAGGGAAAGTCACAAGGGACCTGTCAATCTCAATTATTGACCCTGTATGCATCCTTCGGGTTATTTAAACCACACACAGTTGAGCTAACGATAACATGGTCGTGCACCTCCTTTCTATTTCCTTGCAAGCCATTCTTTCTTTCATTACATTTCACTTTTCATCTCTGTTATCTTTCCTTCTGTTACATTACACTTTACTTTCTTTCATACATTCGTTATACTACGTAAGTAATAACATACTACTTAACGTAGTTTATAATATAATACAAATACGTTTTGTAAACTATTAAAAGATAACACATCATACACATATGCATATCATACATTAACTATACATACTATGACCATAGACCATTACATAATCATGCTTAATATAGGTAATCATAGCCCATAGGTCAAACTAGGGTCAAGCCCTAGAATTCTGCTTTTCTAGAAAATTTTCTAAGTGTTTGGGCGCATGGACACTATTTGGGTGCATCAGGACTATTTGGGCGCTTTTCTACTATGCAGGCGCATGAGCCTACACTTAACTTTTTAACACTTAGGCGCATGTGCCCTTGGGTACATGGGCACTATTCAGGCGCATCATCTTTCTAAGGCATTCTAGGCGCATGAGTCACTGTTTGGGCGCGTCATCACATACTTAGATTATTTAGCATATTTTTCAGGCGCATGGGCCCTGTTTGGGCGCATGAGCACCAACTTATATGTTTCTAAGTTATTTTTCAATCCCAAACATTACCATAATATGTTCTTAACTTATTTTTACCCTTCTAACCATCAATGTAACATAAAAAACCATAAAACACTAACATACATACATTTATAAATACGGGTAACATACATAGTAACTATAAAATCATTTTACATGCATTTTTAGTCTAAAAAATTTAAAACCGGGGTCTAGAAACTCACCATATGCAGCAAATAAGTAAAACTCCTCCAACTTTCTTCTTCACGAGTTCAAACACCCTTAACAAGTCACAATAAACACCAAAACACATATAACACTTATAAATCGGTTCTAAGGTTAAAAACCTCTCATAACCGAACCAAAAACACAAGAAAACACTTACCTATTGCAAATTTCAGCCTTTCTTCTTGAAACACCGAGAGAGAACTTCAGTTTTCTCTTCTTTTCCCTTTTTCAGTCGAAAAACAGTAGTAGCATGAACATAGCATGGGCGGTGATGCTTTTAAAAAGTGAAATTTGTCCTTTTTGTTCTATTTACATAGTGCCCCCCTCACTTTGTCTCCTTTTTATTTTTCTTCAAGGTGCTTTTCTTTTCTTTCCGTATTATTTTTCTTTCTTTCAGTTAGACAATATTTCCTAGTGTTACAAGTCCACCCCCCCTTAAAGAGGTTTTGCCCCCAAACCCGTCATTCCTCGAATTGTTGTGGGTAATGCTCGACTCATCTTTTCTTCAGTCTGCCATGTAGACTCAGATCCCTTTCTGTGTTTCCACTACGCACTTACCAGTGGAACCACTTTATTCTTCAACTTCCTTTCCCTTCGGTCAATGATTAACACTGGTTGCTCTACATAATTGAGCCGTTCGTCCACCTCAATATCATCTAGTGGTACAATCATATCTTCATCGGCTAAGCACTTTCTCAGATGAGATACATGGAATGTCGGATGAATTCCACATAATCATCAGACAGTTCTAATCTATAGGCCACCTCTCCTACTCGAGAAATGATTCGGAAAGGCCCTATATACCTCGGGCTTAGCTTACCTCGCTTCCTAAATCGAATGATTCCCTTCCAAGGTGAGACCTTCAACATAACTCGGTCGCCCACCTTGAATTCCATCGGTCTACACCTCTTGTCGACGTACGACTTTTTTCGATCCTTCACCGCTTTCATGAAGGATTTCATCCTTTCTAGCATTTCAGTTGTAGCCTCGATACTTCATGGCTTCCCAACTCCTTTTGTCCAATATCACCCCAGTATACGAGTGTCCTACACCTTCTAACATATAGCATCTCGTAAGGTGGCATACTAATACTGGCATGATAACTGTTGTTGTACAAGAATTCTGCTAATGGTAAATGATCATCCCAACATCCTCCAAAATTGATCACCCATGCTCGAAGCATATCCTCGAGCGTCTAGATCATACTCTCAAACTGACCATCTGTCTGAGGATGGTAAGCAGTGCTAATATGTAGCCTCATCCCCATCGCATCATGGAATCTCTTCCAAAACTTCGATGTGAATCGCGTGTCACGATCAGACACCGACACACCATGACGAGCTACAATCTCCTTGATGAACAGATCCATCAATCTCTCCGATGAATACTTCTCGCGAATCGGTAGGAAGTGAGCACTCTTTGTCAGCAGATCAACTATCACCCATATGGTATCGCACCCCTTCTCCATGCGAGGTAGCTTAGTAATAAAATCCATGATGATATGCTCCTACTTCCACTCGGGTATATCCAATGGTTGGATCTTCCCGCATGGTTTATGATGCTCTGCCTTCACTTGCATGCAAGTAAGGCACTTACTCACATACTCCGATACGTCACGTTTCATTCCCTGCCACCAATAGTCCTTCTTTAATGTCTTGGTACAACTTGGTAGCAACAGGATGAATGGAGTATCGAGTTTTATGTGCCTCGTCCATGATCTATCCCCTTAGATCTCCGTATCAAGGAATCCACATCCGTCCATTCCAGGTCTTGACACCGAGAGTGTTCTCACCTAACTCCGTGACTAGACCTCTCATTGTTTCAGAGTTAAGGCAATCTTCTTTCAACGCGTCTTCTTGAAATCCCTTCACATGTGTCATCACCTCAGTGGTCCTAACCAACCGATAAGCCTTCACCTGAATCGGCTCGGGTCTCCCCTTTCGGCTAAGGGCATTGGCCACAACATTGGCCTTCCCCGAGTGGTAATGGATCTCACAATCGTAATCCTTGATGAGCTCTAACCACCTCCTCTGTCTCATGTTAAGATCCTTTTGCTTAAGGAAATACTTTAAGATTTTGTGGTCCGTGATGATGGTGCACTTCGTCAGGTATAAGTAATGCCTCCAAATCATTAACGCGATGACCACCACCGCAAGCTCTAAGTCATGAGTAGGGTAGTTGACTTCGTGGGTTTTTAGTTGCCAGCATGCGTAGGCAATTACTCTTCCAAGGTGCATCAACACGCAACCTAATGCTGAATAAGAGGCATCCGAATATACAACTAAGACTTTACTCCCCTCGGGTAATGTCAAGACAGGAGCTTGAGTCAATCTCGTCTTTAATTCTTCAAAAGTACTCTCCTGTTCTTGACCCCATATAAACTTCATGTCCTTAAGAGTCAACATAGTCAAAGGTGAGGCTATCTTGGAAAGTCCTGGATGAACCTCCTGTAATAACCCGCCAAACCCAAGAAATTATGGTTCTCGGATGGCATATTCGGAGACTTCCATTGCATAACTGCCTCAACCTTTGCCGGGTCCACCGTAATCCCTTCAGCATTCACTACATGACCCAGAAATTGAACTTTACGCAACCAAAAAGCACACTTAGAGAATTTAGTATATAACTTCTCTCTTCAAAGTGTCTCTAACACTTCCCGAATATGACTGGCATGTTCTTCTTCAATCTTTGAATAAATCAGGATACCATCAATAAACACGATCATTAGTTTTTCTAACATGGGTCGACACACTCAATTTATCAAATCCGTAAAGGTAGCTGTCACGTTAATCAAACCGAAAGACATAACGAGAAACTCGTAGTGTCCATAACACGTGTAAAAAGCTATCGTAGGGATATCTTGCTCCTTTACCTTTAACTAGTGGTAGCCAGATCAGAGATCTATACTTGAGAATCAACTGGCACGTTGGAGCTGATCAAACAAGTTGTCACTTCTCGGTAACGGATACCGATTCTTCACCGTCAACTTGTTTAACTCCCGGTAGTCTATACACATCCTCATACTACCGTCTTTCTTCTTAACAAACAAGACCGGAGCACCCCAAGGAGAGATGCTCGGTCGAATGAACCCTTTATCCATTATCTCTTGCAGTTGATCCATGAGATCTTTCATCTTAGTCGGAGCTAATCGATATGGTGCTTTGTCAACCGGTTGCGCACCAGGTATCAGATCAATTTGGAACTTAATTTCGCGATCCGGCGGCATCCCTAGCAAATCTTTTGGAAACACGTCCGGAAGGTCGCATACCACAGGTACATTTGATAGTTGTGGGACTGACGCGTCCATATTCTTTATGTATGCCAGATAAGCACTACATCCACATCTCATGCACTTTCCTGCTACCGCCATTGAAATCACATTCAGAACCGTAGTGATGCGATCACCGTAGACCATCATCGAACTTCCATCGTGCGTGACTAATCAAATCATCTTCTTGTGACACATGATGTTTTCTTCATAGGTTGCTAACCAATCTATCCCTAGTACTATATTGAATCCGCCTAGGGCATCACATGCAATTTAGCAGAAAACCTATGGCCTTCTAGTTCTACGTCACGGTCCTCTATCATATTAGTAATTATAGTAGACTTACCAATAGCAGTTTCTACATCGAATGGCTCACTAAGACTTCTACTAGTAGCAGACAACTTATCACAGAAAGTAGTAAAAATAAAATTCCTGCTTGCACCAGAATCAAATAACACAGAGGCACAAATTTGATTTACTAGAAACATACCTGACACGACATGGGGATCCACTCTAGCCTCCTCCCACGTCATCATAAATGCTCTATCGGTTGCCCTCTACCTCCAACTTCCATCCCCTTCTTTGCTCCGGGACTCTCAGCTCTTGGCCTCTTACACTCCTGACTCAGGTGGCCTACTTTACCACAGTTGTAGCACCTCGCAACCATACAATCCCTAGAGATGTGTCCAGGTTTCCCGCACTTGAAGCAAACATTTAGCCCCAGCCTGCACTCATCAACGTGCTATTTCCCACACTTACCACACTTCTTCATTCCCGAACATGTTGCAACCACCCATCAATCATCAACCCTTTCCTTCTTGCTGTTTGGAGTAAAACCACCATGCCCAAACCTTTTCCTATTCCAGTTCCTCTCACCACCACATGTCCTCTTCACCTCGGCCACTATCACCTCCCTCTCATCATAGAATCTACCCACCAGTTCTACCACCGATCGAAAGGCACCTGGCCGGGTAGTGATCAAATGTCTACGGATGTCGGCTGCTAACCCCTGAATGTACTTCTTGATCTTCCTCATCATCGACATCACCTGATCCGGCACCAGTCTTGCCATTTCGTTTATCTTTGTGGTGTATTACTGGTAGGTCATGGTGCCTGCCTCCAGTTGTTGGAACTCCCTCTCTATTTTGTCAAGTTCCCGGTGAGGACAGAATTCCTCAATCACTAGTTTCTTCAGCTCTCCCCACCTTATCCTGCTAATGGCCATGCTGCCCTTGGCTTGGACAATGTTGTCCCACCAACACAGAGTCGAGTCAACAAATGAGTGAATGGAAAACGTCACCTTCTGATCCTCCCTGCACTCACTAATCTCCAGTACTGCTTCCATCTCCCTCACCTAGCGGTGAGCAGTAACGTTGCCATTTCCATCGAACATTGGGGGCTTGCATCTCGGAAACGCCCCATAATCACAGCCTCATGTAGTTTCCTGCACCGCTTCTTCCTCCTCCTCTTCACTTGAGATCATCACCTGCATGACCTGATGTACCTCTTCTAGTACTGCCTTTTTTATGAGAGCCTCAGATTCGTGCTCTCATCGACGCCCTCATGCTGATGAACCTCAGTATCAGCAGGGGTCGTTTCATCATCTCCAGCCTTATTCCTTGTGACACGCAGTTCAGTACCACATTCGCCACGTCCTCCTCCTCGGAATCCTTAGACTATCTACCTCCAGCCATTCTCTAAATGCTATAAGATTCAAACACTAACATGGTTATTCAAGGTAATAGCTCAGTTTATGTTAAGTATAGTAAGTCCCTAATTACAGTGGCCAGTTATGATTAGCCACTTACTTTACTCTTCACACCCCAAGCATTTCCTATCCTGACTACATCAGTATCTAAATCTACTAAGTACACATAATTCAGATAGCACACGTATAATACTACTTATCGTTAAGAAGAGAAATACCTGATGGCACATAACTACTCGGGCTGACATTCCCTTCCATTTGTCCTATTTTCTGTTTAAGATTAGGTTTTGAAAATAGTTTACCCAATTCACTTAAACTTTAGCTCTGATACCAACTTGTAGGCACCGTTCCTGGGCACCCCACAGTTGGACAATCATCGCATCATTACATTTAAACATAACAAAATTCACAAAAATATGCAGCGAAAATTCATTTAACAAAAGCCATTCATTATCATTATAACTACTGTTGTTAAGCAATACAATGTTTTCATCAGTTATCAAAGAATTGTTTAATTGCATTACAAAACAATAATAGCATCAAAATACGAATGGATGTCAGTCTTTGTCTCGCCGAGTAGCTTCCCCCTCGTGCCATCCTCAGCAATTTACCTGTCAACTAAAAATGCATAAAAGTCAGCGTTGCTGAGTGAGTTCTAGTTTTATACATATCAAAATACCTCGTGTGTTTTATATACAAAATATACGTTTCTATTACACACTTTTAGCTTCGTATACAAGCACACATCATACGTACATTCAAACAATATTCATTGTTTATTTCGTTCATTCATACTTTCATTTTTATCTTTCATCATCGTATTCATACTTTAATTCCAATCTTTTCATTAGCATTCATTTTCGTATACATTCTTTCGTTTCGTACTTTTCACTATCTCTTACTTTTGTTCTCATACTTTCGTATCATACTTTACATCATTCTTTTACTTTATTTCTTTCTTTTCGTACGTTACGTCATTCTTTTACTTTCATACGAAACGATGAACAATACCCCAAACATTATGCACGAAGCTAATGTTGGGCCTGTGGTAATTAAATCACGAACATTGTGCACGAAGCTGACCCAGTCACCTAGGGCAAGTCGTCTCCCCCTTTCATCCAGACCAATGTGCATCACCATTCCCTTAGAAATTTCTAAGGCATTCTAGGCGCATGAGTCACTATTTGGGTGCATCATCACATACTTACATTTTTCAGCATATTTTTTAGGCGCATGGGCCCTGTCTGGGTGCATGAGCACCTACCTATATCTTTCTAAGTTATCTTTCGATCCCAAACATTACCATAATCTGTTCTTAAATTATTTTTACCCTTCTAAGCATCAATGTAACATAAATAACAATAAAACACTAACATACATACATTAATAAATACGGGTAACATACATAGTAACTATAAAATCATTTTACATCCACTTTCAGCCACAAAGAAGATTAAAAACATGTAAAACCGGGGTCTAGAAACTCACCTTTTGTAGAAAATAAGTAAAACTCCTCCAACTTGCTTGTTCACGAGTTCAAACACCCTAAACAAGTCACAATAAACACCAAAACACGTATAACACATATAAATCGGTTCTAAGGTTGAAAACCTCTCATAACCGAACCAAAAACACAAGAAAACACTTATCTATTGCGAATTTCAGTCTTTCTTCTTGAAAAACCGAGAGAGAACTTCAGTTTTCTCTTATCTTCCCTTTTTCAGTCGAAAAACAGCAGCAGCATGAACATAGTATGGGCAGCCATGCTTTTAAAAAGTGAAATTTGTCCTTTTTGTTCTATTTACACAATCCCCCACCCCCACTTTGTCTCCTTTTTATTTTCCTTCAAGCTGCTTTTCTTTTCTTTCCTTATTGTTTTTCTTTCTTTCACTTAGACATAATTTCTGGGTGTTACAAAATCTATTAGTATCCATAGCTCAGGCTGAGTACATTGCTGCTTCAGCCGGTTGCTCTCAAGTTTTGTAGTTGCAAAACCAACTACTTGATTATGGTTACAATTTTCTTCAAACACAAAAATAGAAGCAAAATAGCAAGAACATCACCTAGCAATTATCATATCATCAAAAAAATAAAAAATCAATTGTAACAAATTCAGTATTAGTGAAAATTGATTGAAGCAATCTTGTTTATCGTATTACTTTTACTTGCTTTACATCTCTTATATCTATTCTTCGTCGATTTACATTACAGTTACAATTGCTTAAATAATTAATTAAACAATGAGTTATGATAATTTCGTGATCATTACTTGTTCAATCTAAACTGATAATTTATTGTTTGATCCTTGGATTCACCTGTGGTACCAATCAGAGTTTTGAAAGCACTTCGGAAAGCCCATAATGCACCATCTAACTTTACCGCCCTACCCTTTCAGTTTTGCCCAACCATTTGTTCCAAGATTTTTTGAAGTCCTCTATTAGTGACCTCAACTTGACCACTAGTTTATGGGTGGTAAAATGTTAAAAAAATGATTTTTAACCCCATAACGAGTTAGTGCTTTTTCAAGTTTGTTATTAAAAAAATGAGTGCCACTATCACTAATTAGATCCTTAGGGGCACCGAACTAAGGGAAGAGTTATTTTTAAGAATTTCACAACCACCCTAGAATCATTTGTAGGCAAGGCTTGCGCCTCGGCCCACCTTGAGACGTAGTCAACAGCTACTAGAATGTATTTGTGACCCTGTGATGATGAAAATGGTCCCATGAAGTTGATGCCCCAAACGTCGAATACCTCGCAAACTTGTATGCTATTTTGGGGCATCTCATAACGTGAAGAGATGTTACATTTGCGTTGGCAAGCATCACATACCTTAACCAACATATGTGCATCCTTGACTATGGAGGGCCAATAGAAATTAGAGTCAAAGACTTTTTTGGCGGTGTAATTTGCTTTATGATAACCACCAGTGGGTCCTTCATGACAATGAAGAAGTATGCTCATTGTCGCAATCCCATGCACACATCTTCTCACCACTTGATTCGTGTAAACTTGTAACACTTGTGAACTTTCATATTATTTTTGTCAATAAATAATCACAGTTATGTTTCAAGTGTGGCTTTATGACTAAGTTTTTAGATAAATACTTAATGGCTAAGCCTTCAGATGCAACTTAATAGTTAAGCTATGGATAAAACTTAACAATTAAGTACTGGATAAAACTTAGTGCCTAAGTTTACATAAAGAATAAGATAAAGCTTAATAGCTAAGTCTTGAATAAAATATAAAACTTAATAGCTAAGTCTTGAATAGAATATAAAACTTAATAGCTAAGTCTTGGATAAAATATAAAACTTAATAGTTAAGTTTTGAATAAAATATAAAACTTAATTGCTAAGTTTTGAACTTAATAGTTAAGTTTGGACAAAACTTAATAAGTAAGAAATACTTAATGAGTAAGAAATATCCATATATAAATATATGCTTCTAGCTTCATTTCATTTCATAATTCTTTTCTCTACTTTCACATGAAACTCTCTACTACCTTTTAAACATCACAAAGATAACCCTAGATCAGGAAGCCGATGTATATGCTCTAGACAACAAGTATAGAAGTTCTAATTTAATCCAGGTGTTAGAGGCTCATGACTTAATCCTTAAGTTACTTCGAGGTTCAGAAACAAAAGCTTATCAAGTTTAGAGGCTCTGTTCAACTTACCAGGTGAATACGTTTAATACTTTCAAAACATTCAATTGATTTTATTTTGTGAAAATGGCATTAGTACGTTAACCATGTTAATGCATAGAGGTATTCTGCTAAAACATTTACACCAAAAGTATATGTATGTTTGATCAAATTATATCCGGGGGATGGGTGAAAATCCTATACTGGGCTGGTTCAGACTCAATGCAGATCCGGAGAGTCCTATAGTAAGATTACTTGAGCACCAATACCAATATATGTGGAGGGGGGCTTCTAGTTGAAATAGACTACTAAATGTGTGGTTTACCATTAATTTATGATTAACTATTTATCGTTATTCATGCCAAAATATTTTTGTGTCAAATTAAATGTATTCACCAGCTTTTCGCTGATGTACTATATTCAAACCTTTTCAGGTAAACATGGTTAAATATATTTAGTCAGGTGTTAGTGCTGGAAGGACTGTGAATCATAGGCATGGAAACCCTATGATGAACATATTAGCAAGAATAATGCTGGAAGGACTAAAGATTCCTAGGCATAGACCTTGTGGCAAGTTTTGAATATCTGTCAGTAGACAGAAATTTTATAAACATTGCGTTGAACAATGTTATGTAAAATTATGGGTATTTATTTCCCAACAAATATATGAAAGTTTTTTTTTATAAATCATCAGAGTTATTTTATTTTATAAAATGAATTGTGAAATGGTGTTCCACTACGTAAACATCTTTCAAAACAAGCCAATAAAAAGTGAACAATGAGGTGTACCAATCGGTCGCACTCAAGGGGTGCCCTAAGGCCAGGGTGTGACAGGTTGGTATCAGAGCCATAGGTTTTAGCGAATTAGATACTTGCCTTAGTATCTAGGCTTTACCCAATATTAGAAATATTGCCTACTAAGAAAACGTAGCTAGATGCCTTGTTATATTGATATGCAGGATATCGGAAAAAGTATTATACTGACATAATTAACGAACCTTATTTCTCGTAAATGATGGAAATACCTATCGAAGTATCCAATAATACGATTTATGAAAATTTTGAATCTTATTATTAAGATACCCCCTCTTATTCTCGTTGTAGAATGTCAAACAACAATGATAGTAGACCCGTGGTGTATACCAGAGTGAACCGTAAGATAGTTAACGAAGATGAAGATTGTGTGACCCAGAAAGCTGAAATACAAAAGATGGTCGCCGAGGGAATTAAAGACGTGATTCCTACCATAATCGCGGCATTAAAAGAAAAAGAATCTCCCAGTCAAACTAAAGAAGTTTCAAGATCTAGAAAGAAAGATGATGATCATCATAGCTCGAGTGGCGAAAATTTCGGAGATGAAACGCCTAAGAAAAGGAAGAAACGGGATGGATGTTCATATCGAGCATTTCAAGAGTGTAAACCTACTGAGTTTTCACGCAATGAAGGTGCAATTGCAGCCTTCCGATGGCTAGAAAAGATTGAAGCAGTCTTAGCCATTAGCAAGTGTGCTAATAAGGACATGCTTCTGTTCGCCTCACATTCTTTCAAAGATGAGGTATTGGAATGGTGGAACTCTATTATTCCGTCAAAGGGACGAAATAAGACATATGTAATTAGTTGGGATGAATTTTGTGCATTGGTAACTCGAAAGTTCTGCCCAATGAACGAAAAGGAGAAATCACCAATGAATTTCTGAATCTTCGAATGGTTGGTTCAGATAACAAGGGGTATACTACCAAATTCTTTGCATATGCCCGACTCATGCCACATCTTGTGACACCCGAATGCAACATGATCAGTCGCTATATTTGGGGACTGGTCAATGAAATTCATGATATGGTGAAGGCGGTAATGCCACAGATAATAGAGTCTGTGGTAGAGTTGGCTGGACTTTTGACAAATGGAATGGTTAGAACCCAGGAAGAGAATAAGAAGAAAGAGTTAGTTCATAAACCAAATATAGAGACAAAGAAACTTGATAAAGGGCAAGGAAAGAAAGAAGAATACTCTCTCCCCAGATGCAACACGTGCGGGAAGAGACACACGGGAAGATGTAGATCCACTCTATTCTACAACTATTGCAAGAGTTCAGGACATACTTCTGAGGCTTGCTACAGGAAAAGGATGATAAGTTGTTTTTACAGCAATGAACAAGGGCACTATAAGTCTGAATGCCCAAGGCTTAATAAAGAAGGTAGTGCTGGAGGATCTGGAACCAAGACAGATCCTGGTGTGAAGAAGACAGCACGAGCATTTATGATGAATACTCATGAGGCTGCTGACTTGCTGGACGTCATTACCAGTACACATCTTATCAATAATGTCTATGCTAGAAATTTATTTGATTCTGGTGCAAACCAAAGCTTCATAAACTATAAGTTCTATAGTTTGTTAAATGACCCTCTAGTAAGGTTAGACAAATCCTATGAAGTTGAAATCGCAAACGGAGATCTAGTTAAAATCTCAGAATCCTTAAATAACGGTAGGATTACTCTTTCTAACTTTCTAATCATGTCATCCCTGGAAAACATTTTCCTATGACATTAGCGGGATTTGACATGGTACTTGGTATGGACTGGTTGGCCTAGAACCAAGCATATATCATTTGTAATCAAAAGCTTATTAAACTCTATGCGCCTACTAGGGAAGAGATTATTGTCAAAGATGACAAGCCAACAAATCATATTGGAATAATCTTAATGTTAAAAGCAACCAAATGCTTAAGGAAAGGATGTTTGGCATATCTGATCACTGTATCAGATGAGAAAACAAAGAAAAAGATTGAAGACGTGCCAGTTGTGGCCGAATTTACCGACGTCTTTCCCGATGAATTGTCAGGGATTCCACCTGATCGAGAAGTTGAATTTTGAATTGATCTAGTACCAGGTACATCACCAATAGCTAAGGCCCCGTACAGATTAGCTCCAACTGAAATGAAAGAATTAAAGCAACAGTTAGATAAACTATTAGAAAAGGGATTTATCTGACCGAGTTCTTCACCTTGGGGAGCTCCAATTCTATTTGTTAAGAAGAAGGATGGATCAATGCGTATGTGCATTGATTATCGTGAGCTAAACAAGGTAACCATCAAAAATCGATATCCACTACCTCGAATCGACGATCTATTTGATCAACTTTAGGTTTCTAAAACTGATCTAAGATCAGGTTATCACTAGCTCAAAGTTCAAGAAGAAGATATTCCTAAAACTGCATTTCGAACTTGATACGGACATTATGAGTTCATAGTTATGCCCTTTGGACTCACTAATGCCCCTGCAGCTTTTATGGACATGATGAATCAAATTTGTAAACCTTATTTAGATAAGTTCGTAATCGTGTTTATAGATGATATTCTTATCTATTCCAAAACTTTTAGATGAACACACGAACCATCTTAAAATACTACTTGAGGTACTCAGAAATGAGAGATTGTACGCTAAATTCTCAAAATGTGAATTTTGGCTTACGGAAGTACAATTTCTTGGCCATGTTATTAACGTTAAAGGCATTCAAGTAGATCCTTCCAATATTGAGGCTATTTCTAAATAGGAAATCCCTGCATCCCAATCTGAAATTCGTAGTTTTCTTGGATTGGCCGGATACTACCGTTGATTCATTCAAAACTTTTCTTGAATCGCTGCCCCTCTTACATCTTTGACTCAAAAATCCGTAAAATACAAATAGGGACCAAAACAGGATGAAGCATTCAAGACCCTTAAACAAAAGTTAACAAATGCACCCAGCCTGACTTTGCAAGAAGGAACTGAAGATTTGTCATTTATTGTGTTGCTTCACATATTAGTCTTGGATGTGTGTTAATGCAAAGAAATAAAGTTATCCCTTATGCATCACGTCAACTAAAAACACACGAGGAGAATTATACGACTCACGATCTAGAGTTGGGTTCCATAATCTTTGCACTAAAGATATGGAGACACTATCTTTATGGAGTCAAATTTACTATTTACACTGACCATAAGAGTCTAAAATATATCTTTAGTCAGAAGGGACCAAACATGAGACAGAGGAGATGGATGGAAATCCTAAGCGATTACGATTGTGAAATTTGTTATCATGAAAGTAAAGCCAATGTTGTGGCTGATGCTTTGAGTAGAAAAGAAAGAGAAAACCTAAAAAGGGTCTGTGCCTTAAGGCTTGATCTTCAGATTGATTTACTTAGCCAATTGAAGAATGCTCAGAAAATAGCGTTAGAAGATATAGAAAAAGAAAAAGGAATGAAAGGAATGCTTGATCAGTTGGTGAAAGGAGACGATGAACTAATTAGATTAAATAAGAGAATCTGGGTGCCAATTTGTTGATACATGTTAATGTACCTAGTTTATGAGCTTGAATGTAAAAGTCTTTCATGTCTTACACATGTGTAATTGATGTAATGGTTTGAATGAATGATATAAAGTGCATTGTGATGTTTGATTTATATTTTGATTATGTCATGATATCATTATATTGAATGTGTTGCACATGTATGAACTAACTATATAGGTTTGGTATTGTTTGATAATTCATGCTCATGGCCCATGCTAATGGACCATACGCATGAATTCATCATGCTTATGGACCAGTCGCACGACTGAACCAGGAGACTGGATCTGTCGTACGATTGAAACATAAGACTGACTTAGTCGCACGACTAAACTTTCAGTCGTGCGTATGACTCAATCGCTTGATTCAGTCGCACGACTGAACCATGCAAATGGTTCAGTCGCACGAATGAAAACTCCAAAGCTATAAATACCACTTAATCCGTGGAAAAACAAAACAATTAAAAACACTTTGAATACTTATGTACCCTAGCCGTCCAGAGCGTCCTTGTTCATCATTCCGACTTCATAGTTCGTTCTTGATCGATTTCTACTCATTCTTAACGTATAGCATATTTTCATATCAATCAAAGTAACGTTCTCACTAATTGGATCGCCAATCAAATAAGATTCCACACTATTTTATTTGGTTTCACGCATTATCAGTTAGTATTCCGTACGTACACGGTCCTAACACAATTGCTGGTAAGTCTAGATATACAATGCACCCAGGGAGCGATAAAATGTATAAGAATCTGAAAAACCAACTATTGGAAGATAGGTATGAAAAAGAGCATTGCACTATATGTTGCAAAATGTCTTGCATCCTCTCAAGTTAAGGAAGAACACCAGAAACCTTCGGGTTTACTGCAACAACTTGAACTACCTGTCTGGAAATGGGAAATGATAACCATGGATTTTAACTAAACTTCCTCATACAAGTCGGGGGAATGATACTATCTGGGTTATCATTGATCGACTAACTAAGTCTACCCATTTCATTCTAATAAAAGAATCATTTAGCATAGATAAGTTAGCACAATTGTACGTCAATGAAATAGTAACTTTACATGGTGTGCCACTATCCATCGTGTCAGATAGAGATAGTCATTTTACATCTTGGTTCTAGCAAAGCTTTCAGAAAGCGTTAGGAACTCGATTAAACTTAAGCACTGCTTATCATCCGCAAACGGATGGGCAAAGTGAAAGAACGATCCAAAGGCTAGAAGATATGCTTCGAGCATGTGTGATAGACTTTAGAGGCAATAGATATAATCATCTACCTCTATTGGAATTCTCCTATAACAATAGCTATCACTCCACCATTTGAAGCCTTATACCACAGAAAACGTAGAACACCAGTATGTCGGTCTGAAGTCGAAGAGAATCAAGTGTGTGTACCTAAAATAGTCCAAGAGACAATTGATAAAGTACTACTGATCAAAGAAAGATTGAAGACAGCTCGTAATCATCAGAAGAGTTATGCCAACAAAAGACGTAAGCCACTAGAATATAACGTCCATGACAAGGTGTTACTAAAGGTGTCACCATGGAAGGCATTGTACGATTTGGAAAGAAGGAAAGTTAAGTGCTCGAATTGTTGGACCCTTTAAAATCTTAAAACGAATCGGACTAGTAGCCTATCAACTAGAATTGCCAAATGAGATGAATGTAGTACACGATGTATTTCATGTGTCCAACTTACGTAAATGTTTGGCTGATGAATCGCTAGCGATGCCATTACAAGATATAAAGGTTAATGAAAAGTTGAAATTTATCAAACAACCTCTTCAAATTGAAGACCGGCAAGAAAAACATCTAAAGAGACGGAAGCTATTGGTAAAGGTAAAATGGAACTCAAGACGAGATCCTGAATATACGTGGGAACTAGAGTCAGAAATGAAAAAAAATATCCACGCTTATTCGAATAAATCTTGAGGACGAGATTTAAATAAAGGTGGGGAGGATGTAACACTTGTGAATTTTCATATTATTTTTGTCAATAAATAATCACAGTTATGTTTCAAGCGTGGCTTTGTGACTATGTTTTTAGATAAATACCTAATGGCTAAGCCTTCAGATGCAACTTAATAGTTAGACTATGGTTAAAACTTAACAATTAAGTATTGGATAAAACTTAGTGCCTAAGTTTACATAAAGAATAAGATAAAGCTTAATAACTAAGTCTTGAATAAAATATAAAACTTAATAGCTAAGTCTTGAACATAAAATAAAACTTAATAGCTAAGTCTTGGATAAAATATAAAACTTAATAGCTAAGTTTTGAATAAAAATAAAACTTAATTGCCAAGTTTTGAACTTAATAGTTAAGTTTGGACAAAACTTAATAAGTAAGAAATTCTTAATGAGTAAGAAATATCCATATATAAATAGACGCTTCTAGCTTCATTTCATTTCATAATCCTTTTCTCTACTTTCACACATGAAACTCTCTACTACCTTTTAAACACCATAAAGATAACCCTAGATCAGGAAGCCGGTGTATATGCTCTAGACAACAAGTATAGAAGTTCTGAGTTAATCAAGGTGTTAGAGGCTCATGACTTAATCCTTAAGTTACTTCAAGGTTCAGAAACAAAAGCTTATCAAGTTTAGTGGCTCTATTCAACTAAACAGGTGAATATGTTTAATTCTTTCGAAAAATTCAAATGAATTTATTTTGCGAAAATGACATTAGTACGTTAACCATGTTAATGCATAGATGTTTTATGCTAAAACATTTTGACCAGAAGTATATGTATGTTTGATCAAATTATATCCATGGGATGGGTAAAAATCCCATACTGGGGCTGGTTCAGACTCAGTGCAGATCCGGAGAGTCCCGTAGTAAGACTGCCTGAGCACCAGTACAATATATATGGAGGGGGACTTCCAGTTGAAATAGACTGCTAAAGGTGTGGTTTAACGTTAATTTATGATTAACTATTTATTGTTATTCATGCAAAATATTTTTGTGTCGAATTAAATGTATTCACCAGCTTTTCGTTGATGTTCTATTTTCAAACCTTTTTAGGTAAACATGATTAAATATGTTTAGTCAGGTGTTAGTGCTGGATGGTGTATGAATCCTAGGCATGGAAACCTTGTGATGAACATATTAGCAAGAATAGTGCTGGAAGGACTAAAGTTTCCTAGGCATAGACCTTGTGGCAAGTTTTGAATATCTGTCAGTAGACCGAAAATTTTGTAAACATTGCTTGAACAATGTTATGTAAAATTATGGGTTTTTATTTCCCAATGAATATATGAAATATTATTTTTTTATATATCATTAGAGTTATTTTATTTTATAAAATGAATTGCGAAATGGTTTTCTGCTACGAAACATCTTCAAAACAAGCAAATAAAAAGTGAACAATGAGGCGTACCAATCGGTCGCACTCCCGGGGTGCCCTGAGGCCGAGTGTGACAAAACTCGAAACATATGTGGATCTTCCTAAAAGTAATACTTAACGTCAGACATGAACTTTATTTTCTATTGATAAGTCATACCTTTCACAAGAAATCCACCTGCAAGATAGTTAGAAAAATCCACGAACCAAGTGAATTCTTCTTCAATTGCCTGAACCTGTAAAAGAAACTCATGAGAAAAATTATCATTTGTGTTGGACTCCCTTAGTTCCTTCATGGATGGGTTCTCAAGGCGTGAAAGGTGATCTGCAGTGAATTTTTAGCTTTTTTTTTTATCTCGGGTCTCTATATCAAATTCATGTAAAATCAAGATCCACCTTATTAATAGTGATTTTTCATCTTGCTTGCCAAATAGATATCTAAGAGTAGCATGGGATAAAAAGCAAATACTACAGAAGGAGTTCTTTTTTAGTGGTTGTGTAATTTTCTTGCGTGTCATTCAATGTTTTGCTTGCGTAATATATGGGATTAAAATGCTTGTCATTTATTTGCCCTAGAACCACACCGACTACATAGTCGCTTGTATCACACATCAACTCAAATGGAAAACTCCAATCAGGAGCTACCATTATGGGGGCCTTGATCAGTTTTTATTTTAAAAAGGTGAATGCATTTAAGCATTCCTCATTGAAAACAAATGGAACATTTTTTTCAAAAAGTTGTGTCATAGGCCTTGCAATTTTTGAAAAATATTTAATAAAACGTCTATAAATCCTGCATGACCTAGAAAACTTCTTATTGATTTTACAGAAGTAAGTGGTGGTAATTTTGAAATTGTTTCAACGTTTGCCTATCAACTTCAGAACCGACATTTGAATTTTAGGTCCCAACACAATGCCTTCTTTAACCATAAAGTAGCATTTTTCTCAATTCAATACCAAGTTGGACTCTTCTCATCTAGCTAGCATTTTCTTCAAATTGCTTAAACAATGGTCAAAACAGCTTCAAAAAACTGAGAAGTCATCCATGAACACTTCCATGGAGTCTTCAATCATGTCATGAAATATGGCCACCATTGTGACACCCCGTAATTTCAGGTTAACACTATTCAAACCGTTGTCGTTATCATTGTCACACACTCGTTAATACTCGAAACGTATACAAACACCGCCACCGACATCGTTAAATAAATTATGATAAAATACTAAAACGAGTGTTTGTAAAGGATTCACATAAGCGGGATTACCTAAGGAATCCTCTTAATTAACATAGCTCGCCCATCTACGTCGTTATCAACCGAAACGAATTTGGGAACACAGTACCTAAGTACAGGGACTAAACTTGACAATTGCCAAACTGGGGCTGGGTATAAATACCCATTCACCAGCCCAACACTTCACAATCTGCTCTCTTCTCTTCTGTCGCTCTCTCCTTCTCCATTTCTTCATCCTAGCAACAAAATCACCTCGATTGAGCTAGTTTTCATCGGTTAGACCACACAACAGCTGAGAAATCATGTTCCCAGTAGGTAGGCGACCTTGGTCATCCATTTTATTGCTCGTTTCTCTGCTGCAGACTTGGGGTTCGGGTGTTCGGGTTCAACCCGAATGCATGTGGTCGTGGGGGTGCGTGTGAGGTCAATCAGCATGTCATTTTACTTAGATATGTTAAGAAAGTGTTTCTGGAAGTCCTGATTTTGTGAAAACCGAGCACAGAACGGCCGAAGGCTGTTCATCCCGTCCAGCAGTCGTGATCTGCTATAGTTCGTGACTGGGCCAGTCATGCGACTGAGTCATGCGACTGGGCCCATCGTGCGACTGAGTGGTGCGACTGGGGTGAGTCGTGCGATTGAGTCCATGCGTGTGTGCGTGACGTACGAATGAATGCATGTGATTGAGAGTGTGTGCGATTGAGTCAATCGGAGGAATGTGTGCGACTGAGTATCACACGACTGAAGGTCCAATCGTACGAATGAAGGTTCAGATATGCGATTGGCCGTTGAGTCGTGCGAATGAGTGATGTGTGGTACGACTGAATGCTAAGTCGTACGAGTGAGGGTTCAATCGTACGAGTGAGGTTGATTCGTACAATTGAAGGCCCATTCGTGCGAATGAAGTGTCCAGCCGTGCGTCTAGCCTTGATATGCGATAGGAGTCATTGTGAGTGAATTTGCCTTGTGTGCGGTGTGCCTATCGTGTGATGATATGGTAACAATCAATAAAGTGTCCTTTCTTGACCACAAAGATTAAAGTCAACGCAATCAACAAGCACATACTTCTTCAATCTAAAACAACCTAACTGTTTACAATTAATGACAACCCGATTAGGATCTAAATAAGGTCTGATATGTGTTTGCCTGCATGTGTGTGTGTCACCCACGACCGAACCCATGCGACCCGACCCGACTAAACATGTCTATTAACGCTAAACACAACATTAACGCTTAACATAACTGTCAATAGGTGTTTGACAGCGCATCGTAAACAACACTTGGGAGACTTTCATCCTACGTACTTACTACATCATCAGTGAGTCTTCACGTCCCCTATTTTACTTTCTTTCCTTTTGGGGGAGAAAACATGCAAACATATTTTATGAATAGTTTTAGTATTATTTATATCGCCTGTTACGTTAGTGCAAACATAAAAACAGTCCTGACACTCTCGAACCGTTAGTAATGGGATTAGCGAGGTAATTCTGAGTAGTACTACTGGGTCTGACAAACCCCGCCCGGGCTAGTCGTGCTAGCTTGATTGGAGGTCACACGGGTGCATTATTGACATAACATTTGTCACTGTCTTGCGAGACGTGACGGGGGAACAACAAACATATAGGACACGCAAACAGTCAGCTTCGGTTCGAAACGCTAAGTAACATGAACACAGGCTAGCTATCTAACGATATGCTTTATATACTAAATCATTGAAACGCTTTCAAACACATTTCTTTTTGATTAAACCTGTGAACTCACCAACTTTATGTTGACACATTTTAGCATGTTTTCTCAGGTCACAGGAACGCATAAGCTCATGATGCATGCTTCAGGAACGCACTCAGGACATGCATTCATCTGCTTTATTTTCATACATTGAACATTTTGTTTAAACTTGACACTTGTAACTTTCATGTAATGGATTTACATATCATGTTTTACGCTTCCGCACTGATGTTAATTTTTGTTTATGATCCGTTAAATGAAGTCAAACATTGATTTTCAAATTCATATAGTGTCGTTCGATATGACTGTGTCTGAGATCCTGGTATGTCACACGCCTAACGGTAAAACCCCGTTTGTTGAAATTGAGGGTGTGACAGATTGGTATCAAAGCCATAGGTTATAGAGAACTAGGATTGCATTGCATCTAGACTATAGCCTTAGACACAACACTAGTATCGCATAGACACTCTTACATGATTGCAACTGTTGTACGAACAACCTCCTGGCATACTAACATTTCATTGCTGAATGAACATAACATTACCTGTATGAGACGTGTATCATTACCGACTGACAGAGGGGCGGAGAATCCCGCTCGCTCACTCCCAACATTCACACTTGATTCTTCACTCTCGGAGTTGAAGCAACGAGGAATTGAACCTAACATTACCACATTTGGATGCACAGAAACCTTTCCAACCCGCACGACTATTTTAACGATGACAAACAAAAAGAACAACACCTCATTCTTCCAACTCTTTTACACTTGTTACCGTTCCCAACATATCCTACCTTCTACATTAGTCCGAGCAGTAAATGAGGGACAACTAAGATATTCAAGTCTATTAGAGAATCGGACTTAGACATTCAAACACCTAGATCTTCGAAGGGAAAAAGCCAAATTGTCTTGATTCCCGCTATCATCCTAACCGAATCTCTGGTACAACCTTAGTACAACCTTAGTTATTTGACTCTTGGTATAACAAATAGATCTTTGATGCTTCTATCATTGATAATACTCGGTACTGGACAAGGTATGTTATCTTGAATAGGAGGAACCATGTGTGACCATGCAAAGCAAATTAGAATCACGGGTGCACACGTAATTGTAATTTGTCATGCATGAGAACACTGGCAACTCTATTGGGTGATAACGGACACGATCAGTACAAATTCTCAATTCCATACTTGGATGCATGAGGCCCCGGATCCTCATAAAGCCTCACAATCGATATGCAAACAAACCCTTCATTCTTACTAGCACGATACAATTTATTATTGTCAATAATTATTATCCAGTTATTGATTAATATGTGTTGTGAATTGAAGAAATCACATCTGGAAGAAGAGCGGGATAGGTGGGTGGACGAGCGAATATCACCCTAACCTAAGCTGAGTTAAATGCTATCATCAATGAGCGCGTGGCTGATGCGCTTGCAGCCTACGAACAGGCCCGAAATCAGGACCAGAACGACCAGAATCTGAATCAAGGGGGTCCAACAGTCTGTACCTTCAAGATGTTTATGGATTGCAAGCCTCATTCTTTTAGCGGTTCTGAGGGTGCTGTCACACTGCTTCGTTGGCTGGAGAAGCTCGAGTCAGTGTTCGCCATGTGCAACTGTCCTGCTGGAAGTCGCGTCAAGTACGCCTTCGGCACACTAGAAGGACCAGCCCTGACGTGGTGGAACTCACAAGTCCAAACCTTAGGGCTTGGTGCTGCTAATGGTATGCCATGAGACGATTTCAAGATTTTGATGAAAGAAGAGTGCAACGTTCAAATCACCGACAGCAACGTTCCCCCCACCGGCGACCTCCGCCGGCCAAAGCCTCACCGGCGACCTCCGCCGGCCAAACCAACCGGCGACCTCCACAGACGACAACACCCCCTTACCGGCGATCTGTGCAACACTCAGCAAGATCTGTGAACAGTGCAATCGCCCCCCCCCCCACCGGCGATCTGTGAACAGCGCAATCCCCCCCACCACATCACCCCCCCAACCGGCGATCTGTGCAACACTTAGCAAGATCTATGAACAGTGCAATCGCCCCCCCCCCAAACGACGATCTGTGAACAGCGCAATCGCCCACCGGCGATCTGTGAACAGCGCAATCGCCCACCGGCGATCTGTGAACAGTCTTCTACTCTCGGTTTTCTCTCGATCGACAACACCTCAACCGGCGCTGTTCACAACCCGAGAGCATCGCCTGCCCGGTACTCATCATCTCCAGCGAACCCTAAATTGGGTGTACATTGGGTGAGATCGTTCTATCTCGGGTTTACATATCTGTTTTTACTCATCTTTCATTATATCTTTAACTATACCTTTAGTTTATATCTGTTAGTTTAGATTGTTTGGCAGGGTTAGGGGTACCAGCAATCTGATTTTAAATAGCTACTTGTTCGTGTAATTTGGGTGAGATCGTCCCGTCTCAGGTCTTATCTCTGCTTCTAGTCTGCTCTATTTATATTTTTCGTTTGGACTGATTGGACTGATTGGCTGGGTTAGGGGTACCAGCACTCTGCTTTTAAATGGGGATTTGATTGTGCCTGTCACATTGTCTTGTGATTTGATATATTTGTGTTGCTGGTTGTAATTGTGTTCGTCTGTGTTTTGTTGACCATTGCGTGTGTGACTGCTTTTGTTTAAGCTTTATTAGTGTGGCATCCTCTCTTTTAAGGTGTGTCTTGTCACGTTAGGTGAGTAAGGTATAATAGATAACAGGAGACATTATGTTGTCCCGAGATCATGTACGGTGACGAGAGATGCAACTACAGGGAATAAGGGTTATAAATTATGAGTGGCATCGTGGAATGTAGGAACACTTACTAGTAAGTTATTAGAGATAATAGATGTGTTAAGGAGTCGTAAGGTTCAGATAGCGTGCCTCCAGGAGACTAGATGGCGGGGTGGGAGGGCAAAGGAGTGTAATGGGTATAAACTATGGTATTCAGGGTCAGATGGAACAAAAAATGGAGTAGGTTTTTTAATTGCTAAAGAACTTCAGGATAATGTAGTGGAGGTTAGAAGAATCGATGATTGACTTATGTTATTAAGGATAGTAATAGGAGACGAAGTAGTGGCTGTAGTTAGTGCGTATGCACCGCAAGTAGGATTAGGGGATATGGAAAGAAAGAAGTTCTGGGAGAGTTTAGATCACGTTATGGGAGACATACCTCGAGAAGAAAAAATATTCATAGGAGGAGATTTTAATGGGCATATCGGTAAGGACAACGATCATTTCCCGTCGGTGCATGGAGGCTTTGGGTATGGTCTGAGGAATGACGTCGGTAGGGAGCTTCTTGACTTTGCATTAGCGCATGAACTAAGCATCATAAATTCGTTTTTCAAGAAAAGAGAATCGCATCTAATTACATTTAGCAGCGGCGGGAGACACACACAGATAGATTATTTGCTCATGAGGAGAGAAGATCGTAGCTCGTGGAAGGACTGCAAGACAATACCGGGACAGACAGTAGTCACTCAACATCACATGTTGGTGGCAGATCTACGACTGAAGAGAGCAATTGTCCAACCAACTAAGAGAAGTAGACCTACGATCAGATGGGGACAACTCAAAGACGAAAAGATTACCTTCTTTAGAGATAAAATCATACCAATGAACCTGAGTGGGCCACAGGAAGATGCCAACCAAAAGTGGGAGGCTATGGCAACTAGAGTCATTCAAGCAGCTAAAGAAACGCTTGGGACTACAACAAATAGGAAAATCGGTCATAAGGAATCCTGGTGGTGGAACGAAGATGTACAGGAGAAGATAAGAATTAAACAACAAAGTTTTAGAGAGCTTCTATGCTGTAATAATAAGGAAGAACGAGCAGAGCTAAAAGATAAATACAAAGAGGCTAAACGAGAGGCGAAAAAGACTGTGTCAGAGGCAAAGAACACAACATACGAGAGGATGTATAAGTGATTAGAGATGAAAGAGGGTGAACATGACATGTTTAAGATTGCCAAGGCAAGGGAACGTAGTAGACAGGACTTGAGATTGGTGAAGTTTATAAAGGCCGCGGATGGAAAGGTCTTGGTGAGGGAGAAAGACATCAAGGGGAGATGGAAAACTTACTTCGATAACCTTTTCAACATAACGAACAGTAATCAACAAACGGAGATCGATGAAACAAATCAAACGATGCAACAAAACAATTGTTATTGTAGAAGCATCACAGTCGATGAAGTTAAGAGAGCTTTGAAGAAAATGGGAAGGGCTAAGGCGGTGGGGCCAGACAACATTCCGATTGAAGTGTGGAAGTGCCTTGGAAATGAGGGCCTACAATGGTAACGGACCTATTCAACACTATCTTTAAGACAGGAAAGATGCCAGAGCAGTGGAGAAGTAGTGTCATAGTCCCCATATATAAGAAAAAAGGAGATGTCCAATGTTGCGCAAATTACCGGGGAATAAAGCTATTGAGTCACACGATGAAGCTATGGGAAAGAATTGTTGACACGAGAATTAGACGAGAAACTCAGATAGCGGTAAACCAATTTGGATTTATGCCAGGACGCTCTACAACAGAAGCTATACATGTCATAAGGAGGATAATGGAGAAATATAGAGAAAAGAAAAGAGACCTACATATGGTATTCATTGACCTAGAAAAAGCCTATGACAGTGTGCCGCGGAAACTCATCTGGGAAAGTCTAAGACTTAGAAAGGTACCAGAGAGGTATATCAAAATAATAAAGGATATGTATGACGGGGCAAAAACATGTGTACGAGCACCTGTCGGAGACACAGACTACTTCCTGGTGGAAGTAAGACTCCACCAAGGATCGACATTGAGCCCATTCCTCTTCACAGTAGTGTTGGACGAGATGACCAAGTCTATAAAAGAGCCAGTCCCATGGTGTATGCTGTTTGCGGACGATATTGTCTTAATATCAGAATCTAAGACGGTGCTTAACTAGAGATTAGAACAGTGGAGAGCAGCACTAGAACGCAGGGGCTTAAGGATAAGTCGCTCTAAGACAGAATACATGCATTGTAACTTTAGTGGTGAGGCCGAAGAGGACACCCAAATCAGTATCCAGGGCATGGCGGTCCCCCGGACTTCTAGGTTCAAATACCTTGGCTCGTACTTACAGGAAGATGGAGAGATACACAGCGATGTAGCACACCGTGTACAATCAGGATGGTGCAAGTGGAGAGCAGCATCAGGGATTTTGTGTGATAAGAGGTTCCCAGCCAAACTAAAGGGAAAACTATACAGAGTGGCAGTACGTCCAGCTATGTTATACGGCACAGACTGTTGGGCCATAAAGAAATAGCACGAGAGACAAATAGAGGTCGCAGAAATGCGAATGCTGAGGTGGATGTGTGGACACACAAGATTGGATCGGATAAGAAACGACGTCTTTCGTCAAAGGCTAGAGGTGGCTTGTATCATAGAAAAAATAAGAGGGGGAAGATTAAGATGGTTTGGGTACGTGAAGAGGAGAACGATGGCAGCACCTGTCCGAGCAGTAGAGAACATCAGTTTAGAGGGTAGGAGGAGTAGAGGTAGACCTAGGTTGACTTGTGACGAGGTTATTAGGAGGGATATGATAGACTTGCATCTTTCTGAGAACATGATCGAGGATAGAAGTGAGTGGAGGCGTAGAATTAAAATTAAGGACTTTTAGTGGGTTTTGTGGGTGGGAAGGGTATATGGTGACATATGGCCGGACCACACTCGCTAGGTGTAGTTTTCCTCATCTACCCTTTTGGGTGTTACATGCCGTTTTTTTTATGAGCGCATTATCTAATTCTTTATGTGATATATATCATTGTGTTGTATGCTTTGTATTATGATTGTTATTGTTATTGCCTTTGTTAACGAGTCGGGGGTCTCTTTGGAAGCGGTCTCTCTATCTTTCTAGATAGAGGAAAGACTTGCCACCATATACCCCTCCCAGACCCTGCTCTCCAGCGGGATACACTGGGTATATTTGTTTGTTTGTTTGTTTTGATGAAAGAAGAGTATTGCCCCAAGAGCGAAGTCCAGAAACTAGAGGCAGAGTTTTGGAACTTAAAGATGATTGGTTCTGACATTGAGGAGTACACGACTCGTTCGCACGAGTTGGCTGCATTATGTCCTCAGATGGTGACTCCGGCCTTCAAACGGATTGAAAAGTATATTGATGGTCTAGCTCCTCAAATCCAAGCTAGTGTTATGGCTGCTGATCCTGTCACTATCCAGCAGGCCATCCGACTGGCTCATAAACTCACTGACCAGGCAGTGGCACAGGGCACCTTGCCTAAACATGGCGCTGCTTCTGGTTCATCTGATCACAAAAGGAAATGGGACGGTAATAACAACAGCAAGTCTTCAAGCTCCAACAACACCCAGCAACAACAGACCAAAAAGTTCGACCCATCAACAAGCTTCACCAACAACAATCAGAACAGCAACAACAACTATGGTCAGGGATCGAGCAGCTATGCGGGCAAGTATCCTAAGTGTAACCGGTGCAACTTCCATCATCATGGCCCGTGTGATCGACTCCGTTGTCAGAGGTGTGGAAAGATGGGTCACGCAACCAAAGACTGCAGGGGTGAACTAATGACCCAGCAACAACAACAACGCCAGGGCGGAGCGACTAGAGGCTGTTATGAATGTGGTAAGGAGGGCCACTACAGGAAGGATTGCCCATAGCTGAAGGGTGGAAACAAGGGTAATAATGGGGGCAATGCTAAGGGTCGTGCATTCGTGATCGGTTCCGGCGAGGCAAAGGATGACCAGAATGTAGTTACTGGTACGTTTCCCCTGAATGGTTGTTTTGCTTCTATACTATTTGATACTGGAGCTGACAGGAGTTTTGTTTCCAACAAGTTCATTAAGTTCTTAGATGTAACCTTAACTGTCGTGGAACCTAGTTATGTTGTAGAATTAGCTGACGGGAAACTAATTGAGGCAACTCATATCATTAAGGGGTGCAGACTAGGATTATGTGGTCATGAGATAGATACAGATCTGATGCCTGTCACACTTGGTAGTTTCGACGTAGTTGTGGGTATGGACTGGCTATCCAAGAATCAAGCTGAGATCATCTGTGGAGAGAAAATTGTTCGTATACCACTTCCTAGTGGTGAAATTTTATCAGTTAAGGGCGAAAGGAGTGGCATGGTCTCTGGAGTCATCTCCTACATGAAAGCTCAGAAGTGTTTGTGTAAGGGTCATACCGCTTTCCTAGCCATGGTCACAGAAAAAGAAACTGAGGAAAAGAAAATTGAAGACATCCCTGTTGTACGTGATTATCCTGAGGTTTTCCCTGAAGACCTACCCGGTCTCCCACCGCATCGCCAAGTCGACTTCCAAATCGATTTGGTACCGGGAGCCGCCCCTATCACGAGAGCACCATACAGATTAGCTCTAAGGGAACTGCAAGAGCTGTCTACGCAATTGCAGGAACTATTGGATAAGGGATTTGTCAGACCTAGCTCATCACCATGGGGAGCCCCAGTTCTGTTTGTCAAGAAAAAGGACGGAACTTTCCGCATGTGTATCGATTACAGAGAATTGAACAAGGCAATAATAAAGAATCGTTATCCTCTCCCGCGCATTGATGATCTGTTCGATCAACTACAAGGGTCGAGTTTCTATTCCAAGAAAGACCTAAGATCGGGTTATCATCAACTAAGGATTCGAGAAGAAGACATTTCAAAGACCGCTTTTAGAATGAGGTATGGCCACTACGAGTTTTTGGTTATGCCATTCGGGTTGACCAACGCACCAGCGGTTTTCATGGACCTAATGAACCGAGTGTGCAAACCCTATCTGGATAAGTTCGTCATTGTCTTCATTGATGACATCCTTATTTACTTAAAGAATAAGGGAGAGCACGAGGAGCACCTTAGACTGATTCTGGAGCTGTTGAGACGAGAACAATTGTATGCAAAATTTTCAAAGTGCGACTTCTGGATACGAGAGGTCCACTTCTTGGGTCATGTGGTCAATGAGAATGGGACACACGTCGACCCGGCAAAGATAGAAGCCATTAAGAACTGGGCTACGCCTAAGACTCCGACCGAGGTACGACAGTTTCTCGGGTTGGCTGGTTACTCACCGCATTGACTCATAAAGGCACTACGTACGATTGGGGTGCTAAACAAGAATCTGCATTCCAGGTCCTGAAGCAGAAACTCTGTACAACACCGATTCTATCCCTGCCTGAGGGAACCGATGATTTTGTATTTTACTGTGATGCTTCTATACAAGGCCTCGGTTGCGTGCTAATGCAACGCAATAAGGTGATTGCCTATGCATCCCGACAATTGAAGATACACGAGAAAAACTACACAACACACGACCTAGAGCTTGGAGCAGTCGTGTTTGCACTCAAGATATGGAGACACTACTTGTACGGTACCAAGTGCACCATCTACACCGATCACAAGAGTCTCCAGCACATCCTTGAGTAGAAGGAGCTAAATATGAGATAATGTCGTTGGGTCGAGTTGTTAAACGACTATGACTGTATGATCAAGTATCATTCGGGCAAGGCCAATATAGTAGCAGACGCCCTAAGTCGGAGGGAAACACTCAAGCTAAGACGAGTTCGAGCATTGTAACTCACCATTCACACCGGTTTACCTGATCAGATCCGCAATGCTCAACTCGAAGCGTTAAAAGATGAGAACCTGAAGACCGAATCATTACGAGGCATGGAGAAGCAACTGGAAACCAAGTCTGACGGAATCCGCTACTTCATGGATCGAACATGGATTCCCTCGTATGGAGACCTACGAGAGCTAGTAATGGAGGAAGCTCACAAATCCCGGTACTCAATCCACCCAGGTTCGGACAAGATGTACCACGATCTGAAGTTTCTTTACTGGTGGCCAAACATGAAAGCAGATATCGCCACCTATGTAAGCAGATGTTTGACCTGTTCTAAAGTTAAGGTGGAGTATCAACGACCCTCCGGACTACTTTAACAACCGGAAATTCCCGTATGGAAGTGGGAGCAGATATCAATGGATTTCATCACAAAACTGCCGAGAACTCCCAGCGAATGCGATACCATTTGGGTGATCGTAGATCGTCTGACGAAGTCCGCGCACTTCCTGGCAATCCGGGAGACTGACCGCCTGGAAAAGTTAACCCGTATCTACCTCAGGGAAATAGTCTCTCGGCACGGTGTGCCAATTTCCATCATCTCTGATCGTGACGCTCGATTCACCTCACACTTCTGGCAATCTTTACAACGAGCACTAGGAACGCGGCAAGATATGAGCACCGCGTACCAACCCCAAACTGATGGCCAAAGTGAGCGCACGATCCAGACTTTAGAAGACATGTTACATGCCTGCGTCATAGATTTCGGCAGCAGTTGGGAAACTCACTTACCGCTAGTTGAGTTTTCTTACAACAATAGCTATCACACATCGATCAAAGCTGCTCCATTTGAGGCACTGTATAGGCGTAAGTGCCGATCACCTATCTGTTGGGCGGAAGTTGGGGAAAGTCAACTCACCGGCCCTGAACTCGTGCAAGAGACGACTGAGAAGATCGTGCAGATCCGTAACCGTATGGCGGTAGCCCGTGACCGACAGAAAAGTTACGCAGATAAGCGTCGCCGACCGTTGGAATTCCAAATAGGTGACAAGGTGCTTCTGAAGGTGTTACCATGGAAGGGTGTGATTCGTTTCGGAAAACGTAGGAAACTAAGTCCTAGATATGTGGGACCGTTTGAGATTGTCAAACGGGTTGGCCCGGTGGCCTATCAGCTGAATCTACCCGAAGAACTCCATGGAGTACACGATGTGTTCCATATTTCCAACTTGAGGAAATGCCTTGCAGACGAGACTCTTATCGTTCCATTAGATGAGGTGCATGTGAACGAACAACTACATTTCATCGAGGAACCGGTGGAAGTCATGGACCGAGAGGTCAAGACGCTCAAACATAGTCGTATCCCTATCGTCAAAATCCGTTGGAACTCAAAGCGTGGACCAGAGTTTACCTGGGAATGCGAGGATCAGATGAAGAAGAAGTACCCGCAACTGTTCCAGAATTAGGCATCTACCTCTTAAGGATACGCAGAAAATCTATTCAACATGCGTCACAAACCATTGAGCCTGGTATTCCCCGTTGAACCTCGTAACATGATGTACAAATTTTCGGGACGAAAATTCCTGCAACAAGGGGATGATGTGACACCCCGTAATTTCAAGTTAACACTATTCAAACCGTTGTCGTTATCATTGTCACACACTTGTTAATACTCGAAACGTATACAAACACCGCCGCCGACATCGTTAAATAAATTATGATAAAATACTAAAACGAGTGTTTGTAGAGGATTCACATAAACGGGATTACCTAAGGAATCCTCTTAATTAACATAGCTCGCCCATCTACGTCGTTATCAACCAAAACGAATTTGGGAACACAGTACCTAAGTACAGGGACTAAACTTGACAATTGCCAAACTGGGGCTGGGTATAAATACCCATCCACCAGCCCAACACTTCACAATCTGCTCTCTTCTCTTCTGTCGCTCTCTCCTTCTCCATTTCTTCATCCTAGCAACAAAATCACCTCGATTGAGCTCGTTTTCATCGGTTAGACCACACAACAGCTGAGAAATCACGTTCCCAGCAGGTAGGCGACCTTGGTCATCCATTTTATTGCTCGTTTCTCTGCTGTAGACTTGGGGTTCGGGTGTTCGGGTTCAACCCGAATGCATGTGGTCGTGGGGGTGTGTGTGAGGTCAATCAGCATGTGCATTTTACTTAGACATGTTAGGAAAGTGTTTCTAGAAGTCCTGATTTTGTGAAAACTGAGCACGGAACGGCCGAAGGCTGTTCAGCCCGTCCCGCAGTCGTGATCTGCTGCAAATCACGACTGGGCCAGTCATGCGACTGAGTCATGCGACTGGGCCCATCGTGCGACTGAGTGGTGCGACTGGGGTGAGTCGTGCGATTGAGTCCATGCGTGTGTGCATGACGTATGAATGAATGCATGCGATTGAGAGTGTGTGCGATTGAGTCAATCGGAGGAATGTGTGCGACTGAGTATCACACGACTGAAGGTCCAATCGTACGAATGAAAGTTCAGACGTGCGATTGGCCGTTGAGTCGTACGAATGAGTGATGTGTGGTACGACTGAATGCTAAGTCGTACGAGTGAGGGTTCAATCGTACGAGTGAGGTTGATTCGTACAAATTGAAGGCCCATTCGTGCGAATGAAGTGTCCAGCCGTGCGTCTAGCCTTGATATGCGATTGGAGTCATTGTGAGTGAATTCGCCTTGTGTGTGGTGTGCCTATCGTGTGATGATATGGTAACAATCAATAAAGTGTCATTTCTTGACCACAAAGATTAAAGTCAACGCAATCAACAAGCACATACTTTTTCAATCTAAAACAACCTAACTGTTTACAATTAACGACAACCCGATTGGGATCTACATAAGGTCTGATATGCGTATGCCTGCATGTGTGTGTGTCACGCACGACCGAACCCATGCGACCCGACCCGACTAAACATGTCTATTAACGCTAAACACAACATTAACGCTTAACATAACTGTCAATAGGTGTTTGACAGCGCATCGTAAACAACACTTGGGAGACTTTCATCCTACGTACTTACTACATCATCAGTGAGTCTTCAAGGCCCCTATTTTACTTTCTTTCCTTTTGGGGGAGAAAACATGCAAACATATTTATGAATGGTTTTAGTATTATTGATATCGCCTGTTACGTTAGTGCAAACATACAAACAATCCTGACACTCTCGAACTGTTAGTAATGGGATTAGCGAGGTAATTCTGAGTAGTACTACTGGGTCTGACAAACCCCACCCGGGCTAGTCGCTCTAGCTTGATTGGAGGTCAAACAGGTGCATTATTGACCTAAAATTTTTTCACTGTCTTGCGAGACGTGACGGGGGAACAACAAACATATAGGACACACAAACAGTCAGCTTCGGTTCGAAACGCTAAGTAACATGAACACAGGCTAGCTACCTAACGATATGCTTTGTATACTAAACCATTGAAACGCTTTCGAACACATTTCTTGTTGATTAAACCTGTGAACTCACCAACTTTATGTTGACACATTTTAGCATGTTTTCTCAGGTCACAGGAACGCATAAGCTCATGATGCACGCTTCAGGAACGCACTCAAGACATGCATTCATCTGCTTTATTTTCATACATTAAACATTTTGTTTAAACTTGACACTTGTAACTTTATGTAATGGATTTACATATCATGTTTTACGCTTCCGCACTGATGTTAATTTTTGTTTATGATCCGTTAAATGAAGTCAAACGTTGATTTTCAAATTCATATAGTGTCGTTCGATATGACTGTGTCTGAGATCCTGGTATGTCACACGCCTAACGGTAAAACCCCGTTTGTGGAAATTGAGGGTGTGACAACCATGCTCCGTTGAAACATGGCGGGAGCATTACACAATCTAGATGGAATTCTTTGATAAACAAATGTCCCATAAGGACATGTAAATGTTGTCTTCTCTTGATTATCAGGTGCAATCAGGATTTGAAAGTAACTTGAAAAACCATCAAGAAAGCAATAAAACATATTCCCAGATAAGCTTTCTAACATTTGATCAATAAAGGGAAGAAGGAAATGGTCCTTTCTCGTTGCATCGTTATGTTTACGATAATCGATGCAAACCCTCCAACCCGTGATGGTTCTTTTTGGCATCAATTCAGTCTTTTCATTGCTCACCATTATCATACCTCCTTTTTTTGTACCACTTGTACTAGACTAACCCATGTGGAAATCTAAGATTGGATAAATCGGACCTGCACCAAGTAGTTTGATTACTTCCTTTTTAATCGTTTCTTGCATATCTGGGTTAAGGCGAAGTTGATGTTGAACAACTGGCTTGTAATCATCTTTCATTAAAATATTATGGGTACAAAAAGATGGATTGATCCCTTTTATATCCATAATCTTCCAAGCCATGGCTTTCTTGTGCATCTTTAAGAAGTCCAAAAGTTTGATTTTGTCATCACATGTTAAATCAGAAGCAATAATAATAGGTAATTTTGAATCGTCATCAAGATAAGCATACTCAAGATGAGCAGGTAGCTCCTTGAGTTCCAATGATGGTGGTTATTCAATTGATGACTTTGCTTTTGGTTGGTTCTCTTGATCAACTACTTTAAGAACTTCATGAACTTCTACATCGGGGGATGGTTCATCTGCTGATGTATGACTTAGCTCGTCACCAATCCGGTTAGTTTGATCAACGTCAAGCTTTTCATCATCAAACAACCATGTTTCCAAAATATCATGTTCAAATGTTTCCTACTGAAGATCAAGTATAGGTTGCACTCACCTTAGATTAGTATTTGTTTACATTTCTATGTAATAGGATTTATGTTAGATTACTTTTGTAAGTTGTTTAGTTTATTTATATATTTTAGTAGTCCAGCAAAACTGTGAGCGAAACAGTAGTTTTGCTCACAGTCAGCTGTAAGTTCTCCCAGCAAGACTGCAGTTTCGGCCAGGCAAAAGTATAGTTTCGGCAGCATAGTTTCACCTCTAGCGAAACTATCTGCGAAACTACATCTGCTATATATGGCTTTCATTTTGTTAATTGTTGGGTAACCTTGCAAAACCCAAATAGAATATTTCTGTTGCAAGAGTCTATTGTAAGCTGGTTCTTATTGAATATATTGAGCTTATCTTATTTCGTTAATATTGTTGTTTATTGAATCATCTTTGAATACATTTTGGTCTTCTTTGTTCTTCAAATCTTTGTGTGTGTTGTTTGTTTATGGTATTGAACGCTTCAAACCATCTTCTACACTGAAAAACTGATCAAATCGACCAACACCTATACATAATGATCCACATGGTAATCAATAGTAACAACAAAATAAAGTGTATCATCATGGATTTGAGAATATTGCATGAAATCCTTCATCTTGAAAAACACCTCTTCTTCATCCACACAAAGGGTCAATTTACCTTCAAACACATCTACTAAGGCTCTAGATGTAGCTACAAAATGGTGGCCAAGAATAAGAGGTACATTCTTGTCTTCATCCATATCAAGGATTACAAAATCCACAGGAAACACAAACTTACCAATTCTCGACAACATATTCTTAACTATACCTCTCGGGTATATCACCTAGCGATTGGCAGGTTAAATGCTCATATTTGTTGGTTGTGGTTCCCCAAGGTCTAGCATTTCAAACATGGAATATGGCATCAAGTTGATACTAGCACCTAGGTCAGCTAGAGCGTTATTCACAATCAAACAACCAATCAAGCATGGAAGTATGAAACTTTCGGGTCTTTCATTTTCTGTGGTAGCTTATATTCAAGCACCGTCGAGAATTCTTCATTTAAAAACACATATGAAAGTTCCTCAAGCTTTTGTTTATTTGTTAGAAGATCTTTGAGAAACTTGGCATACTTTGGCATATGGGACAGAGCTTTAACAAACGGTAAGTTTATATGTAATTGTTTAAATAGGTCAAGAAATTTACCGTATTGTTGGTCCATCTTTTCTTTCTTCAAAAGTTGTCACACCCTCCAATTTCCATAAACGGTGTATTACCGTTAGGCGCGTGACATACCAGGATCTCAGCCAATAGTTACATCAAACAACACATTAATCACAAAACATAGTTGCTTGTTAATGTTAGAAATTCCCAAAAACAGAGTAAATAACATAATCATGAAAATAATTACGAAAGCATAATAATTCATAATTCAGATGGCGCAAACACGTGCAAACCAATTAAAGCACAATTTGTAGAAAATGTAAATTGTTCATTTCACCCAACAATGATGAATGCAATATTGTGATGATCCTATTCGTGCGTACCTTAAGAACCTTAAAGAAACATGCTAAAGTGTCAAAACAAGTTGGTGACTACACCGGTTTTGTTAAACAGTAATGAATCAAAAGTAGATACAGTAAACAAAGTAATATCAGTATATTGCTGATCTACTTAACAAATTACATAGAGTATGTAGCTCACAACCAAAGATGACAATGTAAATGAAGGCCTCGACTGTGGTGATGTAACACCCGGATATTTTAAAAAGTTGTAAAAAGAAGAATAAAAGTGGAAAAATGCAATTTAACCCAAGTTGAGGGGTTAAATATGTCAAAAGTGTAAAATTCATATTGATTTTGTACAAAAGGTGGTATGGCCACCCACACCACCTCTGTACATCCTTTCATTTGGATATTTTAGAGAGAGAAAGAGCAGAATTCAGGTTTTTGAAAGAAGAACAAGAAGAAGTTGAATTCGAGGTAAGAATTCGATGGTTTTTAGGTGTTCTTGACTGATTTCAGTTTGAGTGTATGCTTATGTATGTGTTTGTACTTTTTGTGTGGGTTTTTGGTGGGTTTTAGGTGCTTGATCTCATAGCAAACGGGTTTGAAAAATTCATACTCAAAGTTGCATAAGGTGAGTTCTAGAACCCCTTTTTACATGTTTTATACGATTTTGGGACTGCAAATGCATGTACGAATGTTTTTTCTAAAATAGGTTTTTCACCCGTATGTGTGTGTGTGTGAATGCGCGTGGGCTTATGATATGGGTGTTTATGATGTTATGATGATGCCATGTTCTTGTTATGATGCTTAGAATGTAAGAAATAAGATTAGAATATGTTAGATTGATGATTAGGACTGAATATGATGTTAGTAGTTTGAGTTGGCTACCCATGCGCCTAACATTCAAATTTGCCTAAGTGTCCCATGCGCCCAAAACCCCATGCACCCAAATAGTGCTCGTACGCCTAGGATAGGCTGAATTTTGCTAAGTGTCCCAAACGCCTAGATTGCCCATGCGCCCAGGCACTCATGCGCCTACATAGTGCCCATACGCCTAGAATTTTGCCAGAATGACTAAGTGTTGGGCTATGCACCCCAATAGTGCCCATGCACCCAGAACCTTTCCTATGGGCCTAAGTGTCATCATGCGCCCAGAAGGCCATGCGCCTACATAGTGCCCATGCGCCTACATAGTGCCCATGCGCCTACATAGTGCCCATGCGCCTAAGACTTAGAAATGTTTTTCTGAATTTTCTGGGTTGAAAATGCATACTAAATATATACGATTTAAATGACCAAAATTTTAAGAGGTTTTAACAGGAAGATCAATTTTTCTATAACAAAATGTGCTATACGAATGTGTTAAAATAAAAATTTTTAAAGGAAGATCGGTTTTAACAGGTCAGCACGACCCTAGCCAGGGGCGTTGCCCCATGGACCCCACTAGGGGCTGCTTCCCTTAGGACCCCGCTGTCAGGGGCTGCCGCCCCTGAACCCCCATTGTTCCGCAGAGTGTCGGTAATGTTCTATGATTACTTGTACTTGTTGTGCATGTGCTTGTGTATGTGAATGAATGATGCATGATGTATGTTATGTATGATTATGTATGACAATGTTGTGCTTATGTATGATATGTTTCCTTATGTTCCTTATTATGTATTATTCCGTGACCCACGTATTATGAGTATGAAATGAATTTGAAGCATTATGTAACGTAGAGCGGAAGTTAATGTTAATGCTATGTGGAACATAAAGAAAGAATGAGTGCATGCATTAATGAACGAACGTATGTAAGAAAAGTCTTGCAAGCAATGTATGGAGGTTCACACCCAATGAAGGGTGTTAGCTCAACTGTGTGTGGGTTAGCTACCCTGGAAGGATGCACACTGGGGTTTAATCCTTGTAATTGACCATAGGTATGGGATCTTGCCGCTTACCCCGGTATAGTGGTCAGGCCACCATGGCAGTCTATTTATAGACTTCGGCCCAGTACCCGCTTTATGCATGACAGTGGGGTATAACACATGGCATTGGTCCGAATGAATTTACCCCGGTACTGTGGTCAGGCCACCGGGCACAATGTATGGGAGTCTATTTATTGACTTCGGGCTAGTACCCGCTTTATGCATGATGGTGGGGTATAGCCCGTGGCATTGGCTCGGAATGTGAGGAAGATAAAAAGTGAATGTACGTAAAGTATGGTAAGAAAGATAACGAATGATAACGATGACATACAATGATGAATGAATGAAAGTTAATAAATGATGCCGAAGATAATAATAAGATTATCTATTTGTACGTATGATGTATGAGCACCTATAAAAGTAAAGAACGGTTTTGAATGATAAGTAAGAGTATTTTATTTATAAACCTAGAACTCATTCAGCAACGCTGACTTTTATGTATTTTCCAGTGGCAGGTGATTGTTGCTGAGGATGGCACGGGGCAGCTACTTGGTATTTTTGGGATGGCATCCATTTGTATAACAATGATGTTTTTATGATGTAATGCAAATTATGATATTTTGTAATAGTTAACTACATAGTATTATTTTACAAAAGCGTTCATTAATATATAAAATGGTTTTAAGTAATTCCGCTGCGATGTTTTAAATAAATGTATGATTTATGTGCGATGAATGACCAACTGTAAGCGTCCCGGGAACGGGGCCTTACAGGTGACCAGCCATAGCAACAAAAATTAGGTCAATTAAACACTCGTTTAACATGCAGTCAAGCTAGCTTGACTAGCCCGGGTGGGGTTTGTCAAACCCATAGATCTACTCAGAATTACCGCACTAAAATACACAAATTTTTGAGAATGAGGACTTAAGTTGGCATAACACTAGTAAACAAGTGACATTATAGTAATACTGATCAAAAGAAAATAAGTATTGGAACACATGTTTTCCTCCCCCAAAAGAGTATGAGTAAAGTGGGGCTGAAAACTCACCTTATTTACACAACAACAAGAAATGTAGATAACAGTTAATTAGGTTCTAATTACCTAAATTTTGGTTAATATATAATTAACATTAATTATTAAATATTTAACATAAGAATTGTATGGCTTCGCGTTCCACGTCTAGGTTATAGTGCCAACCATTGGATGATTTCCCACTCACAAGCACACATCCCCATACTTCGAACTCACACCAGAAAGTACCCTTTATATATGATTGATTATTACCCATTCCTGATTGAACCCATATAATTCAGGATACGTGAGTCGCACAACACCACGCGTAACGACCCAAATGAAAACACGCCTTTATGATAATTTATATACGCACGACATATATTGTGACATCTCATAATTTTGTTAACTTGAATGTTAAGTTTGTTAAATTCTAAAAAGACCTTTTATGTCAATTTTGAAACTTTGTGGAATTAATATGCTTGATAATTAATTTGGTGAATAACAAATTAATTTAATAAATAATGATAACATTATAAGTATTATAATGTTTACTTATTATTATAAAATTTAAGATAATAATAATCTTAAAAAAAATTATTATTATTAGTATTATTATTATTATAATAATAACAATATTAATAATACTAATGAAAATAACAATAATAATGTTAATAATAATAATATTAATGTTTACTACGTTCGTTTATTATTATAAAACTTAGCATAAAGTAATAATAATAATAATGATAATAATAGTAAAATATTAAAAACATTAAAACTTTATGATAAATTAAGTTAAGGGGATTTTATGTCATTTTTATAAATTAAAAAGGAAAGTTTGTGCATAAAATAATAAAACATTAAAACTCAGGGACTAAATTGTAATTTAATTGATACTAAAACTAAACTTTAAGTTCAAGTGACAACTTATAAAAACCTCAGGGACTGTTTGTGTAATTTATTTAAAACTACCAAAACCAACCCCCCCTAAACCCGTTTTTCCGGCAGAAGGCTCCGGCGCCTCCGGCCGAGCTCCGGTGGGCCCGGAGCCGCCTCAAAACTTAGCCGTTTTGCTCCAAATCGGTCCCATTATGCTCGTGAACCCGTTTCGAACTTGAGCATGTGTTTAATTAGATTATTAATGCAGTGAAGCCAGCCTACTAACTCGAACCCGAAACATTCATGGACACCTAGACGTTCAACGTACAAATCATAATAATAATCAAATTAATCGAACAGAAACGTTCGTATAATCATTACAAAGTTGAATGTGTAGTTTAATTTGAGTTAAACACCCAATTAATCACTTGATCATAACCGAAACACCCCAACCACATCCGAAACTTGTTCGGGGTGTAAACGTTCAAATTAAAGCTATATAACAGAGGGGAATCATTCCATTTGATCCCTTTAACCTCTCTATACACTCGATGGATTGAAAAATACATCGCAAGTTCGAATTCGAACTCTCTGTTCATCGTGTGAAGAACCGAGTCTAAATCAAGCTTAATCGTCTCTGTTCGTTTGTAATCAAGTGAGTAAAACACATTTTTATGCACGATTTTACATGGGGAATCAAAGCACCATGTTTATTTCAGAAACCTTGTTCGAATTGGTGATCAATTTGGGAGATGTTAAATTAGGGTTCATAAGGGAATTGGGGGTCTTTTGAGTTTGTGTTTATAAACTTTAAAAACCAGGTGATACCGCGGCTGTAAGCCTTGGTTCACCGGTTCCATTTTCCCTTGCTAACCTTGGGGTCCCGGGTTCGAGCCCGGGCACCCTCAATTATTTTTTTAGGCTTTTCAGACATATATTAATTTTAGAAAATTTTTAATAAATATAAAAATAATTTTTATAAACTTTAAATTTTTTTAAACATCAAACAAATTTTTGAAAATTTATTTTTATTAATATCTTAACATTTTATTTTATTTTATTAAAACACATAATATAACTAGTTAAATAATTTATAAAATAGACTTTAAAATTTGTTTATCTTAACAAAACATTACAATTGGATTATTTTCTTGTTTTAGCTTACTAATTATTATTTGTTTCAAATAAATAATAAATTTTTGGTCCAGATGATACTTTTAAAGACATAATTACCTCTAATGTTTATCTAACTCTTATATTTAAATTGTTTTCTTTCAAAATGATTAAATAATTGTAGAATATTATATATTGACATGAAACAATAAATTTTTATAATATTAACGGGCATTTATTAATTAAAGTTTTATCATGACAATTGTAGAAATTATAATTTCACAAATTATTCAAAAATATTATTTTCTTATAAAATACACTAACTAAAGGTTAGATTAATAATTTGTTATTAATCAAAACGTTATTCCTATTAATTTTAAATAATTATAAAGTTTTATTTATATTGAACCTTATCAATTTTTATATTTAAATTCATTCCTGAAATACTTAAATATATATATATATATATATATATATATATATATATATATATATATAATTCTTCTAATGGATCAAAATGTGAATAATTACTCTATAAATTTATTTATTAGTCAAAACCCCATAATTCTATCTAAAAATCTAATCATTGTTTGAACGTTAAACTTATTATTAACCTTAAACTTGTAATATATATTTAGGTGTCTTGTAATAGAATACTTTGGATTATCTTTTGATCTTTTATATCATCTTGTAATGCTTATCCATGTGAGTATTTCCATACCTTTTTTCTTATTTCACTCTTTGGGGTGAAACATGTAAACTTATATTATTGCACTTGTAAACTTTGTTGGATCATGATGAGGCTGGTGCAACCAAAATCACTTCATAGTCATCTTTTGGTACTACATTCAAAGGCTTCCGAAGCTGAGAAGAGATCTTCCGAAAGTCTGAAAGAGCTTCCGAAGACAAAGTCTGAAAGAGCTTCCGAAGACAAAGTCTGATGAAAGAGCTGAAGACAAAGTCTGAGCTTCCGAAGACAAAGTCTGAAAGAGCCTCCGAAGACAAAGTCTGATGAAAGAGCTGAAGACAAAGTCTGAGCTTCCGAAGACAAAGTCTGATGAAAGAGCTGAAGACAAAGTCTGCTTCCGAAGACAAAGAAGACTCCAAGCCTCGGAAGAAGCAGTCTTCCGAAGTATAAGTGCCTTCGGAAGAAGTTATTCTTCCGAAGCACTTTATCCTTCGGAAGACATTGCTATGTCTAGCAGATAAAAGTATGGTCCCTGACAGTCCGCTGCAGACCTCTGATACGGCATGGCATCTTCCTAAAGAGCCATGTTATTGACCATACTTTATTCTACTGTTCACCTTTTTATGATAGTACATGTTACCAACTTTAGTTGGTGACAAAAGGTAAGTCAGGGACATGTCCTGACTACCAACTTTCAGACAAAATGTCTGAAAGACCTCACCTAGAGTCTTGTAGTATAGATGTAAGGTTAGAGGTGTCCAGCTGGTATCAAAGTATATCCGGCTATAGTTAGTATTATATATATCCTCTCCCTGTAACTCTTTAGATAAGCGATTTGAGTCCAAGTGTCTTGTAATCCTTTGAGTTGAGAAGCAATATATAAAAGTACTTTGAAAATTTACTTGCTGTGTTAAATTTTCTTACTGCTTGTTACTTGTTATATTGTGATCAACTCTTCATAGGCTGCTTGCTGAGTGTTGATTCACAGTGAGTTGAGAGAAAAACTACCCAAATCCGATCCTGCAATTGGTATCAGAGCTCCAGGCTCTTGATTGTGAGATCTTACCATCCTAATCAACCTGTTTTTCACTCCTCACCACAATCCACTCCCTCAAATGGCTGCTCTATCCAAGGCTGATATGGAAACCGGTACCTTGACCAAGTCCCCCATGATCACCCCTGAAGATTTTGACACATGGTGTATCAGGATGGAAGGCTTCATCAAGTGTCAAGATTCAAGGATGTGGGACTCCATTGTCAATGGTCCTTTCATACCAAGCACTACATCTGCCACTGGTAATTGCATCATTCTAAAAGATGTTGATGATTACTCAGAGGAAGACAGGAAGAGAATAGAGCTAGATAAAAGGGCTATGACTTGTCTCCAAACTGCTCTCCCCAACTCCGTCTACAGACGCTTCAAGAAGTGCAAGACTGCTAAAGATTTATGGGAAGCATTGAAGCTGATGTATGAGGGATCCAAGGAAACCCAAGAGAACAAGAAAGATCTATTGAAACAGCAGTTTGAGAACTTTACTTTCAAGGCCGGTGAGACCTTGACTCAACAATACTTCAGGTATGCTGAGCTAGTAGATACTCTGGCGGATATTGGAGTAGCTCTTGAGAACAGAGACATAGTTAGGAAGTTCATGTATTCTCTTCCTAAACTATGGACTCACTACTGTGTTGTCATCAAGAGAACTTCGGACCTTAAGACTCTTTCTCTCACAGAGTTGTATGGTATCCTAAGTGCATTTCAGATGGAGATGAACATGCAGAACTCCTCTGACCACTCCAATAACCAACTGAGTTCAGCCCTTCATGTGGTTGAAAGGGAAAGCATAGAACCACAGCATCAGTTGTTATGCTACCCTGACAACTCACATACTGGACCCTTCATCACTCTACCTGAGACTCCAAAGTCTCAAAAGGTTCAACACAACTCCTTTCAGGATAGTTGTGCCTTTGTCTCTGGAAGTGGACACTCAGGTGATTTTCAATACTGCTTTGATGATCTTGAGTGCTTCAGTCCAGATGATGTGGAGTATATGGACATTGTCCAGCAGATGGCTCTTTTAACTTACAGAGCGAAGAAGTTCTTCAAGAGAACTGGAAGGCAATTCCCTCAAAACCCAGTCAACAGCAAGTTTGGGTTTGATAAGAGCAAAGCAAGGTGTTACAACTGCAACCAACTTGGTCACTTTGCTAGGGAATGCAAGGCTCCCAAAAACAACCCGGGAACCCCACAGGCCTCCACACATCCCACTGCTCCCAAGCATGAAGAAAAGTCAACTGAAACAGCTGCTGTTGCTCAGGAAGTTGACTGGAGCTTCATGGTACAGGATGTGACTCCCGCTCAAGCACTCATGGCCGGAACAGATGATGATCAGGTATATGAACATCTTTGTACTGTTGCCTGTATTGCTAAAGTTAAATTGTATAAGGATTACATTTCGGAAATCAGATCTGAGGTTGAGTCTTTAAATGTGCTAAAATCTGACTTTAAAAGAGCTGAATCTGACTATCAAAGGAAAATTGATGAGTTAGAGAAAACTGTGTCTCTTTTAAAACATGAAAAGACTAACTATAAGACTCAAATCAAAGATCTGATCTCCAAACTTTCTGAAGTTCAAGCCCAGTTAGTCACAGCTAAGGCTCAGGCCAGGAAGCAAGCTATTGCTGAGCAAAGCTTCCAAACTATTCTTGCATCAACCTCTCATTCCAAAATGTTTTATCAAAACAAAGAAGGGTTGGGAACCTATGAAATAGCTCCACCACACTCTTATGAGTCTGTTAGACTACCTAGATGTGGTACTGAAGAGCAAGAGGTTCCAACTGCTGACCCTTCTCCATTGGAACTAGAGGATGAAGTGAAAATAGTGGCCTCCACAGGGGAGAAACAGGAGGATACACCCATCTCCACCTGTGATGATCAAATCCTGACCACCAAGGCAAGAAGAAGCAGAGCTAAAGCTGCTAGAAGGACTGCCAAGAAGGTTGCAGAGTCCAAGCTTAAGTTTGACCCTAAGCAAAAGGGTGTCTTCATTTCTGCCGGATTTCAAGTGGTAGGTACTCCTGATTCAGGAAAGGAGTGTAGTACCGGCACTCCTGTCCTACTGAAGGATCAGAAGTTGAAAGGAAAAGTTGCTGATGAAGAGAAGAAACCCAAGAAACAGCAACCTGCAAGTTCCCAGAAGACTAACATTGCATGCATAATGTGTGGTCTGCACAACCATATGGCTAAAGATTGTTACTACAATCCAGCAAGCACACATTATGCAAATAATATTAGAAAGGAAGGAGTCAGAGAAGGTTTCTCAATTGGACCACTTCAAAAGGTCCAAATGATGAAAAAGGGAAAGTTGGTCTCGGAAGCCAAGTTGCTTTCGGAAGATACTACTTCTTCCGAAGGGAAAATGGCTTCGGAAGCCAAACCTTCTAAGGTTCGGAAGAACAAGAAGGCTCCCTTGAAACCATCTCAGAAGAAGACTACTTCGGAAGAAAAGGTGGTGAAGGCTTCTTCCAAAAAGAGAGAAGCTTCGGAAGAAGACCATGCTACAAAAGCTTCAACAAGCTCATCCTCAAAGATCAACCAAAGGATGGATTGGAAGATCAAGGAAGATGCTGCAGCCCAAACCTCTTCTTTAACAATGACTTCTATTGAACCCCATTGCATATCTTTTGGTTCAATTATGTCACTATCTTTGGAAGAGCCCGAGACCTGCAAGGCTTGGGCTTCCAAACAAAACTAACCATCTCATCTTATGTGTAGGGACATCCATTTGACAAGAACAACAATATCTGGATTGTAGATAGTGGATGCTCCAGGCACATGACAGGGAACAGATCTCTCCTTCAACAATTCCAGAACTTTGATGGAGGGCCTGTCCAATTTGGAGGTGAGGCCGGAGGATATATTTCTGGCAGAGGAAGTATATCCAATGGCAGAATAAACATTGACAAAGTTCACTTTGTCGAACAGCTTGAACACAATCTGTTAAGTGTTTCTCAATTCTGTGACCAGAAGCATCAGATGCTTTTCACAGAACATGAGTGCATTATCCTCAGACCAGGGATGACAATTCCTCCGGAATTGGTGCTTCTCAGATCTCCTAGGAAAGGGGATATGTACAAGCTAGATATGAACAATGCTTCTCCTATGGGTGAAGTATCATGCTTTTTTTCCAAAGCTGATAGTGATGAGTCAACACTATGGCATAAACGCATGTGTCATGTGAATTTTAAAACAATGAATAAATTGGTTAAAAATAACTTGGTACATGGTTTGCCTAAAAAGGAAATTTTCTGCAAAGATAACTGTGTTGCATGCCTGAAAGGGAAACAACACAGATCATCTCATAAATCCAAATGTGTTAACTCTATCACTACTCCATTACACTTATTGCACATGGATCTCTTTGGTCCCACAAGTATAATGAGCATTGGAAGGAAATCATACTGCCTTGTGATCGTTGATGATTTTACAAGATTTACATGGGTATTCTTTTTAAGAAGTAAAGATGAAACTGCTGAAACTTTAAAATCTTTTATTCTTAAAATAGAAAATTAAATTGATCACAAGGTTAAGATTATTAGAAGTGATCAAGGGACTGAGTTTAAGAACTTCGTTCTTGACTCATTCTGTGACTCAAAAGGGATTGCCAGACAATATAGTGCTCCCAGAACTCCTCAACAAAACGGTGTTGCTGAGAGGAGGAATAGGACACTTATTGAGGCTGCTCGGACCATGTTAGCTGATTCAAAGCTGCCTCTAACATTCTGGGCAGAGGCAGCCAGCACTGCATGCTATGTGCAGAACAAGGTTCTTGTAGTGAAGCCCCATGGAAAAACCCCTTATGAGTTATGGAACAAGAGGCCACCGTTCATTGGCTTTCTAAGGTCCTTTGGCTGCAGGTGTACCATACTTAACACAAAGGACAACTTGGCAAAGTTTGCTGAGAAGTCGGATGATGCTATCTTTGTTGGATACTCTTCTAGCTCCAAAGCTTATAGAGTATACAATATCAAGAATCAACAATTTGAGGAGTCATCCAACATAGTTGTTAATGAGCACACTCCTTGTGTTAGGGGGAATGGACCTGAGTATATCTTTGACTTAGAATTGTTTCCAAACTATTCTAAACCATCTTGTGAGAATGTTTCAGCTGGAACAGGTGCTCAAAGTGATGCTGATGCTGATGCAGGTCAACTATATGAGCTTCCCAGACCTATTCCAAATTCTCCAAGAGCTGAAGGGCAACAAGCTTCAACTATTCACAGATCTGACAGTGTAACTATCTCCAGAAATAATGAAGCTTCAACAAGTGAATCACTTGATCAACCTCAAAGTTCCTCAGGTGATCCACTACAACACTAGGTTGAGGGAAGTGGTATTCTGAAGGAACAGGCAACTGTTAATACTACTTCACTACCAACCATTGATGATGTTTCTCAATCATTCAATCAGTCCGCATTGAATGACTCTGAAACAGCAGTTGGACAGAGTGATCCAGTTCCTGATCAGAATATGTCTAACCTAGACCTATCTCTGCAACTGGAAGTGATTCCTCGTCTTAGGATTCACAACACTCATCCAACTGAGAACATCATAGGGAATGTCTCTAAGGGTGTGAGAACAAGAGGACAAACTCATCATGGGAATGTCTGCTTGTACTCATGCTTCCTGTCTCAGATGGAACCAAAGAAGGTAGAAGATGCCTTAAAGGATAGTAGTTGGGTTGAATCGATGCAGGAGGAGCTGCTTCAATTCAGAAGACAAAAGGTCTGGAATCTATGCCCACTACCATCTGGTCAAGTACCCATAGGCACTAAATGGGTATTCAGGAACAAGAAAGATGATAGAGGATTGATTATCAAGAACAAGGCAAGACTAGTAGTTCAAGGGTACACCAAGGAGGAAGGAATTGATTATACTGATGTCTTTGCACCTGTTGCAAGACTTGAGGCAGTTAGAATCTTCCTTGCTTATGCTGCATCCAAGAACTTCACAGTCTACCAACTTGATGTCAAGTGTGCTTTTCTATATGGGGATATAGATAGGGAAATCTATGTGTGTCAACCTCCAGGATTTGAAGACCCACAGCACCCCAACTATGTGTGCAAACTGGATAAAGCTCTATATGGGCTGCACCAAGCACCTAGGCTGTGGTATGAGACCTTGTCTCAGTTTCTCCTGAAGAATGGATACACTAGAGGTACCATTGACAAGACTCTTTTCATCAGAAAGAGTGGAGAAGACATTTTGCTTGTACAAGTCTATGTTGATGACATCATATTTGGTTCTTCAAACGACCAAATGTGCAAAGACTTTGAAAGCATTATGAAGCAGAAGTTTGAGATGAGTTCCATGGGAAAAATGGACTTTTTCCTTGGAATCCAGGTGAAACAGATGAAGGAAGGGTTCTTCATAAGTCAATCTAAGTATGTCTCAGACATCTTAGAAAGATTTGAAATGAAGGACTGTAAACCAGCCAAGACACCCTTACCCAGAAACCATAATCTTTGCCCTGACCTTGAGGGAGAGGATACTGATCAACATCAGTATAGAGCAATTATTGGTTCTCTGATGTATCTCACTGCAAGTAGACCAGATATCATGTTTGCCACATGCATTTGTGCAAGATATCAGGCTGCTCCAAAGGTGTCTCACCTAGCTGCTGCAAAGAGAATCCTCAGATACCTCAAAGGAGCACCTAAACTAGGTCTCTGGTATCCAAGAAATAGTGATTTCAATCTCTATGGATACTCTGACAGTGACTATGGTGGCTGCAACATTGACAAGAAATCAACATCAGAAGGATGTCAATTTCTTGGTGGAAGGATTATCTCATGGCAATGCAAGAAACAATCCTGTGTCTCTACATCAACTGCTAAAGCTGAATACATTGCTACTGCTACCTGCTGTGCTCAACTGCTATGGATTCAAAATCAGATGTTAGACTATGGGTTCAACTTCATGACTACTCCTATCCATATTGACAACAACAGTGCTATCTCCATTACTGAGAATCCGGTGAAGCACTCCAAGACAAAACACATTGATATCAGGTATCATTTCATTAGAGATATTCATGAGAAACAGCTGATAAAGTTAATCAAAGTTGACTCAAATGAACAATATGCTGATTTGTTCACAAAGGCATTTGATGAACAAAGATTTAAGTATCTCATATCAGCAATTGGGATGATAAACATTGAATAACTACCTCTTTTGAAAACCTTTTTAATGAGTAATGTCTTGTGTCAATACAATTTAAGCCCTGTTACAAAAGATCTTTAAACTATTCCAAGTGTAAATTCCTTCCGAAGAGGAATCAACTCTCGGAAGATATTCCTGAATATCTTCCGAAGTCAAATTTCTCAATGGAAATTTTCTTCTCGGAAGAGTTTTTGGTCTCGGAAGAAGCGATTGATTTTATATCAGATCTACTTCCGAAACTTATACAACTCTCCATTCGGAAAGACAACTTTACCTTCGGAAGCAATGCCTTGCTTCGGAAGATAGAGTGCTTTCAAAGGACAATTTTACCTTCGGAAGCAATATCAAGCTTCGGAAGATAAATTGCCTTCGGAAGAAAATTACCTTCGGAAATGTTTTACCCTCGGAAGTAAAGGTTTTTATATGTAACGGATATCTTTTGGGCCCCACTCTATAAAAAGTAAAGATTTTGTTGATAATGTCAGATTATTTAAAATTATCCTTGCCGCCAACATCATTTCTCCGCCGTAAACCACCATACCACCCACAGTAACCCCAAAACAGTTACCCTATTACCACCACTACCACTATTCACCCCTTTTTAAATAATCTTGACTCATCAATTTCATCTTCTTTTACCACTTTACAGCCCTAACTGTTCCCTTCACTGTCAAAACCTCAAATTCACCCAAAATTTCAAGCTTACCTTTTCTCCAATGGCGCTAAACCCTCAGCACAACCAAGTCGCATTACTTGACTCGTCAAGGGATGCCGACTTCACCCAAATCATCACCTTTCTCACTGAATCCACGTATCTCACTACACTAACAGTTAACCCCACCGTATACTCCAACCATATGTCAGAATTTTGGAGCAACGGTGAAACTGCAGTACTGAATGGGGTTCGAGTCCTGAGAACCCGAGTTTGTGGCCAAGAGTTGGTCATCAATGAACAGCTCATCAGGGAGCATCTCGAGCTTCACGATGATGGGGCTCCTACTGAGTTCCCCAAGGAAGACGTGGAAGGCACCTATATCCTCATGGGATATGGAGGCGATGTCGCAGGTCTACAGTATACAAGTTCAACTTCTCTTACCATTGGAAGTTCCTGCTGCACATTGTCCTACACTGCCTCTCCAACAAATCAGGGGGTTGGGATCAAATCCCATATGAACTAGGATGCCTAGTTCATGGGTTGGTGAGAGGCCTCAGATTCAACTACTCACGATTTGTGTTGAACAACCTAATCGCCAATCTGAGCAGGGATACATTCTTCATGTATCCCCGATTTCTTCAACACATAATCAACTGTGAGATGGAACCAAGCAAGCTTGTCTGCGCAGCTGCTCTTCCTGTTCCACACATGAGGCCTACCATCTTCAAGACACTGAAGAAGATGTCCACCAACTTCACTGGACGGTACACTCCATTACCTCCAGAGATGACTGAGCGCATAGCTCCTGGTGACATCCCTGTTACCCCCACAGGTGATGAACCCACACCAGCAACATCCACCACAATACCAAAACCTTCTTTACCCATCAAAGCTACATATCAGAGACGCCCCAAACGAACCCTTGTTCAATCTACTCTGATTGAACAAGCTCCTTCTGTTCACACCCAAAGGACTAGAGTGGAATCATGGGCTCCCACTCAGTCCGAGGTCACACCATCCTTCACAATTGACCTCAATGTGTGTTTTGAGCCTCCTCAGTCTCAAACCCCTGAGCCCGAACCCCAAGCCTTAAGCCCACAGGGTGAGTCTCTACACTCCCCTGTGCAGCCTTCTAGGGACAGCCCCACCATAGGCTCAATGCCTGTAGACATTGATCAAGGTCCCGGGTCAGTAGGACTAACCACCCTCTCTTTCACTGACCTTTTACTCCGAACTGATGAAGAGATTACATCTCTCCATGGCTATGAAGTTGATCTACAACACCCACTAAAAGATCAACAGAGCCAAGAGGGATCCCTTGTCTCTAGCCCCCATCAGAAGCCAGCTACTGAGGTGAGTCCCACTGATGTGGAGGGGACTCATGTAGACTCAGCTACCACTACTCAGAGTCTCTCATTGAGCTCTCAGGACAGTGGTAACATAATTAGGATTGAGTCTACGGCAACTTTGCCCATTGACATCTCTGAAAGAGATGACACTGAGCAAAGGAAACCAGGGTGCCAAGAAACCACATCTGGTGGTGAGAGTGAGCATACTAGGTATGTTATCTCATCTCCCCGTGATTCTTCTTATGAAGATGAGGGAAGTATGCAACAAACACTTCAGTACTTGCTTTCTAAGGTCTCCAACCTGGAATCACAGGTGAGGATCTTAGAATCAAGGACTGCCACTCAGCAACTTGAGATTAACTCTCTCAAGGCTAAACTAGCTGAAAAACAGACGGAGATGTCTGTTAGGCATGTACCAATCCAGGTCTAAATGACTTCTTCCTCTAGCTCATCTAGCTCTCAAGATGATGCTACCAAAAAGGGGGAGAAAGTTCAGAGACAAACATCACAGGAACCACAGACCCAACTCATTTCTTCCCAAATCATTACACTACCTGAGTCATCTCAATCCTTTCTGGAGATTGATTCAAAGATGCTTCAAGATCTCTACAGACTTTTCATAAAGTTTGTATTGAGATCATCCCTAGAACAGCCCAGTCCCCGACACCACACTTGCTTACTTTGGGGCTGACGAGCTTCAAAGACTGACTGCACCTTCTACCACTGTGGAAGAAGTTGGTCAACCTAAGGTCTTCATGGAACCTGAGATTAGCTTTGAAGGGGAAGTGGGGACTGATGGCCCAGCAACTGAAACAGATGGGACAGAACTTGTAGCAGTCTCATCTTCCGAAGCTCAAGCTGAAGCTTCCGAAGCCTATATGGAAGCCTCGGAAGAACAAGAAAAGTCTTCTGAGGCCGAAATAGAAGCTGCGGAAGACTTATTTTAGATGTCCGAGGAACTGACCATCACAGATGTCATTGCTGAAATTGCATCTGAGGTGAGCAGGGAGGACATTTCTGACATTCCTCCAACCCAAGCACCAACTGAACTTCTCTCTCAACCACAACCCTCCATCCAAGAACCACCACAGTCAAGCACCATCAAAGACAAAGGGAAAAGAAAATTGACTGCGGAAGAGCTTCAGGAGGAGGAGAAGATTGAGAAGGCCAAAAAGAAAGGTCGGTTTCCTACTGAGAAGCTGCTAGCTGCTAGTTCTAAGGCAGCTATAGCCAATCAGGAAGAAATCAACCAGAAGAGAAGAACAACACTCATTGACCATCTCATCAATCTAGGAGCTGCCAATGAGGAGATACTCCTGCTACCATTAGAGGAGTTGGTGACTTTGGAGAGGTCAACCAGGCTACAACAAGAAAGGGAAGCCAGGTTGGCCTTGGAGAAGGAAGAAGAAGAGTAGAGGAAGGCAGCCCTAAAGCTGAGAGAGGAGAGAATCAAATTCCTACTCTCAAGAGGCTTCAGTCTTCCTGAACTGTCTCCACAAGACAATGACATGATCCTGCTGCTCCACAATAAAGAGCAGGATCAAATGGAGAAGGAAAGGAAGAAGGCTGCTAGGGAGAAGTTGAAGTTGAAAAGGAAGAAGGAGGAAGAGAAGGAGGTCACTGCTGCCAAGAAGTCAACTGACAAAGCCTGGATGAAGGACTACCTTCGGGCTCATGGCTTCTCTGGTAGGCAGGTGGGACCTATGTCCGAAAGGACACTCCAGCGGATAGTCAGTGAAATTAAAGCTGACATCCGTTTGGGGAAAAGGAAGGAGATGTATCGGAGGATGAAAGGAATGGTCTTCACCCCAGCCACTCAACCTCAACCACAACCACAACCCACACCAGAACCAACTCCTTTTCCCATTAAAGCCGAACCCACTGATGAAACCTTCACCCCTCAACCCACAACTCTACCCAAACCTACCACATCACCTCAACCACCCAAACTACCCATCCTAAAACCCAAGACTCAACCCATAACCACAAAACCTAAGCCTACCCAACAACAACCAAGACCATCCCCTCAGCCTCCTCAACATCTCTCCTTTGAGGAAATAAAGGAGTTCAAGACGAGGCTCATCAACTGCACTACCTTGAGCAGCATCTCCTGTGAGGGAGAGGTTATCAACATCACCTATGTTGATAACTCTTCAAGCTCCCTCGCCCTAGGCCAATTTCTTGAATTGCCTAGAGACACCTTGGGCCAGGCTGCAAGACGTCTTGGTCTCAACTCCGATACCCTCAATGCTGAGGAGAAGAGGCTAAGAAGAAGACTGGTGACTCTGCTGGATACCAGGAAAGAGGACAGGATTTCTGGTCAATCTCCTGGACCTAGAAATGCAATAATCCAGTGGAGGTTCGATGAACCTTCTCACAACTTTGTTGTGGAAAGGGAGAATGGTGAAACCAACAGGCTAAATGCCACTTCTCTATTGCATCTCAGCAGATTCGACCTCGCTGAGCTTGCAGAGAAGCCATTCTCCAATCCCTCTAACTCTGAGACTGCTGCACACATCAGAAACCATATCAGTGGTCTCCACTTGGCTGAACGAAGTAGAAGAGCCAAGATTGAAGAAGAGTTGAAGCTGAAAAGAGTGAAAGACAGGGAAAGACCAACCACCAAAGGCACAGCCTTTCTACAGATGGTGGAAGGTCCTGAATTGGAACCAATAGTTCGATGGGAATATGACTATACTTCCCATCAACTAACTCTTTTCAGAGGGCCACAACAGAGGGTACACATAATCCAAGGTGACAGAGTAGAGGTTCTGTCCACCAAGGATCTGTACAAGATTCTCAGCACCACAGCAGGAAAGAATGAAGACACTGATAAACACCTGCTCTCCTTGGTGCTGAGAGCTTTGAGAAGAAGAGGGAAGTGAAGTTTTGGTAGCATCAGCCTAGGGGGAGTTTGTTGGATCATGATGAGGCTGGTGCAACCAAAATCACTTCATAGTCATCTTTTGGTACTACATTCAAAGGCTTCCGAAGCTGAGAAGAGATCTTCCGAAAGTCTGAAAGAGCTTCTGAAGACAAAGTCTGAAAGAGCTTCCGAAGACAAAGTCTGATGAAAGAGCTGAAGACAAAGTCTGAGCTTCCGAAGACAAAGTCTGAAAGAGCATCCGAAGACAAGTCTGATGAAAGAGCTGAAGACAAAGTCTGAGCTTCCGAAGACAAAGTCTGATGAAAGAGCTGAAGACAAAGTCTGCTTCCGAAGACAAAGAAGACTCCAAGCCTCGGAAGAAGCAGTCTTCCGAAGTATAAGTGCCTTCGGAAGAAGTTATTCTTCCGAAGCACTTTATCCTTCGGAAGACATTGCTATGTCCAGCAGATAAAAGTATGGTCCCTGACAGTCCGCTGCAGACCTCTGATACAGCATGGCATCTTCCTAAAGAGCCATGTTGTTGACCATACTTTATTCTACTGTTCACCTTTTTATGATAGTACATGTTACCAACTTTAGTTGGTGACAAAAGGTAAGTCAGGGACATGTCCTGACTACCAACTTTTAGACAAAATGTCTGAAAGACCTCACCTAGAGTCTTGTAGTATAGATGTAAGGTTAGAGGTGTCCAGCTGGTATCAAAGTATATCCGGCTGTAGGTAGTATTATATATATCTTCTCCCTGTAACTCTTTAGATAAGCGATTTGAGTCCAAGTGTCTTGTAATCCTTTGAGTTGAGAAGCAATATATAAAAGTACCTTGAAAATTTACTTGCTGTGTTAAATTTTCTTACTGCTTGTTACTTGTTATATTGTGATCAACTCTTCATAGACTGCTTGCTGAGTGTTGATTCACAGTGAGTTGAGAGAAAAACCACCCAAATCCGATCCTGCAATTGGTATTGTTTGAGACTTGTAAACTTTTTGGAATCATCATGTAAAGTTGTGATTAGTTGAACTTTTATGGTTTCCATGTTATGGCATTATATGTACAATCATTAACTATTGCTAGCCTAGCGAAATCATAGATCTATGGGCCAGACAAGCCTGCTTGGTTGATCCAAGTACACTTAGCTAATCGTATAATCTTGTAAACGTTTGACACTTGTAAAACATTGTCGAGGTTTGATTGTTGCATTGTTCATAACATCCCTAATCACTTTATTCACTAACTTATGACTTGAACTGCTAATTTTTATATATTCTATGTATTTGAAAACTATGGAATGCTCACCAACATTTTTATGTTGACTTTTTATTTTTAACATGTTTCAGGAATAACTCAACTATGTGTTCTACACTTTGAAGCTTAACACACCTAGGATTGGACTTAGAGAATGAAATGGATGATCTCGTTACTCTTATCTTCATATTCTTGATGTATCTTCGTTTGAACCTTTCTACTTGTAATGTTACAATTGAATCTTGATTAATATAATTGGAATTAATAATAGCGTTATGTGGCTGTGAACGATCTTAACTCTCACACTTCGACGTTTCCGCCGTCAAGGTTGGGGTGTGACAGATTGGTATCAGAGCCCATAACTATAGCGATTTAGGTTATTAGAAATGGTGACCTAGACTATAGTTGCATGAACCTCATAGAAAGATCCTTATACTTTTGTGTTTACATATTGTTTGCATGCTATATAATGATATGCCCTCTTATGTGCAACTTGATGTCTTAGCATAGGATTGCCTTTTAAATGTTTAAAACTTAGTTACTTGTCTCCCTAAACTTAACCTTAACTCTTTGACTCTCCCCGACAAATGAACTTCCTAAACTTAATCTCAATGACATGTGGGGTCTACACTTATCATTTTGGGTTTAATTCCTTAGACTGTATGTCTAATCTATGAAAATCTCATCAAGGTTTTGATTTCATAAACCAAATAAATTTGTGTGACACATAGACACCTGTATTCTGGATTTCCTGGCAAAAGGCCTTCGGGCTAGGGCAAGCACATCGTATAAATCTCATTTCAAGACCAGTTATGCTTACCTGGGGATTTCTGGGATGAGTGATAAACTATGGTCAATATACACATATCTATAAGGCAAATGGGTCAATTTACCTTGACGTGTCAACGATTCCAAATGGTAATGCATTACCAAATGGAACCATCTTCTTTGTATCTTTAAATCCTTGATTCCTTGAACTGGTTTATCACCAAAGCTTTAACATCCCCTTCATTCTTATCATACATAATGTTCCTATTAATATTGAACCCACCCTACATTCCAACTCTTATGTTTAAACACCGTTACACGTTGAGCGTTTCATGTAACTATTTCTAAACATTGACCAGCGTGAACATGGATCTAAATATACCCAAAGATATTAGGAATCTAAACCAAATGGTCTTCAAAACTTTAAATCGTTACTTATGGTTTTCAAATTTTCTTAAGGATGTGTTCCATAACTAAAGATATGCAATGCTGTAAGGTGAAATTCTTACATCTCGGGATACTTTGTTTGGGCAAAGTGTAAATAGTGATCTGATTCGATCATTGAATCCGTTTACTTGACTTGAAACCCTTGAGATGAGTGATCACTTATAAGTACGCGTTTCTTCAATAAGGTTATGGCTGACCTCATATCTTGAGAAGTCCATGTATTCCCTTCGATTGTGAATCGAATGTTCATATCTCATTGTGATGTCGAATTATTCTTGTCCTTGATTTTGCCTCCCTGATTTAAATTATTCAAGATTTGAACACCATCATGACAAATTCTGCTATCTCGAACTTTGATCTTAAGCTTGTAAGCATTATTTTTCCTTTTGTTACATTGATGTAACTTGAAATTTTCCGAATTTCTAATTGATATTATTTTCTTTCGTTGTTAAGTCAAACTTCGTACCGCTTGCACTGTGGAAGATGCAAGAGTTTGCAAGTCAACCTATGACTAAGAATGCTCGTATCTCCTAAATGATTCCATCTCATCAAAACAGGGTGATTCCCTTACTTTGATGATTCTCTATTCATTTTGATAAATGGTTTCCAATTGTGTGTTTTATGAAATTTCATCCTCTAGATTAGGGTGATTTCCTTATCTTGAGGATTGACTTCAATTATTCTCATTGGAACTTGCATTTCATAAACGACATGATCTCACCAAAATAGGATTGAAACCCGTACTTTGGTGACAAATGTCAAACCTCGATTGTTTTCTTGTGATAATGAAGCCCAAGGCGTGAATTCCATACTTTGATGATAATTTCATTTTCATGGATGGTATTTTCTCAAATGAAACGACCTCATCAAAGTAGAAGTGAATTCTGGATTTTGATGAAGAAGTTCATCCTGTTATATTTTGTTTTTGTAAAACTTCATCATTAAGATAGGAGTGATTTCCCTTACCTTAATGGTGAGTTACCTCGTCTTATTTCTATGGATCCTCAACAATGATTTGGGTTCGAACTTTTTGATTGGTAAGTTAGTGGTCATACCTTGGGAATACACCTTCAAGTTAGGAGTGCAAACCACACCTTGATGACTATTCTTATTTCTTGATCTTCAACTTACCAAGGTTGTAATCAAGTGACGAGAAGCATGTAGTAACTTGAAGGGTGAAACAATGTTAGTGTTTCGACCTATCAAACCAAAGCATGATTTCTGAACTTGAAAGGAGACCCAATCACTTTAGGTTGATTTTGATTCCAAGCTTGGAGCATTTAAATTCTTAAATCGATTTCTTTCCCTTTATTCTCATGTTTTGAGTTGATCTAACTATATGGAACCATTTATTCCTTATTCATCGACTTTCATTTTGAGTTATCATCAAAACCTAATTGCGTGATTGTAGCCTTCTGTAAGGCCCTGTTCCCGGGCACCTCACTGTTGGTCATTCATCGCACATAAACATTTTAAATCATTCATCTATTTCGCAGTGGAATTTAAAATTTCATTCATAACTAAAACATGTCATTTCATAATATTACAATATTCGTTTTCATCTCCAAATACAATGACATGTCAAAATATGGATGCCAGCCTCATCAACTGAGTAGTCGTCTTGTGCCATCCTCAGCAACATTACCTGTCAACTGGAAACACATCAAAGTCAGCGTTGCTGAGTGAGTTCTAGTTTTCTATTAAAAACATACTTTACTTTCCATCAAAACCGTTCTTACATACATACGATCATACAACATACGTACACGTAGATAATATTATTATTATCTTCATCATTCATTCATTAGCTTTAGTTCGTGTACCGTTCAATGTTAACGTTCACGTTCTTTCTTAACTCTTTCTTTCGTTCGTACGTTTCTTACTTTCATTCATACATTCGTACGTTCATTACTTTCATGCATCCTCTATCTTTCACTTCTATCTAGATCCGGTCACACTTTACCTTCTTCATGGCACACAGCCATGTTTACTGAGGTCGAGTGACAAGGACCCCGTCTCATACATCATCATCATGTTCCTTCCGTTCATTACTTTCATTCATCCGTTCTTTAGCTTTCATTACGTTCATTATCTTTCACTCGTTTCATACTTTCTTTCTTCCACAATTATCTCTCTCATTCATCAATTCATGCGATACTCCCGACTCATGTCCGAAGACTGATGTTGTGCCGGGGCCCTCTCACAAACCCCCGACTCATGTCCAAAGACTGACACAGTACCGGAGCACGCGATACATTCCTCATTCGTCTTATCTCACTCTCACGCACTACTCCCGACTCATGTCCAAAGACTGATACTGTGTCGGGGCCTGCTCACAAACCCCCGACTCATGTCCGAAGACTGACACAGTACCGGAGCACGTGATACATTCCTCATTCGTCTTATCTCACTCTCACACACTACTCCCGACTCATGTCTGAAGACTGATACTGTGCCAGGGCCTGCTCACAAACCCCCGACTCATGTTCGAAGACTGACACAGTACCGGAGCATGCGATCCTCTACTCATCCAACTAGATCCTGTCTCATGCAATATCCCCGACTCATGCTCGAAAGCTGATGCTGTGCCGGGGCCTGCTCACAAACCCCCGACTCATGTCCGTAGACTGACACAGCACCGGGATACGCGACAAAGATCCCATACGAGTCAATCACAAGGATTGAACTCCATCCAAGTCTGTTGCGACACAAAGTCGCTCACCTCATAACTATGCTTGGCTTTATGCCACACCCCCGAAATTAAACATAACTCGAGTAACATCACCCCCACCGAAGTGGGTAACAACACCCCCACCGAAGTGGGTAACCACTGAGTTTGCTGCAACACAGAGTCGCTCATGTCATACGTACGCTCACTAGCTTTACGTTCGTTCGTTCGTTCATTAATGCATGCACTCATTCGTTACATTCCTCTTTCATTATCTTTCACTTTATGTTATTAATACTTTTCATTCGTTCATAAACAATTCACGTAAAGATAAGGAAAGATAATCATACATCGAATCAAGCAACATCGACACTTACAAGTCATCAGTCATTACCATCATATAAGGCTACATCATACTTAACATACATACATCATACATGTACATGCAATTACTATCATCATCGTGTCCCACGTAACTTCTAAGCCTCGATAGTTATCACACGTATACCTATGGGAGCTATCACATCATTACCTACACTAGCTTTCTTCCCGAAGGCCAGTAATTACACCATGTCCCTCCTCGTACACAACAGCCCTACTTGGGCGATTGGGCACCCTTCAGTCGCATAAACTCCATGCGACTGAACACTGTGCGATTGGACCAATGCGGATGAGTATCCATGCGGATGAACATCCAACCGTACGAATGGACTCCCTATCGTGCGACTGAACACTATACGTATGGGCTTCTATGCGACTGAACTCTCAACGAACTACTATGCGAATGGGCCTATGCGACTGAACCCCTAAATCGCATGGCATGTCGGGCGATTGAGCCCCATTCGTACGACTGAGCCTCAATCGTACGATTTAACATCAGTTTTCCCTCAGTCGTGCAACTGGCCCTTCAGTCGCATAGCCCTAACTGGGCAGCGACTGGAGTTCATCACGAACAGCAGCCGCGACATTCGGCTTCCAAACTCTTCCAGACCTCGTTTGAGCTCAAATTAGCCCCTCTAATCCATAGGGAAACATACCTCGACCTCATACAAGCCTATCCTAGTCTGGAATCAAGCCCTAAACGTACCGTACACATACACATACGTACATACACGGGTTAAACACCCAAAACTTGAAAAATAGGGTTTCAGATGTGTTCCAGCCCTAAAATCATTCAAAATCATGTAAAAGAGGGGTCTTAGAACTCACCTTAGTAGCCTCCTCGGTTAGAGCTTCAATTTGACCCGCTATACGTTGATCTTGGCTCACGAACCCGCCTGGACCGAACTGTCTCCTTCTTTCTCTCTGGTTTCACGACTATGGGGAAGGAGTGTGGGCTGCCCTCTTCCTTAAATACTACTGTCCAGTCGCCCGAGGTCTCCATGCGACTGGACCTCCAGTCGTCCCGGCTCCATGAGATTGAACACTCCAGTCGCACGATTGAGTTCCAGTCGTGCGGTTGAGATTCAATCGCATGTCTTCCATGCGATTGGACGCTCCAGTCGCATGACACTTTAAATCGAAATTTACGGGCGTTACAAGTCCACCCCCTTAAACTGGTTTCGTCCCCGAAACCTGTTGTTCCTTAAACCTTCGCGGGCAATACTGTCCCATCTAGTTTCCAGTCTATCACTTGGAATCCTATCGCTCCACATCGTTTATCGACATTCGACTTCTGGTCTATCTTGGTCTATCCCCATCGGCAACCCATGCATACTGATCAATGTTCATTTGACCAGCATTTGTGACTCCAAACATGCCATGTAGAATACAGTCACTACACCACAATACTCGAGCAAAGGCTCGGCGTTATAATCATTGAGCTTCAGAGCATCACTGGGAGCCTTCAGCTTAAGTGTGTGAAGAACAAGGCCTTTAACTTGTGTAAGGTTGCTGCATGCATAAATCACAGGCTGAAAGTGTTCCTCAGATAACGGGTGACACAGCTTTCTCAATTGCATCACTCAATCCTCTAGGGTATCAGATAACCTAGTGAATCCACTAATAATAATCTCTACATCGAAGGGCTCATCGATGTTTCTTCTCCTAACATGCAACTCACAACAGAAGGCAATAGGGACGTACTACTACTAGCATCACATTCATGGCGTAAGGGCACAAACTTAAATTACCAGAAACAAACCTGTCGTCAGGTCGAAGTCCGCTCTAGCCTTCACCCTCTATTCTCCTTCCTCGCACCAGAGCTCCCCGCCCTTGACTTCTTACAATCCCTGCTCAGATGTCCAGTCTCGCCGTAATTGTAGCACTTAGCTATGCGGCAATCCCTTGCCCTGTGGCCTTCCTTCCCACACTGAAAACAGACGTTCAGTACCCACTTGCACTCCCCTTCGTGACCTCTACCACACTTCTTACATACCTCATCCCTCCTTCTTATCCTCTCTCGATCATCGATCCTCATTATCTTACCTTCGGTCGCCATTCCACCATCACTATCTCGCCTTCCCTTCCCTTTCTTATCATAGGCTCGCTCCCCCGCTTCACCTGTTATCGCTATCGTCTCCCACTCGGCATACAACCTTCCCACCAAATCCACTGCCGACCTAAACGTACTGGGTTGGGCAGCGATCATGTGCCTACGGATATCCGTCGGCAAACCCTGGATATACCTTTTGATCTTCCGCGAAAGGGGTGTCACCTGATCCGGCACCAGTCGTGCCATTTCATTGAATTTGGTGGTGTACTGCTGATGTGTCATCGTCCCCGCTTCCAATTGCAGGAACTCCCTTTCAACTTTATCCATTTCACGGTGAGGACAGAACTCCTCAATCACCAGCCTTTTCAATTCCGACCATCTCATCCTTCCGATAGCCCGACTACCCTCAGCTTGGACTATATTGTCCCACCAGCACAAAGCTGAGTCCACGAAAGAATGAGTGGCAAACTTAACTTTCTGATCTTCCCGGCACTCTCTAATATTCAGCACGGCTTCCATTTCCCTCACCCACCGGTGAGCAGCAGCCGCAGTGCCATTACCATCAAAAGATGGGGGCTTGCATCGTTGAAATGCCCCGTAGTTACAGCCTCGTGCCGCCTCCTGCACAGGCTCCTCCTCCTCTTCCCCCTCATCGGAGAAAACCATTTCAGTCTCCGTTCGTCTCCTTCCGCCCGAAGGTCTACCCCTTTCCTGTCTCTCCTCATCCCTAACAGCCTTTATCACTTCAGTCACTACAGACGGTATGTTCGTCTGCATGACATGGTGCACTTCTTCCACAACCGCCTCTCTCATCGAGGCTCTCAAATTTGCGCTTTCGTCTGCACCCTCCTGACGGGGAGTTTCGTGTTCTTCATGAACCACCTTTTCAACTCTAGGCCTTCCTCTGGTGACCCGTGGTTCAGCGCCACGTCCGCCACCACCTCCACCACGTGAAGCCTTAGAAGTTCTACCACCGGCCATCCTCTATCACACTGAAAGATTCAAACACTAACACGGTCATTCCAGCGAATAGCTCAGTTTATGTCAAGTATAGTAAGTCCCTAATTACAATGTTCAGTTGTGATTAGCCACTTACTCTACTCTTCGCACCCCGAGCATTACCTGTTCTGACTACATCAGTATCTAAATCTAACAGTAACACATAAACACATAACATGCGCACACAATGCCGGTTAACATTAAGAAAATACCTGATGACACGCAGCTACTCAATTTGGCACCCCTTCCTCTCTTTTTTTTTGTCCCATTCTCAGTTTAAGATTAGGTTTATTATGAAAATTTACCCATTTCACTTAAACATTGGCTCTGATACCAACTTGTAAGGCCCCGTTCCCGGGCACCTCACTGTTGGTCATTCATCGCATATAAACATTTTAAATCGTTCATCTAATTCGCAGCGGAATTTAAAATTTCATTCATAACTAAAATATGTTATTTCATAATATTACGATATTCGTTTTCATCTCCAAATACAATGACATTTCAAAATATGGATGCCGGCCTCATCAACTGAGTAGTCGTCTCGTGCCATCCTCAGTAACGCTACCTGTCAACTGGAAACAAAACAAAGTCAGCGTTGCTGAGTGAGTTCTAGTTTTATATTAAAAACATACTTTACTTTCCATCAAAACCGTTCTTACATACATACGATCATACAACATACGTACACGTAGATAATATTATTATTATCTTCATCATTCATTCATTAGCTTTAGTTCGTGTACCGTTCATCGTTAACGTTCACGTTCTTTCTTAACTCTTTCTTTCGTTCGTACGTTTCTTACTTTCATTCATACATTCGTACGTTCATTACTTTCATGCATCCTCTATCTTTCACTTCTATCTAGATCCGGTCACACTTTACCTTCTTCATGGCACACAACCATGTTTACTGAGGTCGAGTGACAAGGACCCCGTCTCATACGTCATCATCATGTTCCTTCCGTTCATTACTTTCATTCATTCTTTCTTTAGCTTTCATTACGTTCATTATCTTTCACTCGTTTCATACTTTCTTTCGTTCACAATTATCTCTCTCATTCATCAATTCACGCGATACTCCCGACTCATGTCCGAAGACTGATGCTGTGCCGGGGCCCGCTCACAAACCCCCGACTCATGTCCGAAGACTGACACAGTACCGGAGCACGCGATACATTCCTCATTCGTCTTATCTCACTCTCACGCACTACTCCCGACTCATGTCCGAAGACTGATACTGTGCCGGGGCCTGCTCACAAACCCCCGACTCATGTCCGAAGACTGACACAGTACCGGAGCACGCGATACATTCCTCATTCGTCTTATCTCACTCTCACGCACTACTCCCGACTCATGTCCGAAGACTGATACTGTGCCGGGGCCTGCTCACAAACCCCCGACTCATGTCCGAAGACTGACATAGTACCGGAGCATGCGATCCTCTACTCATCCAACTAGATCCTGTCTCATGCAATATCCCCGACTCATGCTCGAAAGCTGATGCTGTGCCGGGGCCTGCTCACAAACCCCCGACTCATGTCCGTAGACTGACACAGCATCGGGATACGCTACAAAGATCCCATACGAGTCAATCACAAGGATTGAACTCCATCCGAGTCTGTTGCGACACAAAGTCGCTCACCTCATAACTATGCTTGGCTTTATGCCACACCCCCGAAATTAAACATAACTCGGGTAACATCACCCCCACCGAAGTGGGTAACAACACCCCCACCGAAGTGGGTAACCACTGAGTTTGCTGCAACACAGAGTCGCTCATCTCATACGTATGCTCACTAGCTTTACGTGCGTTTGTTCGTTCATTAATGCATGCACTCATTCGTTACATTCCTCTTTCATTATCTTTCACTTTACGTTATTAATACTTTTCATTCGTTCATAAACAATTCACATAAAGATACGGAAAGATAAACATACATCGAATTAAGGAACAATGACACTTACAAGTCATCAGTCATTACCATCATATAAGGCTACATCATACTTAACATACATACATCATACATGTACATGCAATTACTATCATCATGGTGTCCCACGTAACTTCTAAGCCTCGATAGTTTTCACACGTATACCTATGGGAGCTATCACATCATTACCTACACTAGCTTTCTTTCCGAAGGCCAGTAATTACACTATGTCCCTCCTCGTACACAACAGCCCTACTTGGACGATTGGGCGCCCTTCAGTCGCATAACCTCCATACGTCTAAACATTGTGCGATTGGACCAATGCGGATGAGTATCCATGCGGATGAACATCCAACCGTACGAATGGACTCCCTATCGTGCGACTGAACACTATACGTATGGGCTTCTATGCGACTGAACTCTCAACCGTGCGATTGAACTACTATGCGAATGGGCCTATGCGACTGAACCCCTCAATCGCATGGCCTGTCGGGCGATTGAGCACCATTCGTATGACTGAGCCTTAATCGTACGATTTAACATCAGTTTTCCCTCAGTCGTGCGACTGGCCCTTCAGTCTCATAGCCCTAACTGGGCTGCGACTGGAGTTCATCACGAACAGCAGCCGCGACATTCGGCTTCCAAACTCTTCCAGACCTCGTTTGAGCTCAAATTAGCCCTTCTAATCCATAGGGAAACATACCTCGACCTCATACAAGCCTATCCTAGTCCGGAATCAAGCCCTAAACGTACCGTACACACACATACGTACATACACGGGTTAAACACCCAAAACTCGAAAAATAGGGTTTCAGATGTGTTCCAGCCCCAAAATCATTCAAAATCGTGTCAAAGAGGGGTCTTAGAACTCACCTTAGTAGCCTCCTCGGTTAGAGCTTCAATTTGACCCGCTGTACGTTGATCTTGGCTCACGAACCCGCCTGGACCGAACTGTCTCCTTCTTTCTCTCTGGTTTCGCGACTATGGGGAAGGAGTGTGGGCTGCCCTCTTCCTTAAATACTACTGTCCAGTCGCCCGAGGTCTCCATGCGACTGGACCTCCAGTCATCCCGGCTCCATGCGATTGAACACTCCAGTCGCACGATTGAGTTCCAGTCGTGCGGTTGAGCTTCAATCGTATGTCTTCCATGCGATTGGACGCTCCAGTCGCATGACACTTTAAATCGAAAATTCCGGGTGTTACACCTTCCTAAACAATCTTTCTGTTAAAGACATTATCAACTTATGCTCATGTCTTTCTAGTCATACAAATGTTCTCAGCTGTGCTTATGGTTTGTTGAACTGCATATGTAAATGTACTTAGAGATTGCTACCTTGCAAAACATGTTTACAAATACCTTTCTTATTGTTTGCGTCATTACTTGAATCGCTTTTGAATCCTTAAGCTTGGAAATCTTTAAAACTCTATTTGATTTTGATCAACGAGACTCGTTATTACTTACATTATGACGTGGAGGTTCATAAACCTTCGTAACTTGTTGTAAGGCCCCGTTCCCAGGACCCTTATAGTTGGATCCTCATCGCTCTTTGAACATATAATTTTGTTTATCTTTTATAAACGTTTCAGTGGAAGCATTCAAAAGAGACATCTCATTTCGTCATAAAAGCTTTTGCAAAGTAATACATCGTTAATCAATTGCAAAATAGTCATAAACAGTGACCTTTAGTAGTAAGAGGATTCCTTAAGTAATCTCGTTTATCCGAATCCTCTACAAACACCATGTTGTTTTAATAATACGTGCAACATAATACATTGAAAAAATATTAACAAATGAATGCCATCCAAAAAGAGCTGAGTAGCCGCCTCATGCCATCCTCAGCAACACTACCTGTCAACTGGAAACACATAAAAAGTCAGCGTTGTTGATTGAGTCCTAGTTGTATAATAAAACATCCTTTCTTTCATTAAAACCATTTCTTTACTTTCACGCAATCATACATCATACGTACACATAGATAATATCATTATTATCTTCATCATTCGTTCATTAGCTTTCGTTCATGTATCGTTCATCGTTATCATTCACATTCTTTCTTTTGTTCGTACGTCTCTTAATTACATTCATTCATTCATTACATTCGTCCGTACGTTCATTACATTCATTCATACGTTCATTTCATTCATTCGTACGTTCATTACTTCCGGTGACATGTACAATACCCCGAACATTGTGCACTACTGCTGGTGCTGGACCTGTGGTATTTAATCACGAACATTGTGCAGAAAGCTGATCCAGTCACCTAGGCTAGGTACATGCACCACTTATCTTTCCTCATTCATTTTTGGTTCAATACCATGTGCTATACCCCGAACATTGTGGACTACTACTGGTGCTGGACCTATGGTAATTAATCACGAACGTTGTGCACTAATGCTGATCCAGTCACCTAGGGTAAGCAGCAAGGATCCCGTACATATGGTCAATCATAAAGACTGAACCCCAGTGTGCATCATTCGAGGTAGCTAACCCGCACACCGTTGAGCTAACACCTTTAATGGATATGCACCTCCATACATATGCTTGCAAGCCTTTTCTTACATTCATTCGTTCATTCATTAATGCATGCATTCATTCATCATGTTCCTCCTTCATTATCTTTCACTTTACGTTTCTTATTACTCTCGTTTTGTTCATTAATCATAACATGTAAAGTCATAGAAAGATAAACACGTATCGAAACAGGGAACATCGACATTCACAAGTCATCAGTCATTACCATCATACAAGGCTTCGTCATACTTAACATACATACGGAAAAGATGAACATACATTGGTACAAGGAGCACCGATATCTACAAGTCATCAGTCATCAGCATTATATAGGGCCTCATCATACTTAACATACAAACATCATGCATAAACATGCAACACTATCATTATCATGCCTAACATAACTCTAAGGCCAAGAATTACTGATGAACTGTAGCAAATGTGGATGAACTGTAACAAATGCGGATGAACTGTAGCAAATGCGGAAGAACAAATGCCTTGTCCGCATTTCTTTGGCTATCCACATTAGTTAATGCGGCTGAGTAAACGCCTTAGCCGCATTTCCTTAGCTATCCGCATTAGTTAATGCGGCTGAGTAAATGCCTTAGCCGCATTTCCCTGGCTATCCGCATTAGTTAATGCGACTGATTAAATGCCTTAGCTGCATTTACTTCAGCCATCCGCATTAGTTAATGCGGCTGAGTAAATGCCTTAGCCTTGTTTCCCTGGCTACCCGCATTAGTTAATGCGGCTGAATAAATGCCTTAGCCGCATTTACTTTAGCCATCCGCATTAGTTAATGCAGCTGAGTAAATGGACCTGCAACTTAACCTGTGCCATTTTCAGATCTCAATCATCATCTTAACCCATCCTTAGCACAGATCTACCATTCTACACACTTAGAATAAACTAAACATCATACACATCGTAGCAAAACACCTAAAAAACATACGTCAACAGTACCTAGTCGAACATCATGCTGAAAGTTCATAGTTTACCTAAAAAAACTTATGTTCATAACAACCCTAAACGAATCATACACTTACACATACATACATGAATGGGTTTTTCACCCAAATACCCGAAAATAGTTTGTAGATGTGTTCCAGCCCCAAAATCATTCAAATACGTGTAAAATAGGGGTCTCAGAACTCACCTTTGCAGCTCTTGAGTATGGCTTCTCCCAAACTCGTTTGCAGTTGAGTTCAACCGCCTGGAAACCCACTAAAAACACACACCAGAACACACGCTACACACATAAGCATATAACCGAGGCAAGATCAGTTAAGAACACTTAAAAACCATGAATTTCTTACATCGAATTCGATTTCTTCTTGTCCTTTCTTCAAAAAAACCTGAATTCTGCTCTTTCTCTCTCTAGAATCGAATGAAATGAAGTGTGCAGGAGATTATGGGCTGCCATATATCCTTTATGCACCTACTTTTTATTCTTTTTGTCATTTTAACACTTTTTACCCCTCAACTTGGGTAAAATATATTTTCTTTCTTTTTCTTCACTTTATTCTTTTTCTTAAAAATAACCGGGTGTTACAAGTCCACCCCCCTTAAATAGGTTTCGTCCCCGAAACCTGTTATTCCTCAAACAAACGTGGGTAATGCTGTCTCATTTCTTCTTCAGTTTCCCATGTAGACTCAGATCCCTTTCTGTGCTTCCACTGTACAATGGTTGCTCCACATAATTGAGTCGTTCATCCACCTCGATGTCTTCCAGTGGTACAACCATATCTTCATCCGCCAAACGCTTTCTCAGATGAGATACGTGGATGGTCGGGTGAATTCCACTTAACTCATATGGTAACTCCAACCTATAGGCCACTTCTCCTACTCGAGCAATGATTCGAAAAGGGCCTATATACCTCGGGCTCAACCTGCCCCGCTTTCTGAACCGAATGATACCCTCCCAAGGTGAGACTTTCAACATAACTCTATCACCCACCTGGAATTCAATCGGTCTACGTCGCTTATCAGCATACGACTTCTGTCTGTCTTTAGCTGCCTTCATGAAGGCCTTGATCTTTTCGAGCTTTTCAGTCGTAGCCTCGATCACCCAGACGCTCCCTAACTCTTTATGACCAATATCACCCCATCATACAGGTGTCCTGCATCTCCTACTGTATAGCATCTCATAAGGTGGCATACCAATGCTGGCATGATAGCTGTTGTTGTATAAGAATTCAGCCAATGGTAAATGGTCATCCCAACTTCCCCTAAAATCAATCACACATGCCTGAAGCATGTCCTCTAATGTCTGAATGGTCCTTTCTGACTGACCATCAGTTTGGGGATGATAAGCTGTGCTAATGTGTAACCTCGTCCCCATCACGTCATGGAATTTCTTCTAGAATTTGGATGTAAACCGGGTGTCACGATCAGACACGATAGACACCGTCACACCATGACGAGTCACAATCTCCTTGATGAAAAGATCCGCCAACCTCTCGAATGAATATGTCTCGTACATCGGTAGGAAGTGAGCAATCTTCGACAAGCGGTCAACAATCACCCATATAGCATCATACCCTTTCGGAGTACGCGGCAGTTTCATAATGAAATCCATGGTGATGTGTTCCCACTTCCATTCCGGTATATCCAAAGGTTGAATCTTCCCATACGGCTTCTGATGCTCGGCCTTCACTTGCAGACAAGTAAGGCACTTGCTCACATACTCCACCACATCATGCTTTATACCCGGCCACCAATAATCTTTCTTCACGTCTTGATACATCTTTGTAGCACCGGGACGAATGGAGTATCGAGTCTTGTGGGTTTCATCCATAATCTTAACCTGTAGATCCACAAGACGAGGAATCCACATACGTCCAAACCGGGTTCTAACACCAAATGTGTTTTCACCCAACTACGCGACCAGACCTCTTATTCTCTCGGAGTTAAGATGATCTTCCTTCAGTGCCTCATCTTGAAACTCTTTGACTTCCTTCATCACATCTGAGGTCATAATTAGCTGGTGCGCCTTCACCCAAATCGGCTCGGTCCTCTCCTTTCGGCTAAGGGCATCCGCCACCATATTGGCTTTGCCCGGATGGTAATGGATCTCACAATCATAATCCTTTATAAGCTACAACCATCGCCTCTGCCTCATGTTCAAATCCTTCTGCTCGAAGAAGTACTTCAAGCTCTTGTGGTTGGTTAAGATGGTGCACTTCGTCCCGTAAATATAGTGCCTCCAAATCTTCAATGCAAAGACCACAACTGCTAGCTCCAAGTCATGAGTAGGATAGTTAACCTCATAGACTTTCAACTGTCGGATGCATAGGCTATAACCTTTCCCCTCTGCATCAACACGGACCCCAATCCCGAATAGGAAGCATCAGAATAAACCACTAGATCTTTGCTTCCATCAGGTAATGACAATACAGGAGCTTGGGTCAGCCTCGCCTTCAATTCTTCGAACGCCTTCTCTTGAGCATGACCCCATACAAACTTTAAATCTTTCCGGGTCAACTTGGTTAGTGGAGAAGCGATTTTGGAGAAGTCTTTGAACGAATCTCCTGTAATAGCCCGCCAAACCTAAGAAACTGTGGATCTCGGATGGTGTCTTTGGAGACTTCCATTGCATCACCGCTTCCACCTTTGCCGGATCCACCATAATCAACTCCGGATTCACCACGTGACCCAAGAACTGAACTTCGCGCAATCAGAACGCGCACTTGGACAACTTGGCATACAGCTTCTCCCTTCTCAACGTCTTTAACACCACTCGAATGTGACCGGCATGCTCTATCTCGCTCCTCGAATAAATCAGGATATCATCGATAAACAAAATCATTGATTTATCTAGCATCGGCCAACACACTCGGTTCATCAGATCCATAAAAGCAGCTGACGCATTGGTCAAACCAAAACACATGACAAGAAACTCGTAGTGACTGTAGCGCGTGCGAAAAGCTGTCTTAGGGATATCCTGCTCTTTCACTTTATTTGATGGTAGCCCGATCGAAGATCTACCCTTGAAAACCAACTGGCACCCTGAAGTTGATCAAACAAATCATCGATTCTCGGCAGGGGGTATCGGTTCTTCACCGTCAACTTGTTCAGCTCATGGTAGTCAATACACATCCTTATACTAGCATCTTTCTTCTTCATAAACAAGACCGGGGCACCCCAAGGTGAGATACTTGGTCTAATGAACACCTTATCCAGCAGTTCTTGCAACTGCTCCATCAACTCTTTCATCTATGTCGGGGCCAATCGATACGGTGCTTTGGCAACAGGTTGGGCACCTGGTATTAGATCAAACTGAAACTCAATCTCTCGGTCAGGTGGCACTCCTGACAAGTCTTCGGGAAACACGTTGGAAAGTCACACACAACCGGAACGTCGGGTAGTTGTGGTTTTGGCGTTTCCACATCCTTTACATAACATAAGTAGGTGCTACATCCACGCCTCATACATTTTCCCGCCACCGCCATTGAGATCACCTTCGGGATCGTCATGACCTGATCCCCATAAACCGTTGCCGAACTCCCGTCAGGTGCTATCAAATGAATCATCTTCTTTCGACACACTATATTCGCCTTGAAGTCCGCCAACCAATCCATCCCAAGCACCAAATCAAAACCACCTAAGGTCATCGCAAATGGTCTAACCGGAAATCTGTGGCCCTCTAATTCCACATCACAACCCTCTATCACCTCAGAATTCCTGGTAGACTTACCTATCGCAGTTTCTACATCAAACGGTACGTCAACACGTCTACTACTAACAGGCAGTTTAGCACAGAAAGCAGCAGAAATAAAACTTCTACTTGCACCCAAATCAAATAATACAGAGGCTAAAGTTTGGTTCACCAGGAACATACCAAACACAACATCAGGGTCCGTCCTAGCCTCCTCCTGTGTCATCATGAATGCCCTGGCGCTTGCCCTCGGTCCTTCATTCCCTGTCTTCTTCACGCCGGAACCCTCAGCCCTCGGCTTTTTGCAGTCTTTATTCATATGACCACTCTCCCCACAGTTGAAGTACCTCATGCCCCTACACTCTCTAGCCATATGGCCAGGCTTTTCACACTAGAAACAGACGTTCAACCCCAGTCTACACTCCCTGCTATGCTCCTTACCACATTTACCATACCTTTTCAGTCCCGTACCCAGTGTGGCTACACGACGGTCATCCACCCGTGCCTTCTTGTTGCTCGTCGAGGCATTACCCCGACCAAACCTCTTTCCATTCCAATTCCTGTCACCACCACCTTTCCTACTACCTTCAGCCACTACCACCATAGCCCGCTCATCATACAACCTTCCGGCCAAGTCCACCGCCGACCTAAAGGTGCTCGGTCGGGCAGCGATCATATGCCTGCGAATATCCGCCGGCAAACCCTGAATATACCTCTTGATCTTTCACGACAGAGGTGTCACCTGGTCCGGCACCAGACGTGCCATTTCATTGAACTTTGTGGTGTACTGTAGGTGGGTCATCGTTCCCGCCTCCAGCTGTAGGAACTCTCTCTCAACTTTATCCATCTCTCGATGAGGACAGAACTCCTCGATCACCAACCTTTTCAGCTCAGACAACTTCATTCTCCCAATGGCCCTGCTACCCTCGGCTTGGACTATGTTGCCCCACCAGCATAGAGCCGAATCTGTGAAATAGTGGGTAGCGAACTTCACCTTTTGGTCCTCCCGGCACTCGCTGATATCGAGAACATCCTCCATTTCCCTCACCCATCGGTGAGCAGCAGCAGCAGTTCCATTACCGTCAAAGGTAGGGGGCTTGCACCTCATAACGCCCCGTAATTACAGCCTCGTGCTGACTCATGCACAGGCTCCTCCTCCTCTTCCTCTTCATCATCAGAAAGAAGCGTTTCTGGCTCTGGTTGCTCCTGTCTTCCTGAGGACCTATTCCTCTCTTTTCTTTCTCCTTCCCGGACAGCCTTTATCACTTCGGTCACCACAGACGGTAAGATCGTCTGCATGACCAGATGCACCTCTTCAACCACTGCCTCTTTTACCGAGGCTCTCAGAATGGCGCTCTCGTCTACACCCTCCAGATGAGGGGTCTTAGGTTCTTCAGGAACCACTTTCTCCATCCTAGGTCTTCCCCTTGTGGCCTGTGGTTTAGCACCACGTCCGCCACCACCTCCACCCCGTGAAGCTTTGGATGATCCACCACCGGCCATCCTCTAACACTCACTGAAAGATTCAAACACCAACACTGTCACTCGAGGGAATATCTCAGTTTATGTCAAGTATAGTAAGTCCCTAATTACAGTGGCCAGTTGTGATTAGCCACTTACTTTACTCTTCGTACCCCGAGCATTACCTGTCCTGACTACAGTTGGATCCTCATCGCTCTTTGAACATATAATTTCGTTTATCTTTTGTAAACGTTTCAGCGGAAGCATTCAAAAGAGACATCTCATTTCATCATAAAAGGTTTTCCAAAGTAATACATCGTTAATCAATTACAAAATAGTCATAAACAGTGACCTTTAGTAGTAAGAGGATTCCTTAAGTAATCCCGTTTATCCGAATCCTCTACAAACACCATTTTGTTTTAATAATACATGCAACATAATACATTGCAAAAATATTAACAAAGGAATGCCATCCAAAAAGAGCTGAGTAGCCTCCTCATGCCATCCTCAGCAACACTGCCTGTCAACTCGAAACACATAAAAAGTCAGCGTTGCAGAGTGAGTTCTAGTTTTATAATAAAACATACATTCTTTCATTAAAACCGTTTCTTTACTTTCACGCAATCATACATCATACGTACACATAGATAATATCATTATTATCTTCATCATTCGTTCATTAGCTTTTGTTCGTGTATCGTTCATCGTTATCATTCACATTCTTTCTTTTGTTCGTTGGTCTCTTAATTACATTCATTCATTCATTACATTCGCCAGTACGTTCGTTATGTTCAAATTACTTTCGGTGACATGTACAATACACCAAACATTGTGCACTACTGCTAGTGCTGGACCTGTGGTAAATAATCATGAATATTGTTCACAAAGCTGAGTAAGGCCCGGTTCCCGGAGACCTCACAGATGGTCATTCACAGCAATAATTACATAAGACATTGCATATTATAATTTTAAGAAGCAAAATTTGTTTAGCAAAACCATTCATTTCATTAGTAACACTATTGTTAAGCAATACATTGTAGTTCATGAGTTACAAAAGATTAGTTGAATGAATTACAAAACAACAGTATCATCAAAACATGAATGGATGTCAGTCTTGTCTCGCCGAGTAGCCATTTCAGTGTGCCATCCTCAGCATCGTTTACCTGCCAACTGGAAAATACATAAATGTCAGCGATGCTGAGTGAGTTCTAGTTTTGTAATTAAAATACTTTACTTTACTTTTTCAAATCATGCTATACTTTCGTACATGCCCACACATTATACGTACACGTAGATAATATTTTTATTATCTTTCATTTCATTCGTTAGCTTTCGTTCATTCATCATAATTCATTATCATTCATTTATCATCTAGATCCCGTCAGGCTTTACCCTCTTCATGGCACACAGCCACGAAAACTGAGGTCGAATGACGAGGATCCCATTATGTGCTTTATTATGATATTTCATTCGTGAGCATACATTCTTCATACTTACAGATAATGATTATTATTATTATCCTCATCATTCATTCAATTCATACTCTTTCCATTACTCTTTCGGTCTTTACATTATTTCTTACGAGTCTGTTACGACAACAAAGCCGCTCACCTCAATATCGATCTTTCACGATCGTATGTTAGCCAAGTCTGTTGCAACACATAGTTGCTCACCTCAGTGGCAATCTCAAGATTGCCTGCTAACCGAGTCTGTTGCAACACAAAGTTGCTCACCTCCATATTGATCTCTCACGATCGTATGTTAGCCAAGTCTGTTGCAACACATGGTTGCTCACCTCAGTGGCAATCTCACGGATTGCCTGCTAACCGAGTCTGTTGCAACAAAAAGTGGCTCACCTCATTGCCAATCTCAAAGATTGACCCTGTGTGCATCCTTCGGGGTAGCTAACCCGCATCATAGTTGAGCTAACACCTGCCAGGGGTGTGCACCTCCATACATTTGCTTGCAAGCCTTTACTTATTCATTTACGTTCCATTTTCTTCATCATTAATATTTTACTTATTAATGATTATACTCTTCGTTAAATTTTAATCATCCTTCATCATGCCATTTCATACTTAACAATATTAAAATAATAATAATAATATTGCTAATAATAATAAACTACTGATAATAATATCAGTAATAATAACAAGGGCCAATCATTAATCATCATTGCATGCATAAAACATCATCATCAAATAGCCCTTGGTCAACCTTGGTCAAAACCCTATAACTCAGATTCCCAGAAAAATCCTGTAAAAATTTCTAAGTATAAAAATTTTGGGCGCATGAGGACTATTTGGGCGCATGAGCCCTGTCTGGGCGCATGAGCAGTATTGGGACATATCACCTTACACTTAGAAAATAATTCCAGGCGTAAGAGCACTATTTAGGCTCATCACCCTATACTTAGTCATTATTTCAGGCACAAGAGCACTGTTTAGGCTCATCACCCTATACTTAGTCATTATTTCAGGCACAAGAGCAATGTTTAGGCTCATCACCCTATACTTAGTCATTATTTCAGGCACAAGAGCACTGTTTAGGCACATCACCCTACACTTAGTTTTTATATGTCAGAATTTAGGCGTATGAGTACTATTCAGGCATATTACCCTATATTTGGTTTCCAAGTCATACTTTCGGGCGTAAGAGCACTATTTGAGCATATCCCCTTGTAATTTTTCTAAGGCATAAAATTCAGGCGTAATAGCACTATTCAAACTCATTACCCTGTACAAAACTAAGTTCTAAACTCTAGACTCATGAGCACTGTTTGGGAGCATAAACCCCAACACTTAAATTTCTGTCAAAATTTTGGGAGTGTGAGGACTGTTCAGACTTATGAGCCTTGTATAGGCGTATTAGCAGTCTGTTTATGTTTCTAAGTCGTTTTCTAGTCCCAAACATCATATTACCTTGTTCTAAGCATATACACACTATACTAAGCATGAATCATAACATAAATCACTAACATACATACGCATGCACATACGGGCAACATTCATAATAAGTGTAAAACATTTTTACATGTATTTCCAGCCCTAAAAGTTTATAAAACATGTGAAGTACGGGGTCTAGAACTCACCTTTGTGGTTCTCCCAGTTTACACTCCTCACCCGAGCTTCTTCATATGGTTCTAACACCCAGAAATCTTCTAAACACACATTCGAGCACATATAAACACATGTAAGCATATAACCGAGGCTAAGGTTAGCCAAGAACAACTAAATTTCACGAATTCTTACCTTGAATTTGAATTTTGCTTGAATTTCCTTCTCAAACCCCAAGCTTCTGTCTTCTTTCTCTCTCTAAAAATCGAACGAAGATATTGTGCAGGGTGAAATGGCCGGCGGTGCCACCTTTTCACCAACTTTTTACCAACTTTGCCCCTTTTTACGCCTTTGACCCCTAAACTTTTGGTTGACCTCCATTTCCCCCTTTCCCTTTTCTTTTATTCCTTTATTCCTTTTTAATAAAAATTACGGGTGTTACAAGTCCACCCCCCTTATATAGGTTTCGTCCCCGAAACCTGTTATTCCTCAAACAACTGTGGGTAATGTTGTCTCATCTCCTCTTCAGTCTCCCACGTAGACTCGGATCCCTTCCTGTGATTCCACTGTACACGCACAAGAGGAACCACTTTATTCCTTAACTTCTTTTCCTTACGATCAATGATTGCCACTGGTTGCTCCACGTAATTGAGCCGTTCGTCTACTTCAATGTCTCCCAGTGGAACAATCATATCTTCATCAACCAATCACTTTCTCAGATGAGATACGTAGATTGTGGGATGAATTCCACTTAACTCATCTGGCAATTCAAGTCGATAGGCTACCTCCCCTACTCGTGCGATGATTCGGAAAGGTCCTATATATCTCGGGCTTAGCTTACCTCGTTTCCTGAATCGGATAATTCCTTTCCAAGGTGAGACCTTCAACATAACCTGGTCACCCACCTGGAACTCAATTGGTCTACGTCGCTTGTCAGCATATGACTTTTGTCTATCCTTCGCCGCCTTCATGAAGGCTTTGATCTTTTCCAACTTCTCAGTCGTAGCTTCGATCACCTCAATACCTCCTAACTCTTTCTGCCCAATGTCTCCCCAACATACGGGCGTCCTACATCTCCTACCGTATAGCATCTCGTAGGGTGGCATGCCAATACTGGCTTGATAACTATTGTTGTACGAGAATTCTGCTAATGGCAAGTGGTCATCCCAACTTCCTCCAAAATCGATCACGCACGCCCTAAGCATATCCTCGAGCGTCTGTATCGTCCTCTCAGACTAACCGTCCGTCTGAGGATGATAGGTTGTACTAATGTGTAGCCTCGTCCCCATTGCATCATGGAATCTTCTCCAAAACTTCAATGTAAACCGGGTGTCACGATCCGATACGATAGACACCGGCACGCCATGACGAGCTACGATTTCCTTGATGAACAGATCCGCCAATCTTTCGGATGAATACGTCTCGGGGATCGGTAGGAAGTGGGCACTCTTTGTTAGTCGGTCGACAATCACCCAAATAGTATCGCATCCCCTCGATGTGAGAGGTAGCTTAGTAATGAAGTCCATTGTGATATGCTCCCACTTCCATTCGGGTATATCCAACGGTTGGATCTTCCCGTACGGTTTCTGGTGTTCCGCCTTCACATGGAGACAAGTAAGGCACTTATTCACGTACTCCACTACATCGCGTTTCATACCCGGCCACCAATAATCTTTCTTCATATCGTGATACATCTTGGTAGCACCGGGATGAATGGAGTATCGAGTCTTATGGGCTTCGTCCATAATCTTCCCACGTAGATCCCTGTATCGAGGAATCCACATCCGCCCGAATGGGGTCTTAACACCAAGAGTGTTCTCGCCCAATTCCGTGACTAGACCTCTCATCCTTTCGGAGTTAAGTCGATCTTCTTTCAAAGCCTCGTCTTGGAACTCCTTAATCTGTGTCATCACATCGGTGGTCATAATCAGCTGATAAGCCTTCACCCGGATCACCTCGGGCCTTTCTTTTCGGCTAAGGTCATCTGCCACCACGTTGGCCTTGCCCGGATGGTAATGGATTTCGCAATCATAGTCCTTTATGAGCTCCAACCATCGCCTCTGCCTCATGTTTAGATCTTTCTGCTCGAAGAAGTACTTCAAGCTTTTGTGGTCTGTGAAGATGGTGGACTTCGTCCCGTATAGATAGTGCCGCCAAATCTTCAATGCAAAAACCATCGCGGCTAATTCTAGATCGTGTGTGGGGTAGTTGGCTTCGTGGGTTTTCAGTTGTAGAGATGCATAAGCTATTACCCTTCCACGTTGCATCAACACGCAACCTAACCCAGAATAAGATGCATCCGAATAAACCACTAAGTCGTCATTTCCTTCAGGCAATGTCAAGACAGGAGCTTGTGTTAGTCTCGTCTTCAACTCCTCAAAGGCAGTATCCTGCTCTCGACCCCACACAAATTTCACGTCCTTGCGGGTCAATTTTGTCAAAGGTGAGGCTATCTTGGAGAAGTCTTGAATAAATCTTCTGTAGTAGCCCGCCAATCCCAAGAAGCTACGAATTTCGGATGGGGTCTTAGGAGACTTCCATTGCATCACGGCCTCCACCTTTGCTGGGTCCACCTTGATTCCCTCTACATTTACCACGTGACCCAGAAATTGCACCTCGCGTAGCCAGAAAGCACACTTGAAGAACTTAGCATATAGTTTCTCCCTTCTCAGAGTTTCCAACACTTCCCGAATGTGACCGGCATGCTCTTCTTTGCTCCTTGAATAAATCAGGATATCATCGATGAACACAATCACTGATTTATCTAACATTGGCCGACACACTCGATTCATCAGATCCATAAAAGCAGCTGGCGCGTTGGTTAAACCAAAGGACGTAGCAAGAAACTCATAGTGTCCATAACGCGTATGAAAAGCTGTTTTAGGAATGTTTTGCTCCCTCACTTTCAGCTGATGGTAGCCAAATCGAAGATCTATCCTCGAGAACCAGCTGGCACCCTGGAGCTGATCGAACAAGTCGTCAATCCTCGGTAACGGATACCGATTCTTTATCGTTAACTTGTTAAATTCACGGTAGTCGATACACATTCTCATGCTACCGTCCTTCTTCTTCACAAATAAGACCGGAGCACCCCAAGGAGAGATACTCGGTCTGATGAATCCCTTATCGAGCAATTCTTGCAGTTGCTCCATTAACTCCTTCATCTCAGTCGGAGCTAATCGATACGGTGCCTTGGTGACAGGTTGGGCACCGGGTATCAAGTCAATTTGAAATTCGATTTCGCGGTCAGGCGGCAATCCCGATAAGTCTTCCGAAAACACGTCTGGAAATTCACACACAACTGGGACATCGGGTAGTTGTGGTGTTGGCATATTCATATCCTTGACATAGCATAAGTAGGCGCTGCACCCACGCCTCATACACTTGCCTGCCACCGCCATCGAAATCACCTTCGGTATCGTCATAACCCGATCGCCGTAAATTGTCACCAGAACTCCGTCAGATGCCGTCAATCTAATCATCTTCTTACGACATACGATATTCACTTCATAGGTTGCCAACCAATCCATCCCTAGCACTACATCAAATCCACCTAGTGGCATTACGTGTAATCTAGCAGCAAACCTATGACCTTCTAACTCTATGGCACAGTCCTCTATCACCTCAGTAACTCTAGTGGACTTACCAATAGCGGTTTCTACTTCAAAGAGCTGATCAATGCATTTACTACTAACAGGCAATTTAGCACAGAAAGTAGCAGAAATGAAACTCCTACTAGCACCAGAATCAAATAACACAGAAGCAAGAGTTTGATCTACTAGAAACGTACCTGACATAACATCGGGGTCCGTCCTAGCCTCCTCCCTGGTCATGGTGAAAGCTCTAGCACTCGCCCTCTGCCCTTCAGTTCTGGTCGTCTTCTTTCCCCGGGAACTCTCAACCCTCGGCTTCCTGCAATCCTTGCTCATATGGCCCACCTCGCCGCAGGTATAACATCTCAGCGCCTTACAGTCTTTGGAGATGTGGCCCGGTTTTCCGCACTTGAAACACACGTTAAGCCCCAACCGGCACTCACTCGTATGCTCCTTCCCGCACTTGCCACACCTTTTGGGCCCCGAGTTTGATGACCCCACCTTATGGTCGTCTCTTCTCATCTTCTTGTTATTCAGGGTAAAACCACCATGCCCGAACCATTTCCATTCCAATTCCGGTCACCACCACTGGTTCTTTGCCTCCACCACCGTCACTTCCCTCTCGTCATAGAGTCTCCCGGCCAAATACACTGCCGACCTAAAGGTGCTCGGTCGGGCCATGATCAAGTGCCTGCGGATATCAGCTGGCAGTCCCTGAATGTACCGGTTAATCTTTCGAGATACCGGTGTCACCTGATCCGGCACCAGCCTCACCATCTCATTAAACTTGGTAGTGTACTGTTGGTGGGTCATGGTTCCCGCCTCGAGTTGTAGGAACTCCCTCTCGACTTTATCGAGTTACCTATAAGGACAGAATTCCTCAATTACCAGCTTCTTCAATTCTGTCCATCGCATTTTCCCGATGGCCCTGGAACCCTCCGCTTGTACGATGTTGTCCCACCAGCATAGTGCGGAGTCAGTAAAGGAGTGGGTGGCAAACATCACCTTCTGATCCTCCCGGCACTCGCTGATCTTGAGTACTGCTTCCATCTCCCTTACCCAACGGTGGGCGGCGGCAGCATTGCCATTTCCATCAAAAGTCGGGGCTTGCACCTCTGGAATGCCCCGTAACGGCATCCCTTGGTCGTCACCCCTACTACATCATCCTCTTCCTCATCAGATACTACTATCTCAGGATCTGGTCGTTCCTCTCCTCCCTTGCTTTCCTTCCCAGTCGACTCTCTCCTGTCCTCCTTCTCCTTTCTCTCCTTATTTCTCACAGCTCGAATAACATCGGTCGCTACAGATGGCATAACTGCTTGCAGGACCTGGTGCACCTCATCAGCAATCGCCTCCCTAGCTGAGGGATTCAGGCTGGCATTCTTGTTTCCCTCAGTCTGTTCAGGAACCTCAGGGTTCTCATGGGTCGTCTCAGCAGCCTTGGCACTACTCCTGGTCATACGCGGTCTACCTCTACCTCTAGAATCTTTGGTAGGTTTCTTCCCAGCCATTTCCTAAGCACTATAAGATTCAGACACCAAAATAGTCATTCAAGGTAATAGCTCAGTTTATGTCAAGTATAGTAAGTCCCTAATTATAGTGGCCAGTTGTGATTAGCCACTTACTTTACTTTTCACACCCTAAGCATTTCCTATCCTGACTACATCAGTATATAAATCTACTAAGAACACATAAGCCATATAGCACACGCACATAATTCTCGTTGACTTTAAGAAAAGAAATACCTGATGGCACGTAGCTACTGGGGCTGACATCCCTCCTTCTGTCCCATTTTCAGTTTAAGTTTAGGTTTATTTTGAAAATTTACCCGTTTCACTTAAACTTTGGCTCTGATACCAACTTGTAAGGCCCGGTTCCTGGAGACCTCACAGATGGTTATTCATAGCAATAATTACATAAGACATTGCATATTATAATTTTAAGTAGGGGAATTTGTTTAGCAAAACCATTCATTTCATTAGTAATACTGTTGTTAAGCAATACATTGTAGTTCATGAGTTACAAAAGATTAGTTGAATGAATTACAAAACAACAATATCGTCAAAACATGAATGGATGTCAGTCTTGTCTCGCCGAGTAGCCATCTCAGTGTGCCATCCTCAGCATCGTTTACCTGCCAACTGGAAAATACATAAAAGTCAGCGATGCTGAGTGAGTTCTAGTTTTGTAATTAAAATACTTTACTTTACTTTTTCAAATCATGCTATACTTTCGTACATGCCCACACATTATACGTACACGTAGATAATATTTTTATTATCTTTCATTTCATTCGTTAGCTTTCGTTCATTCATCATAATTCATTATCATTCATTTATCATCTAGATCCCGTCAGGCTTTACCCTCTTCATGGCACACAGCCACGATTACTGAGGTCGAATGACGAGGATCCCATTCTGTGCTTTATTATGATATTTCATTCGTGAGCATACATTCTTCATACTTACAGATAATGATTATTATTATTATACTCATCATTCATTCAATTCATACTCTTTCCATTACTCTTTCGGTCTTTACATTCTTTCTTACGAGTCTGTTGCGACAACAAAGCCACTCACCTCAATATCGATCTTTCACGATCGTATGTTAGCCAAGTCTGTTGCAACACATAGTTGCTCACCTCAGTGGCAATCTCAAGATTGCCTGCTAACCGAGTCTGTTGCAACACAAAGTTGCTCACCTCCATATTGATCTCTCACGGTCATATGTTAGCCAAGTCTGTTGCAACACATGGTTGCTCACCTCAGTAGCAATCTCACGGATTGCCTGCTAACCGAGTCTGTTGCAACACAAAGTTGCTCACCTCATTTTCAATCTCAAAGATTGACCCTGTGTGCATCCTTCGGGGTAGCTAACCCACATCACAGTTGAGCTAACACCTGCCAGGGGTGTGCACCTCCATACATTGGCTTGCAAGCCTTTACTTATTCATTTACGTTCCATTTTCTTCATCATTAATATTTTACTTATTAATGATTATACTCTTCGTTAAATTTTAATCATCCTTCATCATGCCATTTCATACTTAACAATATTAAAATAATAATAATAATATTGCTAATAATAATAACTACTGATAATAATATCAGTAATAATAACAAGGGTCAATCATTAATCATCATTGCATGCATAAAACATCATCATTAAATAGCCCTTGGTCAAGGCACAAGAGCAATGTTTAGGCTCATCACCCTATACTTAGTCATTATTTCAGGCACAAGAGCACTGTTTAGGCTCATCACCCTACACTTAGTTTTTCTAAGTCAGAATTTAGGCGTATGAGTACTATTCAGGCATAATACCCTATATTTGGTTTCTAAGTCATACTTTCGGGAGTAAGAGCACTATTTGGGCATATCACCTTGTAATTTTTCTAAGGCATAAAATTCAGGCGTATTAGCACTATTCAGACTCATTACCCTGTACAAAACTAAGTTCTAAACTCCAGACTCATGAGCACTGTTTGGGAGCATAAACCCCAACACTTAAATTTCTGTCAAAATTTTAGGAGTATGAGGACTGTTCAGACTTATGAGCCTTGTATAGGCGTATTAGCAGTCTGTTTATGTTTCTAAGTCGTTTTCCAGTCCCAAACATCATATTACCTTGTTCTAAGCGTATACACACTATACTAAGCATGAATCATAACATAAATCACTAACATACATACGCATGCACATACGGGCAACATTCATAATAAGTGTAAAATATTTTTACATGTATTTCCAGCCCCAAAAGTTTATAAAACATGTGAAGTACGGGGTCTAGAACTCACCTTTGTGGTTCTCCCAGTTTACACTCCTCACCCGAGCTTCTTCAAACGGTTCTAACACCCAGAAATCTTCTAAACACACATTCGAACACATATAAACACATGTAAGCATATAACCGAGGCTAAGGTTAGCCAAGAACAACTAAATTTCACGAATTCTTACCTTGAATTCGAATTTTGCTTGAATTTCCTTCTCAAACCCGAAGCTTCTGTCTTCTTTCTCTCTCTAAAAATCGAACGAAGATATTGTGCAGGGTGAAATGGGCGGCCATGCCACCTTTTCACCAACTTTTTACCAACTTTGCCCCTTTTTACACCTTTGACCCCTAAACTTTGGGTTGTCCTCCATTTCCCCCTTTTCCCTTTTCTTTTATTCCTTTATTCCTTTTTAATAAAAATTATGGGTGTTACAGCTGATCCAGTCACCTAGGGTAGGTACATGCACCACTTATCTTTCTTATTCATTTTTGGATCAATACCATGTGCTATACCCCGAACATTGTGCACTTCTGTTGGTGCTGGACCTGTGGTAATTAATCACGAACGTTATGCACTAATGCTGATCCAGTCACCTAGGGTAAGCAGCAAGGATCCTGTACATATGGTTAATCACAAAGACTGAACCCCAGTGTGCATCCTTCGGGGTAGCTAACCCGCACACCGTTGAGCTAACACCTTCAATAGGTGTGCACCTTCATAAATTTGTGTGCAAGCCTTTTCTTACATTCATTCGTTCATTCATTAATGCATGCATTCATTCATCATGTTCCTCCTTCATTATCTTTCACTTTCCGTTTCTTATTACTTTAGTTTTGTTCATTAATCATAACACGTAAAGTCACAGAAAGATAAACACGTATCGAAACAAGGAACATCAACATTTAAAAGTCATCAGTCGCTACCATCATACAGAGCTTCATCATACTTAACATACATACGACAAAGATGAACATACATCAGTACAAGGAGCACCGATATCTACAAGTCATCACTCATCAGCATTATATAGGGCCTCATCATACTTAACATACAAACATCATGCATAAACATGCAACACTATCATTATCATGCCTAACGTAACTCTAAGGCCAAGAATTACTGATGAACTGTAGCAAATGCGGATGAATTTTAACAAATGCGGATGAATTGTAGCAAATGCGGAAGAACAAATGCCTTGTTCGCATTTCTTTGGCTATCCGCATTAGTTATTGCGGCTGAGTAAATGCCTTAGCCGCATTTCCTTGGCTATCCGCATTAGTTAATGTGGCTGAGTAAATGCCTTAGCCGCATTTCCCTGGCTATCCGCATTAGTTAATGCGGCTGAGTAAATGCCTTAGCCGCATTTACTTTAGCCATCCGCATTAGTTAATGCGGCTGAGTAAATGCCTTAGCCGCATTTCCCTGGCTACCGCATTAGTTAATGCGGCTGAGTAAATGCCTTAGCCGCATTTACTTTAGCCATCCGCGTTAGTTAATGCGACTGAGTAAATGGACCTGCAACTTAACCTGTGCCATTTTCAGATCTCAATCATCATCTTAACCCATCCTTAGCACAGATCTACCATTCTACACACTTAGAATAAACTTAACATCATACACATCGTCGGAAAACACCTAAAAAACATACGTCAACAGTACCTAGTCGAATATCATGCTGAAAATTCATAGTTTGCCTAAAAAACTTATGTTCATAACAGCCCCAAACGAATCATACACTTACACATACATACATGAATGGGTTTTTCACCCAAATACCCGAAAGTAGTTTGTAGATGTGTTCCAGCCCCAAAATAATTCAAATACGTGTAAAATAGGGGTCTTAGAACTCACCTTTGCAGTTCTTGAGTATGGCTTCTCCTAAACTAGTTTGTAATTGAGTTCAACCGCCTGGAAACCCATTAAAAACACACACCCAAACACACACTACACACATAAGCATACAACCGAGGCAAGATCAGTTAAGAACACTTAAAAACCATGAATTTCTTACCTCGAATTCGACTTCTTCTTGTTCTTCCTTCAAAAAAATCCGAATTCTGCTCTTTCTCTCTCTAAAATCGAATGAAATGAAGTGTGCAGGAGATTATGGGCTGCCATATCTCCTTTATGCACCTACTTTTTATTCTTTTTTTCCTTTTGACACTTTTTACCCCTCAACTTGGGTAAAATATCTTTTCTTTCTTTTTCTTCACTTTATTCTTTTTGTTAAAAATAACCGGGTGTTACACTTGTTGTCATGGGTTTGGCATAAAGGAAAAGACGTAATTTGGTATGTGTCCAAGTATCTTACCTTCACATATGAGAAGACCTAACATTCGTGATCCTATGGATCTCCTGTTTAACTTTTCTTTCAACTAAAATGCTTCTTATCTTAGAGGTCATGATGACAATTGGTGCATTATAGACCGATTGACTAATTTCATATTGACTTATGTGGGAAAACGGGTCGAGAAAATTACTTGTATCTGTTTCAAATATTCGTATACCGTGGTATGACGTTAAAATATCGATCGTTATTTTGGATGACCGATTCATTTTCTTCTTTTAATAATGTTCCTAATCATCATCGTGAACTCATTTCAAAAATCTTCACATATCGTATTATTCTTAGACCGATGGTTGTTCAAAGGAGAAATACATATTTACAAGAAATGCGTTAAGATCGTTTTATATAGTGACGTTTGGGATTCTTAAACCCTGACGGTTAAGCTTTCTTATCATTGTTGGTCTTTTATTGATTTCTAGACATCATTTCACTATGAAATTATATTCTAGAAGTTGTGGCTTATAAGTCTAACATTCCACGGTAACTCGTCATCGTTTTCCAACATTTCATCTCAGAACGTCTCACATTTCACTGAAAGGGTTCAAATTGACATGCATTATGCCAAGAATCTTGTAAGATTCCATAAAGTGAAGCGTTTCATCTGTAATTAAACGCCAACCACTGTTACTTTGTACACTTATCTTTCATTTTAACTCTTTTGCTCATTAAAGTTCATTCTTAATTTCGGCATGAAATTCTTTTAAGTTGGGGAGACTGTGACATCTCATAATTTTATTAACTTGAAAGTTAACTTTGTTAAATTCTAAAAGGACCTTTTATGTCAATTTTGAAACTTTATAGAATTAATATGCTTGATAATTAATTTGGTGGATAACAAATTAATTTAATAAATAATGATAATATTATAAGTATTATAATGTTTACTTATTATTATAAAATTTAAGATAGTAATAATCTTAAATAAAATAATTATCATTATTATTATTATTATTATAACAATATTAATAATACTAATGATAATAACAATAATAATGTTAATAATAATAATATTAATGTTTACAACGTTCGTTTATTATTATAAAACTTAGCATAAAGTAGTAGTAATAATAATAATAATAATAATAATAATAATAATAATAATAGTAAAATTTAAAAATTTTAAAACTTTATGATAAATTAAGTTAAGGGGGTTTTATGTCATTTTTATAAATTAAAAAGGAAAGTTTGTGCATAAAATAATAAAACATTAAAACTCAGGGACTAAATTGTAATTTAATTGATACTAAAACTAAACTTTTAGTTCAAGTGACAACTTTTAAAAACCTCAGGGACTGTTTGTGTAACTTATTTAAAACTACCCAAACCAACCCCCCTAAACCCGTTTTTCCGGTTGAAGGCTCTGGTGCCTCCGGCCGAGCTCCGGCGAGCCCGGAGCCGCCTGAAAACTTAGCCGTTTTGCTCCAAATCGGTCCCATTATGCTCGTGAACCCGTTTTGAACTTGAGCATGTGTTTTAATTAGATTATTAATGCAGTGAAGCCAGCCTACTAACTCGAACCCGAAACATTCATTGACACCTAGACGTTCAACGTACAAATCATAATAATAATAATCAAATTAATCGAACAGAAACGTTCGTATCATCATTACAAAGTTGAATGTGTAGTTTAATTCGAGTTAAACACCCAATTAATCACTTGATCATAACCGAAACACCCGAACCACATCCGAAACCCGTTCGGGGTGTAAACGTTCAAATTAAAGCTATATAACAGAGGGGAATCATTCCATTTGATCCTTTTAACCTCTCTATACACTCAATAGATTGAAAAATACATCGCCAGTTCGAATTCGAACTCTCTGTTCATCGTGTGAAGAACCGATTCTAAATCAAGCTTAATCGTCTCTGTTCGTTTGTAATCAAGTGAGTAAAACCTATTTTTATGCATGTTTTTACACAGGGAATCAAAGCCCCATGTTTATTTCAGAAACCTTGTTCAGATTGGTGATCAATTTGGGCGATGTTAAATTAGGGTTCATAAGGAAATTGAGGGTTTTCTGAGTTTGTGTTTATAAACATTAAAACCCAGGTGATACCGCAGCTGTAAGCCTTTGTTCACCGGTTCCATGTTCCCTTGCTAACCTTGGGGTCCCGGGTTCGAGCACGGGCACCCTCAAATATTTTTTAAGGCTTTTCAGCAATATATTAATTTTAGAAAATTTTTAATAAATATAAAAATAATTTTCATAAACTTTAAATATTTTTTTAAACATCAAACAAATTTATGAAAATTTATTTTCATTAATATCTTAACGTTTTATTTTATTTTATTAAAACACATAATATAACTAGTTAAATAATTTATAAAATAGACTTTAAAATTTGTTTATCTTAACAAAACATTACAATTGGATTATTTTCTTGTTTTAGCTTACTAATTATTATTTTTTCAAATAATAAATAATAAATTTTTGGTCTAAACGATACTTTTAAAGACATAATTACCTCTAATGTTTATCTAACTATTATATTTAAATTGTTTTCTTTCAAAATGATTAAATAATTCTAGAATATTATATATTGACTTGAAACAATAAATCTTTATAATATTAATGGGCATTTATTAATTAAAGTTTTATCATGATAATTATGGAAATTATAATTTCACAAATTATTCAAAAATATTATTTTCTTATAAAATATACTAACTAAAGGTTAGATTAATAATTTGTTATTAATCAAAACGTTATTCCTATTAATTTTAAATAATTATAAAGTTTTATTTATATTGAACCTTATCAATTTTTATACTTAAATTCATTCCTAAAATACTTAAATATACATATATAATTCTTCTAATGGATCAAAATGTGAATAATTACTCTATAAATTTATTTATTCATCAAAACCCCATAATTCTATCTAAAAATCTAATCCTTGTTTGAACGTTAAACTTATTATTAACCTTAAACTTGTAATATATATTTAGGTTCATTGTAATGGAATACTTTGGATTATCTTTTGATCTTTTATATCTTCTTGTAATGCTTATATCCTTGTGAGTATTTCCATACCCCTTTTTTTATTTTCACACTTTGGGGTGAAACATGTTAACTTATATTATTGCACTTGTATACTTGTTTGAGACTTGTAAACTTTAAGGCAATTCATCATGTAAAGTTGTGGTTAGTTGAAGTTTTATGGTTACCATGTTATGGCGTTATATGTACAATCATTAACTATTGCTAGCCTAGCGAAGTCATAGATCTATAGGCCAGACAAGCCTGCTTGGTTGATCCAAGTATACTTAGCTAATCGTATAATCTTGTAAACGTTTGAGACTTGTAAAACATTGTTGAAGTTTGATTGTTGCATTGTTTATAACATCCCTAATCACTTTATTCATTAACTTATGACTTGAATTGCCAACTTTTATATATTCTATGTATTGAAAACTATAGAATGCTCATCAACATTTTTATGTTGACCTTTTATTTTTAACATGTTTCAGGAATAACTCAAGTATGTGTTCTACACTTTGAAGCTTAACACACCTAGGATTGGACTTAGAGAATGAAATGGATGATCTCATTACTGTTATCTTCATATTCTTGATGTGTCTTTCTTTGAACCTTTCTACTCGTAATGTTACAATTGAATCTTGATTAATATAATTGGAATTAATAATAGTGTTATGTGGCTGTGAACGATCTTAACTCTCACACTTCGACGTTTCCGCCATCAAGGTTGGGGTGTGACATATATATATGTAACACAAACACCCATAGCAATATATACACAAACATTATAAATAATACACCTAACACACTAGTATATATAATATATATGATCCTCATGCATAAGAGAAAAGAAACACACACAATGCAATTTTCATCTGCATAGAAGGTATAATATTCCTTACATTGCCCACTGCCACACACCCCACATGAATATAAACAAATTTAAACCACAAATATACTTATTCAATCCAATCGATCACCCCACTGAAATCCTCTCAACCTATTCCCACAAAAAACAGTATTGAGGAAGAATATGATATTCCTCATAATTTAGAATTATTAAATAAATGGACTATTCCAAAAATAGATTATAAACAAGTTTATAAGCTTGGAACTTTTGAAAAAATTGGTTTAAAACAAGTAGTTAAAACTACTGAAGAAACAATTGCTCTAAATAAAGAGGATATGATGATAAAACTTTTAAATAATAAAGAATTAGCAAGATATAAAATAGATAAATATAAATTTATCCATATTGGAGTAGTGCAAATTGCATTTAAACATTTGACTTTAGAAGGTTTACCAGAAAGCTTTATAGCAGCTTTAATAGATGGTAGACACTTAGATTATAAGCAATCCTTGATAGGGATAGTTCAATCTAGTCTATCACAGGGTCCAGTTTATTTTAATGTTTACCCAGATTTACAATTATCACTAACAGATGTTAACATAACAGATGCTTTAACATTAAATGTTAAGACTCATGGATATAATTATATTCCAGGGTCAGAAGTAATTTGTATATGCTATAGAATATACTATAAATCGTTATTTACACTAAATCCTCAGTGTAAGATGATAGATAAACCATTAAATGAAACAATAATAATAGAAACTAATTTTGAAAAATCAAATATTACTACTAGAAGAAAAATAAAATGGGAAGAAATTGAATTTCTTGATAGTTGGATACTAAATAATTGTACCCCAAAACAACAATATATAGATAATAATCCAATTGATATTATTCAAACATCTGAAGGATCGGTTTAGATACAATTTGATAAGATTAGACCTAGAATATCTAGATCTATGTCCTCAATATCATCAAATTTTCATATATCTCCATTAGGATATACTGTTAGAAGTCCTTCTAGAGCTTCTACTTCTCAAATAAGAGAAGAATTACCTGAAAATAGGGTAGAAGAATTAAGAATTAATTCTGATAATATAGTAAGAGGTGTATATAAGCCTAATGAACCGGAATTAACCGAGTCGAAAATGAATTTTTTGATATAATGAATCAGATAGAAAAAATAAATTTTAGCCAAGGATCATTGGCAAGAAGAATAATTAGTGAAGAATTTAATCGAGAACAATGAAAATTATTTAGAAATTGGTTTTTCAAAAATTTTGATGACCAAGATACAAATATGTTTCAAGAAGTTTTTTATAAAGAACTTAGTGAGAAAAACACAACTAAACCTTTTGCTCCATGGTTTATAAATAAATATACTAATAGTATGATTTCTGTAATACAGAGAGAATATAATATTAATGGAAAAATTTTAAAAACTACTTTTCCTCCTTATCAACCATTCAAGATAGAAAAAGATAGTGAAATTAGATATAGTGAAATTAGATACTATCAAGTTTTTCAAAAATTAATGGAAGAAAATACCTTACCTGTGACAATATCTCACATAAATAATATGTTTAAACAACAAAATTATATTAATATATGTTTAATTGTTTTAGGAGAACAATTAAATTCCATAAATGATAGGATAAATGAATTAATATCCCAGGTTAAAATTTTAAAATTTTCTCATAAAGAAGAAGAGAAAGGTATTATAGCCACTCCGGCTATACAACCTCCGCCTGAAATAAAAGATTTTAAATTAAAATCTAATTCTGAGATAGCAGAATTATTAGATAAAAAATTAAAGGGTCTAAATGAAAATTTTTCATATTTAAAAATTAATACTTTAACTGAAGAATTTCAAATTCCATAAACAAAGATAATTACCAAGAAAAAATCAATGATGAAATTAAAAAACTTGAAAATTTTGCTAATAAGCCAACACAAAGGATGTATTATTACCCTAGGCCAACTTCTCAAGATGTTCTAATAGAAGAACATGAATATATAGTCAATAATTCATATCATGGAAAACACATCTATGAATGGAACATAGATGGAAAATCTGATAAACAATTTTCAGATACTATACACAGAATGATGATGTATAGTACTATCTGTAAAAGTAATGGTAATTACGATCAAAATGTTGCTAAAATGATAATAGCAGAATTTAATGGTCAATTAAAAGGCTGGTAGGATAATTATCTAACAGAAACAGATAAAAATAATATTTTAAATAATACCAAAGAAGAAAATGGAAGTCAAACTCCTAATGCAGTTTATACATTGGTGGTAAATATTGTTAATAATTTTACAGGAAGATGGTCAGACAATTCTGAAAATATCAGAACTTTGTTATAAAATTTAAGATGTAGAACTCTCACATCATTTAGATGGTATAAAGATACTTTCTTAAGCAGAGTTATGAAACTCCCAGAGTCTAATAGTACTCATTGAAAGTCTAAGTTTGTTGATGGTTTACCTTCTTTATTCGCAGAAAGGGTTAGAAAAAACCTTAGGAAAGGAGAAGTAAGTATTAATTACGAAGATTATACTTATGGCAAGTTAATAGGAACTTGTGTGTGACATCCGTCACCAAAGGTCCATCATTTAACGTGTTCGGTTAACTTTTGTTATCGGTCATTCCTCATCTCTGTAACCCATCTATGTGGATATCATATTTGCTTACTTGGTTATACTTATGCTTGTGCTATAGTTGCTTACATTGTCATCATCTTAAAACGTTTTCTAAGATTGCCCCCGTTATCATTGAACGCACCATTTTTATATAAACCTAATGTTACAAATAAAACCATTTTTAAATTATAAATATCATTAACTACATCTGTCATCATTAATAAAACAAGCCCAATTAATGTCGTTTTAACCGAAATAAAATTTGGGAACCCGGGGGCAAAGTGCGGGGACTAAACACGACATTTTGTGGAACTAGGGCTGGGTATAAATACCCCTTAACCAGCCCTAGCCCCCATGCTTACCATCATCTTCACCTTCTTCTTCCTCTTCACCTTCTTCACCATTCTAGCACCAAAATCGCTCCTTTTCTTGCGATTTCACTGGCAAATCTTGGTTATCATCGTGAATACTTACTTCTAGCAGGTAGATAACCTTGGTTGACCCGTTTCTTACTCGGTTTCACTTCTACCTTTTCTAGGGTTTCGGGTGCTCGGGTTCATCCGAGCACATGAGGTCGTACGGGCTTGTGTATTGCGATTTTGAGTGTGTTTCTTGTTTAGACATGTTAGTTATGGATTCTAGAAATTCTTGGGGTGTAAAACGAGTGAACGGAGAAGCCGGAGACTGCTCTGCACTCGGCTATCGCGATTCTGCTGTTCTTCGCGACTGGGTCTGTTCATGCGACTGAGCCATACGATTGGGTGAATCGCACGACTAAGTCATGCGTCTGGGTGTGTTGCGCGACTGAGTCGTGCGATTAGGTGAATCGCACGACTGAGTCATGCGCCTGGGTGTGTGCGATTGAATGTGTGTGTGATTGAGTCCATGCGAGTAAATGCGCGTGCGATTGAGTTAGTGCGGATGAGATTGTGTGCGATTGTGCGTGAGTCGCACGACTAACAGGCCAGTCGCACGAATGAATGTTCAATCATACGAATGAAGCTGATTCGTACGACTGAAGGTCCATTCGTGCGAATGGAGGGTTGAGTCGTGCGTCCGGTCCTGTTGTGTGACTGATGATGCGTGTATGTGTGAATTCCCTTTTTGAATGTCTTGTGATGATAAGATAACATTAATAAAGTGTCATTGCTTGACCACAAATATTAAAGTCAACGCTATCAACAGGCACATGCTATTTCAATTCAAAATAACCTAACCTTTTACAATTATCGACAACCCATTTGGGACTATAAATATTTAACAAGCACTATCTTCTATAATAATAGGATCCCCATTCTTAACACTTGGATCTACATAAGGTCTGATATGTGTATGACTGCTTATGTGTGCTACCCACGACCGAACCGAAACAGCCCAAACTAATCGAATGTCATCTTATGTCTTATGCTCATATTAATGCTTGTGAGTAACTGTCAATAGGTGTTTGACCGTTCATAGCAATCTTCCTTTAGGAATATACATCATACATGCTTATCTTCTATTCTATGAGTTTCGTAGCCCCTTTTTACTCTTATAAAACCTTTTAAATATTCTCAACTTGGGGGAAAAGAATGCTCACCTACTTAACTTGATTTCAAGCATCTTCCCTAGTGGAAGCTGGCTGCTACTTTTATGAGTATCTTACCTTGTTTATCTTGTTGACTGATGCTATATAAACTTGAATCTATGCTATGTTACCACCTTGTATGTTACTTAGTGGTATTACATTACTATACACTACTACTTTGATATTATGTGTTGATTGATGCTACATGTGATTGCTATTGTTGATGGATGCATCGGCTGTGTGGTTCTTCTGTGTGGTTCTTCTAAGCCGATCATTCATTACAACCATTAATCTCGGTAATGGGACCTAAGGATTGGCCTGGTTGTAACCTATACGTATGCGCTTCGTGGATCTTACTACGTTATGTAAAACTTATGGGATGCTTTCAATACAACCATTAATTCCGGTAATGGGACCTAAGGATTGGTTTGGTTGTAACTTACACCGTATATGCTTTGTGGATCTTTATACGCTGTGTGGATCTTATTTTGCTGTGTGATACTTTCCTTTTTGGCCATTAATTCCCATGTGGAACCTAAGACCAGGTTTGGCTGTAACTATCAATAATAGGCAAAACCGCTTACATATAAATGTAATCGCGGTCACTCGTATAAACTCACATGATGTTTCATTTAATTTATTTACTACTTAAAACCTGCAAAGCTCACCAACAATTATGTTGTCCGTTTTGAGCATGTCTTTTCAGGTGATCAAGGTAATTGAAGATTCTAGGAGTGCTGCCTTTTAGAGGGGACCCTAGGATGCATTTTGTGACTTATCATCTTTTGTTACACATGAATCTTGGTTGATTAAACTTGATCATTTGTACACTTGTTCCTGGGTTGTGGGAAACTAAACAATGTTATTCTATATGGTTATGTGATCCTTACATGTTATGCTTATGGCTATGTTGTCGTGAATATTGACTAAACGCGACACAAGTCTCCATTTGTGTTTGGGTGTCGTCATGACACGCTTGTCATCATATTTATATTGCTTCTCTATCGTATACCATGTATTTTGACGATCCCGTCTCATTACATCCTCGTGTTTCCGCTTTAGCTGGGGCGTGACAGACTGGTATCAGAGCCATTGGTTATAGAGAATTAGGCAATTCACTTGACCTAGACTATAACCTAGGAACCTCATGTAGAATGCATGCTAGGACTGGCTTGCATTTTGATATTACATGTATGTTCCTCTATACTTGTTCCTTGTCTTTATACATGATTCTATACATACATCCTTGTTATCTGATCATCCTGAGGAAGACACTATTACTCTTAGTCTTTCTCCATGGGATACCTTATACTAGAATCTTACATTTGTACACGCACTACATTATACCATTAGGTCGGAACACCCAAATTGAAGGGAAACTTCACAGATCACGCGTAGCGTCAATCTCAAATACTAAATCCAACCCTAAGATAGCATGCCTGAGATCCTGAAAGTATGAAGGATAGGCAACTATCGCTAGACAAATTGTGCCTATGTGCTTGGAGTTTACTTGCTATCATATACTACTCTTGGAATACTATTGGCTCATGGACATGAGGACAATACATGAACCGTACTTGATGAATGTTGTCAATACTATGATGTTAACTTGGGATAGGTGAAGCTAAGGGTGACCATGCAAGGCAAATAACCATTAAGGGTGCACACGTAATTGCAATTTGCAGTGCATGAGAAGTCTGGCTAATCTTACCATGAGGTAACGATCATGAGTATCACAAATTTTCTATTCTATACCCTAGGGTGCTAGGATCGTAATTATAGTAAGACCTTGTTAAGGGTAACAAAACATTACTAACACCTACTATTACCTAAGTCCTGTCCTACTTAGAGTCTTCATGGTATTTCCAATCATGACATTGATGTTATTCTCCACGAAACATTTCTCCACTTAGCATTTCAGTAACTAAGGAACTGATTGAATGCTTAGAATGAAAGTGGACTTCAAGAAATGTAGAGTAGTGATGACACTCTCTACACATACATTACGTTATTCATTGGAATGATGCTAAGGAATCAGATGTCAAGTAACCGGTTTAGGCGTCATTCTAGGTATATCGTGGATATGATGGGAATGCTGTGGGGAACCCTATATATAAGCATCACCGGTATACTAAGAATGTACTTAAACTGGGTTACGTGATGATCCTGATTGACTGAAGCATGGATTGTTAGACTTGATGAGTGGAATCATACATGTATCTCCAAGTGACTAAAGTTTACATGTTTACTAAAGTTTACATGTTTACTCCTTTTATGATTAGTACAATGCCGCCTTGAAGAGCCACCCGCAGTACAAATCGTGAGGGTGAGACCCTACGAGGCAAAGGTAGAGGAAGGCCACCAAGAACAGGTGGTGCTCCTGTCAGTAACAATCAGGGAACTGAAAACCCTGATATAGCTGCTATGATTGCTCTGCAGCTAGCCGCACTGATTCCAACTATAGTGACTCAAGTGAGCGACGCTCTTCTGAATCATAATCACCACGGGGATCATGATACTAATGATCAGCATAATCAAGGAACAGGGGAAGACACTGGGATTGGCGGAACAACTGGTAACGAAACTGGGGTCGACAATACAAGACGAGGATGTTCTTACAAGGAATTTGTGGCCTGCAAACCCCGAGAATTTGATGGGAAAGGTGGGGCGATAGCCCTGACTAGGTGGCTTGAAAAGATGGAGGCAGTGATCGATATCAGTGAGTGCCTCGAGAGTCAAAGAATCAAGTATGCCACGTGTTCATTGTAGGGCAAGGCACTAACCTGGTGGAACACCCAGGTTCATGCTAGAGGAAGAGAGTATGCGATGCGGATGTCATTGGATGAGTTCAAAGCTTTGATCACTGAGGAGTACTGCCCCCTCAATGAAATGCAGAAACTGGAGCATGAGATCTGGAATCATGCTATGGTGGGGGCTGGGCACGCAGTTTATACTGATCGATTCCACGAGTTGGCAAGATTGGTTCCACATCTGGTAACTCCGAAATTGAAGAGGATTGAAAGGTATATTTGAAGACTCGTGCCTCAAATTCGAGCATTGGTAACAGCAGCTGCTCCTCCTATGATTCAAAGCGCAATTCTGAAGGCTGGCGCTCTAACTGACGAGATGGTAAGAACAGAAATGTTGGGTAGGAGGGCAGAGAAGAGAAAGGAGGCTGGGAAACGAGCCGGTCTAACGCCGGAAGGTTTGATAAGAAGGCCAAGACGACCTGAAATTTGGTAGCTGTGACTCAAGGAAAGAAAGAATATGCTGGACCGCACCCGAAATGTGACAGGTGCAACTTTCATCATCCCGCAGCAATGCCGTGTTGGGTGTGTCTGAACTGTAGACGCCCGGGGCATCAAGCGAGAGACTGCAGAGTGGCACCGAACCTAGTGGCACCCGTCAACGCGGTTAACCCTGTCTGAAATGCTAGGGTCTATTATGAGTGTGGGAACCCGGGTCACTACCGAAACATATGCCCAAGACTGAATCGGGCGTAGGGTCAGCAAGCAAACAATCAAACACAAGTGATGGCCATAGCTGGTAATCCAGGCCAAGGGAATCAAGGAAATGTTACTAGAGGACGTGCGTTCGTTATCGGAGCAAATGACGCCCGTCAGGACCTGAATGTCGTTATGGGTACGTACTTGCTCAACCACCACTTCGCATCCATATTGTTTGAAACTGGAGCAGACAATAGTTTCATATCCTCTGATTTTTCGCACATGCTTGCCTTAAACCCTAGTAGACTAGAAACTAGCTTTTCAGTAGAACTGGCCAATGGTAGAGTTGTACAAGCCGATGAGATTATTAAAAAGTGCTCCATGATATTAGAAAACCATGTCTTTAACATAGACTTAATACCTTTTTAGCTGCAAAGTTTCGATGTTATTGTGAGGATGGATTGGTTGTCGAAACACGGAGTCGAGATTGTTTTTCGGGAGAAAGTAGTACGAATCCCCATGCCAGACGGGGAGATACTCAGGATTCAAGGAGAAAGACCGGGAAGAACTCTAAAGCTTATTTCTTGCATGAAGACGCGTCGATGTTTACGAAAGAAGTGCTACGTATTTCTGGCCCATGTAGTGGAAAAGAAAGAAGAAGGCAATAAGTTGGTAGATATTCCTGTAGTACGAGATTATCCGGATGTATTCCCTGATGACTTGTCGGGTTTGCCTCCTCCACGACAGGTGGAATTTCGTATAGAGTTAGTTCCTGGAGCTATGCCGTTAGCAAAAGCACCGTATCGGTTAGCACCATTCGAAATGCAAGAGATATCTATGCAATTACAAGAGCTCCTGGAGAAGGGTTTTATTCAACCGAGCCATTCACCATGGGGAGCACCGGTCTTATTTGTCAAAAAGAAAGACGGGTCGTTCCGCATGTGTATCGGTTATCGCGAGTTGAACAAGTTGATTGTGAAGAATCGATATCCTCTCCCCAGAATTGATGATTTATTTGATCAACTGCAAGGAGCTTCATATTTCTCCAAGATTGATCTTCGTTCTGGATACCATCAACTAAGGGTTTTTGAGGATGATATACCGAAAACAGCTTCCAGGACTCGTTATGGGCACTATGAGTTCTTAATCATGCCGTTCGGATTGACTAATGTACCAGCCATGTTCATGGATCTGATAAGTCTAGTATGCAAACCTTACTTTGATAAGTTCATGATCGTATTCATAGACGATATACTTATCTACTCTCGTTCGAAAGAGGACCACGAGGAACACCTTCGGGCCATACTGAGTCTATTACAAGAAGAGAAACTTTTCGCTAAACTCTCAAAGTGCGAGGTTTGTCTTTGAGAAGTGAAATTTTTGGGGCATGTGGTTAACGAAAATGGGATTCATATAGATCCCGGCAAGATTGAAGCAGTGAAGAAATGGGATGCACCCCAGACACCTTCAGAGATACGGCAATTCTTAGGATTGGCCGGATACTATCGTCACTTCACTGCAAATTTTCAAATATTGCTCAACCGTTAACTTTGTTGACTCAAAAAGACAAGAAGTTTGATTGGGGACATGCACAAGAACAAGCATTCCAAACATTGAAGGAGAAGTTGTGCAACGCACGGATATTGTCCCTCCCTGACGGAACCGATGATTTTGTGGTGTACTGTGATGCTTCACATCAAGGGTTGGGATGTGTATTAATGCAAAGAGACAAGGTGATTGCTTACACATCACGACAACTTAAAGTGCATGAAAAGAACTACACAACTCATGACTTGGAGTTGGGCACAGTAGTATTTGCACTCAAGATATGGAGACACTATCTGTATAGAACCAAATGCATCATCTACACAGACCATAAGAGCCTTCAACACATCCTGAATCAGAAAGAACTCAATATGCATCAGCGACGTTGGGTGGAGTTACTTAGTGACTATGATTGTGAAATCCGGTATCATCCGGGGAAAACAAATGTGGTGGCTGACGCCCTAAGTCGTAAAGAACGTGTGAAACCACTACGTGCTAGAGCCTTGGGATTGACTATTCAAACGAACTTGAAGGCTCAGATGCAACTTCTGAGCAACTTGCACAAAGTGAGGCATTGGAAGAAGAAAACCTTGCGGGAGAAGAATTCCGAGGGTTAGATAAACAGATGATTTGCATGGATGATGGTATACAGTACTTCATGAATCGTATATGGGTACCCAAATGGGGAGACGTTCGTACCCTGATCATGGAGGAAGCACACAAGACATGATATTCTGTTCATCCTGGTGCAGACAAGATGTATCACGATCTTAAGGATCTATACTGGTGGCCAGGCATGAAGAAAGACATTGCTATGTATGTAAGCCGATGCTTGACATGTTCGAAAGTTAAGGCTGAACATCAAAAACCATCGGGATTATTACAGCAACCTGAAATTCCTGAGTGGAAATGGGAGAACATAACTATGGATTTTATTACCAAACTCCCGAGAACGCCAAGCGGACACGACTTGATATGGGTCGTGGTGGATCGAATGATAAAATCCGCTCACTTCTTGCCTATCCGAGAAGACTATAAAATGGATAAGCTGGCAAGGTTGTACATCAAAGAAGTCGTGACACGGCACGGGGTGCCGGTGTCAATCATATCCGACCGAGACAGTCGATTTACTTCACGATTTTGGCAGACGCTACAGAAAGCGATGGGCACTCGATTAGACATGAGTACAGCCTATCACCCCCAAACAGATGGCCAAAGTGAACAAACAATACAGACGCTTGAGGACATGCTGAGGGCATGTGTCATTGATTTTGGTGGAAGTTGGGATACTCATCTACCGTTGATCGAGTTTTCCTACAATAACAGTTACCATACAAGCATTGGATGCGCTCCATTTGAAGCATTATACGGGAGGAAATGTAGATCCCTAGTTTGTTTGGCTAAAATTGGTGAAATCCAGCTAACAGGCCCAGATATCATTCAAGAAACAACTGACAAGATTTTCCAAATCAAAGACCGATTAAAAGCTGCAAGAGATCGCCAAAAGAGCTATGCCGACAGCTGTCGGAAGCCTCTAGAATTCAATGTTGGAGATCATGTTCTACTCAAAGTCTCTCCCTAGAAAGGGATTGTACGATTTTGAAAGAAAGGGAAGTTAGCCCCAAGACACGTAGGACCATTCGAGATTACAAAAAGAATCAGTCCGGTGGCTTACCGATTGAGGTTGCCATAAGAACTCAGTGGTGTACCCGACACATTTCACGTATCAAACCTTAAAAAGTGCCACGTGGATGAAACTCAACATGTGCCAATTGAGGAAATCAAGATTGATGAAAAGCTTCATTTCATCGAAGAACCTATCGAGATCGTGGATTAGAAGGTCAAACGACTAAGGCGCAGCAAGATACCGATCGTTCACGTGAGATGGAACTCTAAACGAGGACCAGAATTCACGTGGGAACATGAAGATCAGATGAGGCTTAAATTTCTACATTTATTCGAGGATGACACTCTTGGACCTAGCACCAGTTGAATTTCAGGACGAAATTCCCTTAACTGGGGGATACTGTGACATCCGTCACCAAAGGTCTGTCATTTAACGTGTTCGGTTAACTTTTGTTATCGGTCATTCCTCATCTCTGTAACCCATCTATGTGGATATCATATTTGCTTTCTTGGTTATCCTTATGCTTGTGCTATCGATGCTTACATTGTCATCATCTTAAAACGTTTTCTAAGATTGCCCCCGTTATCATTGAACGCACCATTTTTATATAAACCTAATGTTACAAATAAAACCATTTTTAAATTATAAATGTCATTAACTACATCTTTCATCATTAATAAAACAAGCCTAATTAATGTCGTTTCAACCGAAATAAAATTTAGGAACCTGGGGGCAAAGTGTTGGGACTAAACACGACATTTTGTGGAACTAGGGCTGGGTATAAATACCCCTTAACCAGCCCTATCCCCCATTCTTACCATCATCTTCACCATCTTCTTCCTCTTCACCTTCTTCACCATTCTAGCACCAAAACCGCTCCTTTTCTTGCGTTTTCACCGGCAAATCTTGGTTATCATCGTGAATACTTACTTCTAGCAGGCAGATAACCTTGGTTGACCCGTTTCTTGCTCGGTTTCACTTTTGCGTTTTCTAGGGTTTCGGGTGCTCGGGTTCATCCGAGCACATGAGGTCGTGTGGGCTTGTGTGTTGCGTTTCTGAGTGTGTTTCTTGTTTAGACATGTTAGAATATGGACTCTGGAAGTTCTCGGGGTGTAAAACGAGTGCACGGAGCAGCCGGAGATTGCTCTGCACTCGGCGGTCGCGATTCTGCTGTTCTTCGCGACTGGGTCTGTCCATGCGACTGAGCCATGTGATTGGGTGAATCGCACGACTGAGTCATGCGTCTAGGTGTGTCGCGCGACTGAGCTGTGCGATTGGGTGAATCGCACGACTGAGTCATGCGCCTGGGTGTGTGCGATTGAATGTGTGCGATTGAGTGTGTGCGATTGAGTCCATGCGAGTGAATGCGCGTGCGATTGAGTCTGTGCGGATGAGATTGTGTGCGATTGTGCCTGAGTCGCACGACTGAAAGGCCAGTCGCATGAATGAATGTTCAATCGTACGAATGAAGTTGATTGGTAAGACTGAAGATACATTCGTACGAATGGAGGGTTGAGTCGTGCGCCAGGTCCTGTTGTGTGACTGATGATGCGTGTATGTGTGAATTCCCGTTTTTAATGTCTTGTGATGATAAGGTAACATTAATAAAGTGTCATTGCTTGACCATAAAGATTAAAGTCAACGCTATCAACAGGCACATACTATTTCGATTCAAAATAACCTAACCTTTTACAATTATCGACACCCCATTTGGGACTACAAATATTTAACAGGCACTATCTTTTATAATAATAGGATCACCATTCTTATTACTTGGATCTACATAAGGTCTGATATGTGTATTCTTGCTTGTGTGTGATACCCACGATCGAACCGAAACAGCCCGAACTAAGCGAATGTCATCTTATGCCTTATGCTCATATTAATGCTTGTCAGTAACTGCCAGTAGGTGTTTGATCGTTCATAGCATTCTACCTTTAGGAATATACATCATACGTGCTTATCATCTATTCTATGAGTTTCGTATCCCCTTTTTACTCTTATAAAACCTTTTAAATATTCTCAACTTGGGGGAAAACAATGCTCACCTACTTAACTTGATTTCAAGCATCTTCCCTATTGGAAGCTGGCTGCTACTTTTATGAGTATCTTACCTTGTTTATCTTGTTGATTGATGCTATATAAACTTGACTCTATGCTATGTTACCACCTTGTATGTTACTTGGTGGTATTACATTACTATGCACTACTACTTTGATATTATGTGTTGATTGATGCTACCTGCGATTGCTATTGTTGATGGATGCATCGGCTGTGTGGTTCTTTTGTGTGGTTCTTCTAAGCCGATCATTCATTACAACCATTAATCCCGGTAATGGGACCTAAGGATTGGCTTTGTTGTAACCTATACGTATGCGCTTCGTGGATCTTGCTACGTTATGTAAAAATTATGGGATGCTTTCAATACAACCATTAATTCCGGTAATAGGACCTAAGGATTGGTTTGGTTGTAACTTACACCGTATATGCTGTGTGGATCTTTATACGCTATGTGGATCTTATTTTGCTATGTTATACTTTCCTTTTCGGCCATTAATTCCCGTGTGGAACTTAAGACCAGGTTTGGTTGTAACTATCAATAACAGGCGAAACCGCTTACATATAAATGTAATCGCGGTCACTCATATAAACTCACATGTTGTTTCATTTAATTTATTTACTACTTTAAACCTGCGAAGCTCACCAACAATTATGTTGATCGTTTTGAGCATGTCTTTTCAGGTGATCAAGGTAATTGAATATTCTAGGAGTGCCGCCTTTTAGAGGGGACCCTAGGATGCATTTTGTGACTTATCATCTTTTGTTAAACATGAATCTTATTTGATTAAACTTGAACATTTGTACACTTGTTCCCGGGTTATGGGAAACTAAACAATGTTATTCTATATGGTTATGTGATCCTTACATGTTATGCCTATGGCTATGTTGTCATGAATATTGACTAAACGCGACACAAGTCTCCATTTGTGTTCGGGTGTCGTCATGACACGCTTGTCATCATATTTATATTGCTTCTCTATCGTATACCATGTGTTATGACGATCACGTCTCGTTACATCCTCGTGTTACCACTTTAGCGGGGGTGTGACATTGTGTTCAGGAAGGATTAGCCTTATGTAATGAAATAAAGCTTAATCAACAGATTAAAAAACATTCTCTTAATGAAAATAGACAATTAGGCCAATTTTGTAGCCAGTTTGGAACGGATGAAATTAAAGAAAATAATAATAATAAAAAGAATCTTATATCTTCTCAAAGTAATAAAAAATTACAAAAAAGAAAACAAAAAAGAGAAGAAAGAAAATTCAAAAGAAAAAGGGATTATAAACCCTATATAATATGTAAAAAATATGGTCGTCCAGGCCATAAAGCAAAAACGTGTTGGGTAAAAAAGAAACTCAATAATATTGAAGATGAAAAATTAAAGGATACATTATCCAAAATCCTAATCAATTCTGACTCTAATTCAGAATCAGAAAATCTTCATATGAAGAGTTAAATATATTAGAAGAAGAAGATTTCATAACTTCGGATGAAGAATGTTTTCATTGTAAAACAGGAAAAGAATGTTGTCAAACAGACACAGACGATGAAGAAGACATTTATCAAATAATTGCTCAATTTGAGAATATAGAAATAAATATCATTTCTAATGATATATTAGATCTATTAAAAGCGATAGAAGATAATGAAATTAGAGAAAAAATTACTTCTCAAATAATTGGGAAAAACAAAGCTTCAACTTCAATAGCTGTTGAAGATTTTAAGCCTTATACTTTAAGTGAAGTTAGAAGACAATTAAGTCAGAAAAATAAGACTGGAAATTCTGTCAATATTGAGAAATTAAAACTAGAAGTTGATAATCTAAAATTAGAAATTAAGAATCTTAAGGGAAAAAATATAACCTTAGAAGAAAGAATAAGAAGTTTAGAAATGAAGGAGATTATAGATAATCCTGAAACTTCTAAGAAATTTTTAACATCCTTAGAAAGAGATGAAAATTTTTTATCAATATATGAGATGGTTATATCCCACAAATGGCATATAAAGATTAAGCTATTAATAGAAAACAATTATTCAATAGAATTAGTTGCTTTACTAGATAGTGGAGCTGATTTGAATTGTGTCCAAGAGGGTATTATCCCTACAAAATATTTCCACAAGACTACTCATAGAGTTAGTTCTGCTGGTGGAGAACCAATGATTATAAATTATAAATTACCTCAAGCATGTATTTGTGACATCCGGTATTTGTGACATCCCTACAAAATATTTCCACAAGTCTTGCGTACACGTGTCGTGAGCACACATTAGTTGTTGTTTAACGTTGGTGACCTAATAATAAATAATGTTAATTTAATAACAATCTAGTTGATTAGATGATTATTGTGTTATGCTTATGTGTTTACGTGATTTAAATGTTAACGGTAAATTTTATCGCGTAACGTGGAAACGCGTGTGTTAACTCGTATGTTGTGTGTTTTATAAAGATAAAATATATAATTGTTATTATTAGTTTATATATTTATTAGGTGGTTAAAAACACTTTTAAATAGAGGTTAAAGCTTACTTTTTATAAAAATATAAAAGACAAGGATTAAATAGCAATTAGTGAAAAATAATTACATAAAACAAACACAAACCCCCCCCCCCCACACCCCTTGCGGCCGTAACCCCCATTCCACACCCTCCCCACTATGATTTCAGCCAATAAAACACACATACAATTCGATTTTGGGTGATTCAAGTGATTTCAAGGTGTTTTATAAGTCCTATTGTTGAATTCTACACACCTAAAGGTATGTAACATATTGTTTTGCGATTTCTAGGTTCTTGAAGAACCCTAATTTGCGATTTTTGATGATGACATGAAATTGATGGTTAATCTATGTTAGTATGGTTGTATTGATGTTAGATTAGGTGTCAATTTCATATTTTACTATGGAATTTGATGTTCTAGCCAAATTAGGTCAAACTAGAAACTTGATTTGGGGAAAATTCTTAGTTGATCAAATTGATGTTGTTTGATGGTTGTATGATGTTAATTACATGATATGGATGCTAGAATACAAGAATCTTTTAAGAAATTGATGAGTTGAAGGCTTTGTTCATAGGTTACTAATAATAGTAACTTTATTTGGCATGTAATGTGGAATTGCTAATGTAGTGATGTTATGGATGTGTTTATGATGTTGATTAGGTGCTAGATTGTTTATATGAATGCTAGAAATCTTAGAATGAATGTTGTTGTTCATATCTTGCCAAAAGTAGAAACTTTTATCTATAATGATTGTTGAATTATGATGGTTGGAAGTTGTTGATCATATTTAGATGTTGTTATGAACTTGAAATAGTATATTATTGATGAATTATTGATACATTGGGTGTGTAGTAGATTTTGGGATGTACTTTCCCAAAAGGGAAACTTTATTTTGGATGAACCTTGGATATTGGGAATTGGACATGTTCATGGGATTAGGATCATGCTAGAATGTTTGTTGTGGACGCCTAACGTGATAAAACCTGTTAATTAGGTTGCATGGAATGTCTATTTGGTTATGTGTGGTTTATGTACTTTGATGATCATGTATGGTATTGAATGATTGATTAGTAACAAGGACATCATGTTTGGGACTGGAAATCAATCATCTTGATATATGTTGTATGTAAGGGACATGTTGAATGTGTTGTGGTTAGTATGGATGATTAATTGGTAAATTATCTGTTTTGACCCGTATATGCTAATTTAGGGTTATAGGTCATATGAGTGGGTAATGCATTGTTTGACCTTTATATGATACCCTAGTGGTGTTATGGATACACTGAGCATGCTAGATGTTAAGGACTTACATAGCTTGTATGATATTTACATAGTGTCGTGATCTAAGCAATGCATTGGAATGTTAACCATGTATGACATATGCTTATGTCTGTTTAAATGGTTTACAACACATAATGTCACCAACGGGTCAAACGGGGCAACTAGGTCACATGTATGTTGTCTTTATAAAACCTTGAGTTCTTTGGTTGTAAAGCACTTAGAGTTTCCTTGGGAATTCTGTGTACACGTACTTATGTACTTGTGTGTTCTAGGTAACATTTGAAGGTTGTCTTTCCACTTGTTCTTGTCAAGTTAAGCCTTAGATATCTATCACGCGTATCAGGTGAGTTCATGCCCCACTATTTACTTAACTTCTTTTGGGGGAGATAGCATACTGGTAACTTTCCTTACGTTTTATATATTTAAGATGTGTATAATATTAATATAATTATGTTTACCATGATAAAGTCCTCACACTTTCGAATTGTTAATATTGAATAGCGGGGAAATTTGGGTAGTACTACTGGGTCTGACGAGCCCCACCTGTGTGACTCGAGGTCAACCGGGTGCAATTTGTCCTATGAACATTTGTCATGACATGGTAAGTCGTGATAGGAGACAAAAACTATCACAGTCAGCTTCAATTGCGAAATCACTATGAATTAATATTTGTTAATAGACTAGCTATCTGTTACAATACACATGCTTATATATATCACAATTATTAAACTCTTATGATTAAACGCAAACTCTTGAACTCACCAACCATTGTGTTGACATTTTAGTATGCTATTCTCAGGTCGATAATCCAGCTTGCCAATAGGAGCACTGCACGGGTCGAGCATGCATTTTGAGACTTAGACTATAAACGCATTTACTTGTCTTTACAATTTGGGTTTTAAACAATTGGTTGGCGCATGTTTTGTCGTATTATACATTTTTATATTTTGGGTTTGTTTTATCTCCAATACGCTTTCGCAAGGTTTTAAAGTTTGAACTTTGGTTTGTTTTATTTTAAAAGTTAGCATGTAGAGTCGTTTCGAGTAACTATTGACTGTGATCCTGTTTTGTTCACACACCTCACGGTAAAACTCCGCACGTGGATTTTGAGGGTGTGACAGATTGGTATCAGAGCCATTGGTTATAGAGAACTAGGTTGCATACACACTAGACTATAACCACACACAGTTAGTTAGTTACTTGTTCCTGATTTCTCTACTGTATACTCACTGGCATACACATCACACTCTCTGCAGCATGGCATCATCATCTAGAGCTCCTGGTAAGCAACCAGCATCACCCACTCGATCAGAGTCCCCACCTCCTGGACCAGTACCCGATAATGGACGTGACTGGCCTCGCTTAGACTACCCACAAGGAGAGTTTGACTGGGATCTGCCTTTTGCCTTGATGGAGCGTGACCCTCCGCGAGACTGGAGTTTTTATCCTGAGTTCGTGGACCATATTATATATAGGGAACGTGTACCTATCCCAAGGCCTAGAACTAGAACCAACACCGAACAACCACTACCTTCACTCCCGCGGACTGTGCAGTCCAACGAGCAAGTGATTGCTGCGTTGGTGGCAGCACTGGATACGGAGCAGCACCGAGTTAGGCGACTCACGAGTGACGTTTGTACACTACAGCACGAGGTGTACACTACAGCACGAGGTGTACAAACTACGACACCAGCTGGATACACTTGAGGAACAACATGGTAAGACCTTGGAGGGATGTTACCACATGCGGGATGGTTATCAGACACTAAGTGGACGCGTGACTGCTCGAGAACAGCGCGACGAAGCAGCCGACAATAGGATTGCTACCTTAGAAGCCCAGTTGGCGGCATTTCAGATCGCCATAGCTCCTGCTCCTGTGGAGGCCCCGAGGATGAGGTGGAACCCGAATAGGAACCCGAAGAGGAACCCGAAGAGGAACCTGAAGAAGAACCTGTGGAGACGGAAGATGACAGTGACGGGTCGGATATCGTTGACTGATTCTATTTGTTTTCCTTTAAATGACTTGGACTATGTAGCGTTTCTTTTTTTTTAAACCTATGTGGAAAGGGTTGTTTCCCCACCCGAACGACAAACTTAAATTTTGACATTGGTGAATACATTGTGACTTATTTACAATTTATTTATCTTGGTTATCATTTTTGTTATGAATGTTGTGGATGTGATGATTCATTACTTTCTTATTGTTTACACTACTTCAATGAGATAAATATGTTTGATGTTACTCATTATCGTATTTGTGAATGTAAAGTGAAAGCAAATGGACGCCCGAGGACGTGGATGTGGTCGAGGGCGCGGGCGCGGACGTGGACGTGGCGCCGGTGATCGAGGCGGCGGTACTATCAATATGACCCCTACGGAATTAGCTGCCTTAATAAATGAACAAGTTCCGGCAGCGGTAGCTGCTGCCCAAGCAGGATAACAATAATAGAAAGTTACATCAAATGCCATAATTAATCGAATAAGATATCTGATCAATGCTTATCGTGTTAAAGCAGGACCACTAGCGTGTACTTACAAATCCTTTATGGACTGTAAGCCACACACCTACAGTGGAACTGAGGGAGCTGTAGGGCTGGTAAGGTGGTTTGAGAAGACGGAGTCCATTTTCTTGAAGTGTAACTATCCACCTGTCGATCAGGTGAAATACGCTACTGGAACTCTGGAAGGTGCCGCGTTCTCTTGCTGGAATGCACAAGTACAAATGCTTGGGCAAGCTATGGAAAATGAGCTTCCCTGGAATGAATTTAAGGAGATGATGACCAAGGAGTACTGTCCTCGAAGTGAAGTACAAAAGCTAGAAATGAATTCTGGCAACTGAAAATGCAAGGTTCAGAAATTGAGGCTTATACCACTCGAACTCATGAACTGGCCACCCTATGCCCAGGAATGGTAAACGAGATGCACAAGCGGGTGGAGCACTACATTCGGGGATTGGTGCCCGAGATTCGAAGTATGGTGACTTCCTCCAACCCAGCTATAATTCAGCAAGCTATTCGCTTAGCTCACAAACTGACTAACGAAGCCGTGGAACAAGGACGGTTACCAAAACGGGGCGCTGTGGCGAGCGTGCCCGATAACAAGAGGAAATAGGATGCTTCCAACAACAACAACAAATCATCATCGTCCAGCGGTCAACATCAACCTCAGCAACAACAACCGCAGCAACAACAACGGAGGTTCGATAACAACCGCAACTTCAACCAGTCGGTTTCAAACAACCAAGGACCAAGCGGTTATGGTGGTAAACAACCGAGGTGCATGCAGTGTAACTATCATCATGTGGGAAGATGTGACAATTTCAAATGTCAGCGCTGCGGTAAAATAGGACACTTAGCCAAGGATTGCCGTGGTGAGTTGGTGAAGAAGCCACAACAACCTCAGGAGACCCCCAAGGGCTGTTTTGAATGTAGGAAAGAAGGGCACTACAGGCGAAACTGCCTGCAGCTGAGGAAAAATAGTAATGGCAATGGCCAAAATAACAACAACCAAGGCAACAACAACAACAATGATGGCAACGGCAATGGAAATAGTGGTAACAATAATGGAGCCAAAAGGAGAGCCTTCATCATTGGCTCTGGTGAGGCTCTAAATGACCCTACAACTGTTACTGGTAGGTTTTCTGTCAATGGATGTTTCGCTACAGTACTGTTTGATACTGGAGCCGATAGGAGTTCCATATCCTTAAAGTTCTGTAGTCTTCTAAGTGATATTCTTTCTGCCTTAGAACCCAAATACACCGTAGAATTGGCCGACGGTAAACAAATCAATGTAACACATATCCTTAGAGATTGTAAGATAGAACTCGCTGGCCATACTTTCGCTATAGATCTTATGCCTGTTACACTAGGAAGTTTTGACGTGGTGGTAGGCATGGATTGGCTCTCTAATAAGCAAGCGGAAGTTATATGCCACGAGAAAATCATACGAATCCCTGTCGGTGACAAAATCCTTACAGTCAGAGGTGATAGGAGTGGTGCAGTAATGGGCATTATCTCTTACATGAAGGCGCAAAAGTTGTTGTGAAAAGGTCATTTGGCTATTCTTGCACTCGTCACTGATAAGCAACCAGAGGAAACGCGAATGGAGGACATACCTGTGGTACGAGACTTTCCAGAGGTGTTTCCAGAGGATCTTCCTGGACTACCACCTCATCGCCAGGTGGAATTCCAAATCGAACTGACTCCCGGTGCAGCCCCGATTGCTAGAGCACCTTATCGATTAGCGCCGAACGAACTATAGGAGTTGTCATCACAACTTCTGGAGCTTTTAGATAAGGTCTTTATTTGACCTAGCACATCACCTTGGGGAGCCCCTGTCCTCTTTGTTAAGAAGAAAGATGGCACGTTTCGAATGTGCATCGATTATAGGGAGTTAAAAAAGTCACAGTTATGAACCGTTACCCTTTACCTCGTATCGACGACTTATTTGAACAGCTTCAGGGATCAACTTATTATTTGAAGATCGACTTGAGGTCTGGATATCATCAACTTAGAGTCCGTGAAGAAGACATTTCCAAAACTGCGTTCCGTACTCATTATGGTCATTACACGATTTTGGTCATGCCTTTTGGGTTGACTAATGCACCTGCGGTGTTCATGGATCTCATGAATCGCGTGTGCAAACCCTATCTCGATCAGTTCGTCATTGTGTTTATCGATGACATACTGATATACTCTAGGACCAAGGAGGATCATGAAGAGCACTTACGATTGATCTTAGAACTACTGAAGAATGAGCAACTGCACGCCAAATTCTCCAAGTGTGATTTTTGGATACGAGAAGTGCAATTCCTAGATCATATTATGAATGAGAAGGGGATACATGTTGATCCTGCCAAGATTGTGGCGATAAAGAATTGGACTATACCCAAAACACCGAGCGAGATAAGGCAATTTCTGGGATTAGTAGGGTATTACCAACGATTCAAAGAGGGATTCTCTAAAATCGCACAACCTCTCATAACCTTGACCCACAAAGGAACGGCATACAAATGGGGTGAAAGTCAAGAGGCGGCTTTTCAGCTATTAAAACAGAAACTCTGTAGTGCACCGATATTGGCACTGCCAGAGGGAACAGATGATTTCGTGGTGTATTGTGACGCATCCATTCATGGATTGGGTTGTGTCCTGATGCAACGCGACAAAGTGATAGCTTACGCCTCGAGACAACTGAAGGTTCACGAGAAGAACTATACCACACATGACTTGGAATTGGGTGCAGTGGTTTTTGGCTTAAAGATTTGGAGACATTAATTATACGGTGCCAAATGCACTATCTACACCGATCCCAAGAGTCTTCAGCACATCTTTGTGCAAAAGGAGTTGAATATGAGGCAACGACGTTGGGTGGAACTTCTGAATGATTATGATTGCGCTATCAAGTACCATCCTAGTAAGGCGAACGTGGTTGCCGATGCCTTAAGCAGGAAAGAAACAACTAAACCCAGGCGGGTCCGAGCCTTGCAGCTTACAATCAGTACCCATCTGCCTGAACAAGTTAAGGAAGCACAGATAGAAGCCTTGAAAGAGGAAAATATTGGTTCTGAGTCATTACGGGGAATGGATAAGCAATTGGTAGTGAAAGAGGATGGAATTCGGTACTTCATGGATAGACTTTGGGTGTCTGTCAATGGAAATCTGAGGGATTTTGTTATGAGTGAGGCACACAAGTCTAAATACTCCATACATCCTGGATCTGACAAGATGTATCACGACCTAAAGGCGCACTATTGGTGGCCTAATATGAAGGCGAATGTAGCTACGTATGTGAGCAAGTGTTTGACCTGCTCGAAGGTAAAGGTGGAATACCAAAAACCATCCGGATTGTTACAACAACCCGAGATACCAATGTGGAAATGGGAACAAATATCCATGGATTTTATCACTAAGTTACCCCGGACTAATACTGGTTGTGACACAATATGGGTTATTGTGGATCGGTTGACAAAGTCTGCTCACTTCCTTGCAATTAAGGAAACGGATAAGACGGAGAAATTAACCCGACTCTACCTGAAGGAGATCGTTTCGAGACACGGTGTACCGATCTCGATTATTTCTGACCGCGATGCTCGTTTCACGTCACACTTCTGGCAATCACTACAAAAATCTATGGGTACACGATTGGATATGAGTACTGCTTATCATCTACAAACTGACGGCCAGAGTGAGCGTACCATACAGACTTTGGAGGATATGCTTCGTGCTTGTGTGATTGATTTCGGGAACAACTGGGAAGTTCACCTACCATTGGTGGAATTTTCCTAAAATAACAGTTATCACACTAGCATACAGGCAGCACCTTTCGAGGCTTTGTATGGGAGAAAATGTAGATCACCGGTTTGTTGGGCTGAAGTTGGTGATAGTCAACTAACGGGTCCCGAGCTAATTCATGAAACAACTGAGAAGATTGTGCACATACAGAACCGTATGGCTGCAGCGCGAGATAGACAGAAAAGTTATGCTGACTAGAGACGGAAACCTCTAGAGTTTCAAATTGGCGACAAGGTCTTATTGAAAGTCTCACCGTGGAAAGGCGTAGTTCGGTTTGGCAAGCGAGGAAAGCTAAATCCGAGGTATGTTGGACCATTTGAGATATTGGAATGAATAGGTCCAGTGGCCTATCGGCTAGCCTTACCTGATTCACTGAGTGGAGTCCAAGATGTGTTTCATGTTTCAAACCTGAAAAAGTGTCTATCTGATGAGACACTAATTGTACCACTAGAGGATGTTCAAGTGGATGAACAATTACGCTTTATCGAAGAACCAATCGAGGTGATGGATCGTGAGGTGAAAACACTTAAGCAAAGCAAGATACCCATAGTCAAAGATCGTTGGAACTCGCAACGTGGACCGGAATTCACGTGGGAACATGAAGATCAAATGAAGCTTAAGTATCCTCAACTATTCGAGACGATGCCTGCCAACAAATGTATTGATTTAAATTTCGGGACGAAATTTCTTTCAACGTGGGGATGATGTGACAACTCATCCAAAACTCACTCGATTTCAATTTCTATGTGCCGATGCACTAGACCAGTGATGGAACACTCTCACCATGTAACACAATTTTCAGGACAAAAATTCTTTCAACATGGGGATAATGTGACATCCGGTAATTTTCCGTTACCAAAACTCCGTTAGTTCCGTTAAGTCTTGCGTACACGTGTCGTGAGCACACACTAGTTGTCGTTTCATGTTAGTGATCTAATAATAATTAATAATGTTAATTTAATAATAATCTAGTTGATTAGATGATTATTGTGTTATGCTTATGTGTTTACACGATTTAAATGTTAACGGTAAATTTCATCGCGTGACGTGGAAACGCATGTGTTAACTCGTATGTTGTGTGTTTTATAAAGATAAAATATATAATCGTTATTATTAGTATATATATGTATTAGGTGGTTAAAAACACTTTTAAAGAGAGGTTTAAAGCTTACTTTTTATAAAAATATAAAAGACAAGGATTAAAGAGCAATTAGTGAAAAATAATTACACAAAACCAACCCTAAACCCCCCCCACACCCCTTGCGGCCGTAACCCCCATTCGACACCCTCCCCATTTCGATTTCTACCAAGAAAACACACAAACAATTTGATTTTGGGCGATTCAAGTGATTTCAAGGTGTTTTATAAGTCCTATTGTTGATTTCTATACACCTAAAGGTATGTAACATGTTGTTTTACGATTTCTAGGTTCTTGAAGAACCCTAATTTGCAATTTTTGATGATGACATGAAATTGATGGTTAATCTATGTCAGTATGGTTGTATTGATGCTACATTAGGTGTCAATTTCATGTTTTACTATGGAATTTGATGTTCTAGCCAAATTAGGTCAAACTAGAAACTTGATTTGGGGAAAATTCTTGGTTGATCAAATTGATGTTGTTTGATGGTTGTATGATATTAATTAGATGATATGGATGCTAGAATACATGAATCTTGCAAGAAATTGATGAGTTGAAGGCTTTGTTCATAGGTTACTAATAATAGTAACTTTATTTGGCATGTAATGTGGAATTGCTAATGTAGTGATGTTATGGATGTGTTTATGATGTTGATTAGGTGCTAGATTGATTATATGAATGCTAGAAATCTTAGAATGAATGTTGTTGTTCATATCTTGCCAAAAGTAGAAACTTTTATCTATGATGATTGTTGAATTATGATGGTTGGAAGTTGTTGATCATGTTTAGATGTTGTTATGAACTTGAAATAGTATATTATTGATGAATTATGGATACATGGGGTGTTTAGTAGATTTTGGGTTGTACTTTCCCAAAAGGGAAACTTTATTTGGGATGAACCTTGGATATTGGGAATTGTACATGTTCATGGCATTAGGATCATGCTAGAATGTTTGTTGTGGATGCCTAACATGATAAAACCTGTTAATTAGGTTGCATGGAATGTCTATTTGGTTATGTGTGGTTTATGTACTTTGATGATCATGTATGGTATTGAATGATTGATTAGTAACTAGGACATCATGTTTGGGACTGGAAATCAATCATCTTGATATATGTTGTATGTAAGGGACATGTTGAATGTGTTGTGGTTAGTATGGATGATTAATGGGTAAATTATCTGTTTTGACCGGTATATGCTAATTCAGGGTTATAGATCATATGAGTGGGTTATGCATGGTTTGACCTTTATATGATACACTAGTGGTGTTATGGATACACTGAGCATGCTAGATGTTAAGGACTTACATAGCTTGTATAATATTTACATAGTATGGTGATCTAAGCAATGCATTGGAATGTTAATCATGTATGATATATGCTCATGTCTGTTTAAATGGTTTACAACACATAATGTCACCAACGGGTCAAACGGGTCAACTAGGTCACATGTATGTTGTCTTTATAAAACCTTGAGTTCTTTGATTGTAAAGCACTTAGAGTTTCCTTGGGAATTCTGTGTACATGTAATTATGTACTTGTGTGTTCTAGTTAACCTTTGAAGGTTTTCTTTCCACTTGTTCTTGTCAAGTTAAGCCTTAGATATCTGTCACGCGTATCAGGTGAGTTCATGCCCCACTATTTACATAACCTCTTTTGGGGGAGATAGTATACTGGTAACTTTACTAACACTTTATATATTTAAGATGCGTATAATATTATTATAGTGCTGTTTACCATGATAAAGTCCTCACACTTTCGAATTGAAAATATTGAATAGCGGGGAAATTTGGGTAGTACTACTGGGTCTGACGAGCCCCACCTGTGTGACTCGAGGTCAACCGGGTGCAATTTGTCCTATGAACATTTGTCACGACATGGTAAGTCATGACAGGAGGCAAAAACTATCACAGTCAGCTTCAATTGCGAAATCACTATGAATTAATAGTTGTTAATAGACTTGCTATATGTTACAATACACATGCTTATATATCACAATTATTAAACTGTTATGTTTAAACGCAAACTCTTGAACTCACCAACCATTATGTTGACATTTTAGTATGCTATTCTCAGATCGATAATCCAGCTTGCCAATAGGAGCACTGCACGGGTCGAGCATGCATTTTGAGACTTAGACTATAAATGCATTTACTTGTCTTTACATTTTGGGTTTTAAACAATTGGTTGGCGCATGTTTTGCCGTATTATACATTTTTATATTTTGGGTTTGTTTTATCTCCAATACGCTTCCGCGTGGTTTTAAAGTTTGCACTTTGGTTTGTTTTATTTTAAAAGTTGGCATATAGAGTCGTTCCGAGTAACTATTGACTGTGATCCTGGTTTGTTCACACGCCTCGCGGTAAAACTCCGCACGTGGATTTTGAGGGTGTGACAATATTTGCCAAGATATAGTTTGTATTCCAAACAGCTTTTTGATAGTAAAAAATTTAACTAGCCAAATAATACTTGGTACCCCATTTTGGAATAAGATTTTCCCAATAAAACACATTGATGAAAGATTTATTACAGGAACTTATAAAGGAAAAGAAATAACTTTCCAATTCGTTCATAAACCTATTCCTAGGTTTATAAATGATATTGAAGAATCGTTAATACAAGCGAAACAAAACCAAATCGATTTTCATAAACAAGAAATAAATACTCTTACTATAGAAGAAAGATTAAGAAATCCTAAATTACAGGACAAAATAAAACTAATACAACATCAATTTTCATTACAAATTTGTAATGATCATCCAAATGCTTTTTGGGATAGAAAGAAGCATATAGTCTGCCTTCCATATGAAAATGACTTTAGTGAAAGTCAAATACCTACAAAAGCAAGACCACGTCAAAAGAATTCTGTATATCTAGAATTATGTAAAAATGAGATAAAAACTTTAATAGAAAAAGGTTTAATAAGACCTTCAAAGTCTCCATGGTCATGTACCGCTTTTTATGTTAATAAACATTCAGAACAAGAAAGAGGAGCGCCAAGGTTAGTAATAAACAATAAACCTTTAAACAAAGTTTTAATATGGATTAGGTATCCAATACCTAACAAAAAAGATCTATTAGATAGATTAAATGATGCCATAATCTTTTCAAAATTTGATCTAAGTCTGGATATTGGGAAATCCAGATAGACGAAAAAGATAGATATAAAACTGCCTTTACGGTACCCTTTGGGCATTATGAATGGAATGTAATGCCATTTGGACTAAAAATGCTCCAAGTGAATTTCAGAAAATAATGAATGATATTTTCATTCATTTCAGTAATTTTATAATTGTCTACATAGATGATATCTTGGTATTCTCAAAAGATATTGAAACTCATTTGAAACACCTAGAAATTTTTAAAAGCATAATCATAAAAAATGGTTTAGTAATATCTAGACCAAAAATGCTACTTTTTCAAACAAAGATAAGATTTTTAGGACATAATATTGAAAAAGGAAGTATTATTCCAACAAATAGAAGTATTGAATTTGCTTCTAAATTTCCTGATGAAATAACTGATAAAACCCAATTGCAAAGGTTTTTAGGAACTTTAAATTATATTTCACCATATTATAAAAATTTAGCTCAAGATACAGCTGTTCTGTATGACAGATTAAAGAAAAACCCACTGCCATGGTCCGATATTCATACTAAGGCAGTACAAAAGATTAAACAAAATGTTTAAAATCTTTCATGTTTAATGATAGCAAAACCCGAATGGGAAAAAATTATAGAGACAGATGCGAGTAATATTAGCTATGGGGGGATTCTAAAGCAGATTTCTCCAATTGATAAACAAGAATTTCTTGTAAGATTCCACTCAGGGAAATGGAATGATAGTCAAAAAAATTATGCCACAATTGCAAAAGAAATTTTATCAACAGTCAAATGTGTTCTAAAATTTCAAGATGATCTATACAATCAAATGTTTTTAATAAAAACTGATTGTCAAGCGGCAAAATATATGTTCAATAAAGACTTTAAACATGATATCTCTAAACAAATGTTTGCTAGATGGCAATCTCATCTTGCACCATTTGATTTTGAAATAATATATAAGAAGGGAACAGATAATAGTTTACCTGACTTCTAAACAAGAGAATATTTCCCATAGTTTATTTTGCAGGTTCTATGAAGAAGATAAAAGGACCATTGAAAATAACCTTTAATAATATACAAATTGAGATTGATGATTATTCAGCCATGATAATGGCTAGATATTATCATATTCATAATATTATGCAGGATTACTCTATGCATCCTGTGGATAGATATCATAAGCTCTTAGAAAATATGGAATTAATAAAATACTTTAGGAATCAAATAAAGTTTCTTAAAGAAAAAGAGAAAATAATCTCTTCTGCCTGATCATATTTTCAGGAATGATTCCTCAAGATAGGGGAAAACAGCCCCTTTCAAATAATGGAAGAGGAAGAGGAAGAGGCCCTAGTGGAGGGAGGATCTTAGGGCAGATTGCCCATCAAAGGCTAATAGCAGCAGACATTGCAAATACTACAACTTCCTCAAGTAATACTAGAGGAAATGATCTTGATAACCCATTATTTCAAGAATTCTTGGCCTATAAAGCAAAGAAGAAAGGAACGAATGAAGCATCGTCATCTTATGTCAATATTGTGACAGAAGAATCTGATGATGCCTTATATGAACAAAATCCAAATAAGGAGATAATATTGCTCCAGGATTTCAAAGATCTTAAATGGAAGGATCAACCATGGACCTTAATTACAAGGTATCTAGATTCAGGATCATATCCTGTTGTCGCATACAAACAGAGATTTTATTATGAGAATATTCTCAAAGTCACAGAATCTTGTGATATTCATCACTATATGTCTGGAAATACCCAGGAATATAGTTTTAGCAAAATTATAATAAAACAGATAATATCTGTTGAAGAATGGGGAACATCTCCCTTGAAGGACAAGGAGATGTGCCATCCTGAAACTAGGACCCCTATTAAATTTAATTATTTGGATTATATTGAGGCATTTAATAAAGCCTTTTTATATGAAAACACAAAGAAGAAACATTCTTGGTTCTTCAAAATATGTCCAGAAGTTTTGATGTGTTGCAAAACACATATGTTCTTAGAGTCGGATTTTGAGTCTTTATACGTCTATTGTGTTTAATTTTATTAGAATAAGTTAATGTTTTCATTAATTGTCATTTGTAGGTGCCTGGATGCAGGAAGGAATGGAAAACGAATCGGAAACGAGGCATTGGACAAGTGAAGAAGTTGCAAGTTGTTAAAATTGAAAAATAAAGAAAAATTGCAGAGAATAGGGTCTTCGCGCTGCGCGCACGAGTTGACCACTCTGTACGCGCTGCGCGAAGAGAGGATTTTCGGCCCCCGACTATTTTGTCCCTTAGCGTGGCGCGCACAGCTTAGTTACCTTGTACGCGGTGCGCGAAGGGCATAAGACGCGGCCAAACCCTAATTTTCACAATTAAATAGAATGTTTTAACACATTCTCGAGAGCCCCGACTTCCAGACGAAAAAAGACGACTTCCAAACAATCAAAGGTGATTTCCAGGAGTTTAGAAGCAAAAGATTGAAGGTTTGAAGTTAGGAATTGAAGAATCGAAGGCTTAATCGTCCCGGTTTTTACGTTTCTCTTCGTAGTTTTCATTCCTTTGTAATCAATGACTTCTTTCATGACTTATACTTCTGCTTTGATCATGTTTAGAGGCTAAACTTCTGTAGCTACCTAGGTTTTGATGAATATGCATGTTTGATTATGAATTTTATCGGTTTTTGGAACAATGATTGTGTTTAATTGCTAATGAGAAGATATTGGTTTGAATGATCAGTTGTGGACGTGTGTTTAGATCAGTTTTGAGTAGTGATTTATCATTCCACGTGTGCCTTGGTGATTGTCTGTCATAGAATAGGTGCATGTTAGGTCGTTTACTATATGTTTGCGATTTTTGGATGATTTGCTAGACGTAGTGAGTCATTGGAATGATTTGTCTTGAAATTGACTAACTAAATATGCAACTAATCTTAATACTGTGAAGTTGAAGGTTATCGGTTTGTCTAGTGTGGTGCGATTGCTAGGTTAGAGTCTCTTTGAGGAGTTCTGTCTAGTTCACCCTTCACATCTTGTTTACCGAGTCTGATCAGTCAACCGATATCTATCCCCTTGCCTTAAGACCGCTCGCGCTGTGAGGTAGAGTGTCTGTCTTAGGGTATTGAGTCACTTGCGCCGTGAGGTAGAGTGTCTTTCGGGTGCCTTGTTAGCATAGTTGGAGAACCTGTGAGGGGAATCTATTAACCGTGTTTTATCTGCTTATTAAGTTTATCTAGTTGCTTCCCTTGAAAGTGTCGAGGTTTCTCTAGGTCCCTTTTAAGTTAGTATCTTCAGATCCCGGTTACACAAGTATTTCCAAAACCGTTAGAAGAAAAGCCAAAACATGTATAGGATTCTTGCCTAGGTAGTGTTTTCGTCTCCTGATTTAAATCTAGTCAATTCCTTGTTTTCTGTCCAGTCTTAGTTCTTTTAAAGTAATTTAAAACAAACCCCCATTTACTTTCATTTAGTATTTTTAGTCGAATCTTAGGTAAGTTTAGTTTACGTTTTCCATATAGAAATCTTTGGGTTCGATAACTCGGACTTTAAAGCTATTCTGCAATTGACTGGTACACTGCCGGTTGTGTTGCTTAGGATCGAGTCTTAGTCTTAGTTTTATAAATTAAAAGCTTTTCAGTGTCTAGTTTAGAATCAATTTTTGTTAGTTTTATTTAGGTAGTCTAGCATACATCAAGTTTATAAACCGGACATCCCAAATTGGGTATATAAATGGTGGCTATCATATGGCCCTTCGGTAAAAATTTTACCAGATTTAATATAAAAAATTATAATGATTAGGTAGAAATGTCTCCCACATTGATTGAGTTACAACATCAAAAATCTAATAGAAGGATTTTCTTTGTGTCACTTTTTATCCAATTTGGAATACCATGGATATGGAAATGCTCTCCCGAAGTGGGTTATACTGACCAACAAATCCCTTGTCTAAGAAGAGTCTTCTACACAAAATTCTGGAAGAAGATGATGAAGCTTGACAACAATGGTGTCCCAGAAGGTCAAGAAACCTTGCAAAAAATTCAAGATACGATAGAACTATATTCAAAGCAAATTAGCTTAAAAACTCAAAGGGAATCTCCCAGTCCATTCCAGGAAATAACCCAAAAGATTAAAATGAAAGGAGAAAATCAAATCTCTAAAAAAGAATTTTTGGCCATATATTTCCAAGAAATTAAAAAAGATTTGATGAAAAATCTTCAAGACAAAGACCAAGTAGATCATATCTCAGAAATGTCTACCAATAACTCAGAAGAAGATACTCTCCCTGGGGAATCCCAAGACCCTTATGGGTTTGATGAAGAAATTCTAAAAGAAGATCTGGATGAGATGGTAGAGGATCTCAAAAGTTAGGTATCTAAGGAAAAAACGGAAAAAGACAAATAAAATAAACGACATAATAATGTCTACTTTTGAAAATTTCAAAAAATAATTGAGGTCGAATTATTGTAATTTACTGTGCATATTTTGTTTGTACCTTGAGACTCTCATTATAAAAGGAGCTCAGGTTCTTAGTTTTAGGGGTGCCTTGTAAGGCCCCGCTCCCGGGCGCCTTACGGTTGGTGGTTCATCGCACGTAAAACATACACAATGTATATAATCATAATATATATCGCAGCGGAATTAATAAAATATACATTCTCATTCATTCATAAAAGTCATTACATCATTGACTCAATTACAAAATACAGCTTTCTCTACTTTGTCTCTCCTCGTAGGGTCATACAGCGACCTCTAGAGAAGATATTAAATTCAAACATATAAAAATTACATTTTTATACTAAAGAATATTCCTTAAGTAATTCCGTACATCGGAACCCTGACGGAATACTCTTGACATTCACATGCAACATATTTCGTTGCATGTGCTACGCACACGCATCCAATGCGTGGCGAACTTATCAAAATCTAAAGAAGATTTCTTAAATAATCCCTTGTAGGGGAATACTCAAGAAATCTCGTAATGGCATGCAACGTGATGAGTTGCGCGCGTTATGGACCCACAACACATGACGTTGTAGCATAGTCAAAAAGCGAATGCCATCCCAAAAGAGCTGAGTAGCCGCCTCGTGCCATCCCCAGCAACGCTACCTGCCAACTGGAAACACATAAAAAGTCAGCGTTGCTGAGTGAGTTCTAGTTTTATAATAAAACATACTTTTACTTATTTAAAAGTATCCTTTCGTGCATGCGTTCATACATCATACGTACACAGAGATAATAATCGTTATTATCTTCATCATTCGTTATTCATCGTTATCTTTAACTTCTCGTATGGATTCTGTCAGGCTTTACCCACTTCATAGCACTCGGCTATGATTACTGTGGTCGAATGACAAGAATCCCGTTCATACTTACTTGCACGCATTGAAAGGTTAATTGTACCAATACCATATGCTACACCCCAATCAGTCTTAGCTACCGGGCCGTAATCAACATATGACGGGAGCGTATGCCCGGTACTAGAGGTAAGCGGTAGAGGTACCATGACCATGGTCAATCACATAGAAGGACCAATCGCGTTATTCAATGCTTACAAGACATAATTCGTTCGTTCATTAATGCATGTATTCATCATCATTCATTCATTCGTTCATTCATTAATACATGCATTCATCATCGTGTTCCTCTTTCGTTATCTTTCACTTTACGTTACATAATACTTCGTTCGTTCGTTAATACGTAAAGTCATGGAAAGATATTCATACATCATTATTATAGGAACACACACACACCATACATACATCATCATACATAGCATCGTACATACATCGTCATACATTCATCGTACATACATCGTCATACATTCATCATCATACATTCATCATCTTACATTCATCATCTCACATTACCTTGTATAATCATCGTCTACATCCTTGATCATTACTAGGCACTTACCCCCGTATCCTTCCCCAAATCCGGGACTTACTAAGCGTCATCTTGTGTGCAAAAGCACTAACTGTCCCATCAAGACGTTAGGGACTCATACCAGGACCCTATATAACATACCCAGTCCCCAATCATACCTTAAACGTCTAACACAACATTATCCCCATATGGGTCATACATACATACATCATTAAACCAGTTTCATATGTGTTCCAGCCCCAAAAACCATTCAAAACAAGTAAATGAGGGGTCCTAGAACTCACCTGTGCTTGACAAACAGCCTCTCAATCAAGCCTTTAAGACGCGGGTAACACTACACTGCCTGCAGATAAGTTAACACTCAAAAGAGTTAATTTCTGCCTAATTTCGCCACTAATTTCGCAGGTAGTTTCGCCGGTAATTTCGCCGGGCGAATTAGCAGTTTCGCTGCTAATTTCGCTGGGCAGCAATCCGCCAGTTTCGCTGGACAGATTCGCTACCTCGAGCGCCCAACTTTCGTTGGAATTCCCTAGTTTCGCAATATCTAAGGTCAACTTGGACATTGGCATAGTCATCAGCGAAACCTTAGTTTCGCTCAGGCGAATATGTAGTTTCGCTGCAGCGAAACTGTAACTTCGCTGTAGGTTCCTCCAGTTTCGCTGGACGAACTTACAGTTTCGCTGGACGAGACCTTAATTTCGCAGAACGAGCTGAAATTTACGAATCAGCTCGTTTTAGCCCAAAAATCCAATCCTTTCCACCCAAACCCTTGCATTATCATCCAGGAAGCTATATCTAAGCTTCTTACACGTTGTATTATCCTAAAACGTGTGTTTTGGGCGATTTTTGCCACTAAAAACCCCAAAAACCCCAAACTCGGGTTTTTCACCAAATGTGGTAATTTAGATGCGTTTCTTACCTTGATTCTTGTAGTTTTGGAGTCCACAAACACTCGCCTTCGATTCTTGACCACCCGAGCTTCGATCCGGCACTTTCTCTCTCTACACTTTCTCTCTCTAGAATGGCGTTTTGAGTGAAAATGAGAGTTGCTCAGCTGATCCATCTATTTATATGCCAGACGTCCCCGGGACCCCAAACTCGTTAAACTCGTGACCCGGAGGGTTAACTTGGTGTAATACCCGCAACCACTCTATATTCATTAAATGGTTTTCATCCGAGCCGATCGCTATCATCCGACTCGATCAGAAAATTTTCCGGGCGTTACAGCCTGATCTTAGGATCAATCTTCTCTCTAAATCTGTTGTAAAAATATTCTGATAATAAAATTTCTGCTGGAAAACAGCTTTCAAGAAAAGAATCTTGGTGTCTCACAACAGAGGTAATATCTCTAGCATATTTAATAATTATTTTTTTATTTTCTCTACTCATTAGACTAATGGAAGGCTAAGAATCAAATCAATGTTGAACCCAACCGTAATAAGTTTATAAACCTATTAAAAAAACAGAGTCTGGAAAGAAAAAATCATTTGAATTATGTTTGGATGATTTTGGACTGGTTATATACTAAACAGGCAGATAATTAGCATAGTGGTCGAATTATGGTAGCCCGTTTTATTAAGCCGTTTGAAAGGCGTTTCAAAGGGCACAGGTCTGTACTGATCTTATGCTATGAAAAACTTGCCAGTTGACGTATATGTAAAAATTGACCAAGGTCTGAAGATTCAGACATGTTTAAGGATTTTTATTTTCAGATTCTATGATTTTAATATATTGTAAATTTTATTTTATTTTAATCTTGGATTTTATTTTTGGGTTTTTATTTTAATTTTCCCACAAGGAACTTAGTAAGGAAAACACAATTAAAACTTTTGTTCCATGGTTTATAAATAAGTATACTAATAGTATGATTTCTGTAATATAGAGAGAATATAATATTAATGGAAAAAATTTAAAAACTATTTTTACTCCTCATCAACCATTCAAGATAGAAAAAGATAGTGAAATTAGATACTATCAAGCTTTTCAAAAATTAATGGAAGAAAATACCTTACCTGTGATAATATATCACATAAATAATATGTTTAAACAACAAAATTATACGAATATATGTTTAATTGTTTTAGGAGAACAATTAAATTCCATAAATGATAGGATAAATGAATTAATATCCCAGGTTAAAATTTTAAAATTTTCCCATAAAGAAGAAGAGAAAGGCATTATAGCCACTCCGGCTATACAACCTCCGCCTGAAATAAAAGATTTTAAATTAAAATCTAATTCTAAAATAGCAGAATTATTAGATAAAAAATTAAAGGGTCTAAATGAAAAATTTTCAAATTTAAAAATTAATACTTTAAGTGAAGAATTTTCAGATTGCATAAATAAATATAATTACCAAGAAAAAATCGATGATGAAATTAAAAAACTTAAAAAATTTGCAAATAAGCTTACACAAAGGATATATTATTACCCTAGGCTAACTCCTCAAGATGTTCTAATAAAGAACATGAATATATAGTTAATAACTCATATCATGGAAAACACATCTATGAATGGAACATAGATGGAAAAACTGATAAACAAATTTTAGATACTGTACACAGAATGATGATGTATAGTACTATCTGTAAAAGTAATGGTAAATATGATCAAAATATTGCTAAAATGATAATAGCAGGATTTACTGATCAATTAAAAGGCTGGTGCGATAATTATCTAACAGAAACAGATAAAAATAATATTTTAAATAATATCAAAGAAGAAAATGGAAGTCAAACTCCTAATGCAGTTTATACATTGGTGGTAAATATTATGGATCATTTTACAGGAATATGGTAAGACAATTCTGAAAATATCAGAACTTTGTTACAAAATTTAAGATGTAGAATTCTCACATCATTTAGATGGTATGAAGATACTTTCTTAAGCAGAGTTATGGAACTCCTAGAGTCTAATAGTACTCATTGGAAGTCTAAGTTTATGTAAGGCCCCGTTCCTGGAGACCTCATAGTTGGTCATGCACAGCAGTAATTACATAAATCATTATAGGTTTACAAATTTAAGCAACGGAATTAACTTTAACAAAAGTCATTCATCTCATTATAAACACTGTTGTTAAGCAATACACCTTGGTTTAATCAGATTATAAAAGAATGGTTTAACTGCAATACAAAACAACAGTGATATCTATTGAGAATACATGTCATTCTTGCCCCGCCGAGTAGCCATCCCCGCGTGCCATCCCCAGCAATGAATTACCTGCCAACTGGAAATGCATAAAAGTCAGTGTTGCTGAGTAAGTTCTACTTTTATAATAAAACATACTTTACTTTCGTTTAAGAACCATTATTTACTTTTACGTGCGATCACACATCATACATACACATAGGTAATATTATTATTATCTTCATCATTCGTTTGTTTCGTACTTTTATCATTATCTTTCCGAGTCTGTTGCGACAACAAGGCCGCTCACCTCATTGGAAATCTCAAGGATTGCATGCTAACCAAGTATGTTGCAACAACCAGGTTGCTCACCTCATTTATATATCCAACGATTGACCCTGTGTGCATCCTTTGGGGTAGCTAACCCGCATCACAGTTGAGCTAACGACAACAAGGCCGTGCACCTCCATACATTTGCTTGCAAGACTTTCTTTAATCATTTACGTTCTACTTTTCTTCATCATTAATCTTTCACTTCGTTAATGATAATACTTTACGTTACAGTCAAAAACATTCCATGTAAAGTTACATAATATAAGATGATAATAATAATAATAATAATAATATAATAATAATAATAATTATAATAACCGTAATAATAATAATAATAACAACAACAATAATAATGATGATAAGGGTCATAATGACAATCAAGCATAATCATGAGCATTAAATAAACCCTAGTCATCATTGGTCAAAACCCTAAATGCACAAACTCCCACGAAAATTCTGCATTTAATTCTAAGTGTTGGGCGCACCAACACTATTTGGGCGCATGAGCCCTGTCTGGGCGCATTTCAACTATGCAGGCGCCTCATCAAAACACTTAACAGTTTAACACTTAGGCGCATGAGCGTTTCAGGCGTATGAGATCACTTGGGCGCATGGGAGGTCCAGGCGCATGGGCACTATTGGGGCGCATGAGCCCCAACACTTAGGCTCCTGGTCAAAAATCCTGGGCGCATGAACCACTATTCAGGAGCATGAACTACACTTAGACATTTTCTAAGGAAATTTCAGGCGCATGGGGTACTGTTTAGGCGCATGAAGTCTTAGGCGCATGGGAACACTTAGTTAGCTTAACCTGTTGGGCACATGGGCCAATTCTAGGCGCATGAGCAGTGTTATTACACTAACAACATTCATAATCAGTCTCAAATTCTATTGTAACAGGTTTTAAACTTAGTTCTAACATTCTAAGCATCCTAAAACATACATATATCATAACCAAAACATCAAATGCACCCAAAATCACACCCACCCACATATACATTCAAATATACATTCGGGTGTGAAAATCCAACTTTACAAAAACACACATACATACATTTCCAGCCCCAAAATCAGTTAAAACATGTAATATGGGGGATCTGGAACTCATCTTGGCAGTCTCTTGGGTATGACTTCCTCCAAAACCCGTTTGGTACAAGTTCAACACCTAAAACCCACCTAAAAACACACACAATCGAACATGCAACACACATGAGCACATAACCGAGACAAGAACTCAACATGAACACATAAACCCACGAATTCTTACCTGGATATTCGGCTTCTTCTTGTTCTTCTTCCACAAACCCGAGTGTTCTCCTCTTTCTTTCTCTAAAAACTGTATGAAATGGTTGTGAAGATTGGGTGGGCAGGCATGCCCACCTTTTACACCAACTTTTTGTACTTTTGTCCTTTTGACACTTTTAACCCCTCAACTTGGGTTAAATATGCATTTCCTACTTTTATTATTCATTTATTATCTTCTTATATATCCGGGTGTTACAAGTCCACCCCCCTTATATAGGTTTCATCCCTAAAACCTGTTATTCCTCAAACAGATGAGGGTAATGTTGCCTCATCTCGTCTTCAGTCTCCCACATAGACTCGGATCCCTTGTTGTGCTTCCACTGTACACGCACAAGAGGAACCACTTTATTCCTTAACCTCTTCTCCTTACGATCAATGATCGCCACTTGTTGGTCCACATAATTGAGTCGCTCGTCTACCTCAATGTCTTCCAGTGGTACAATGTCACACCCTCAAATTCCGGGTCTGGAATCTATCACGGAGGGGTGAACAAACAGGATCGAACGCAATAGTTACAAATGAGATGCAAATATCTATATGATGGATTTTAGATAATCCTTACAATAATTGTTCAGAGTAATATTATGCGTAGCGGAAATAAATATAGATTGTTTCATGACAACATGTCTTAATCATATTTAAGATAATAATCAATAGGTATCTTGAACTCTTATATGGTCCTACGTGCATGTCCATAAGCTCCTAGTAGATACCTGAGAATACATGTAAATCAAGTGTCAACACAGGGTTGGTGAGTTCATAGGTAAGTAAAACATAATGATAAGTCATCAATTATCCTCAATTAGGATTTACTGTAAAAGTGTGAGTTTAATTAACTCACCGGTATATGAATAACCTGTTGGAACCCTTTTTATTAAGGTGAACCCGCTATCCCACATACCCACTATGTACAAGCCCAACAAGTCCTTCACACAGGATTTGTCCATATACCATAGTTTAATATTCTTTTCATGTGTATATTATATTATCATAATAATTTCAAATTAGAGGGAGCAAATCCTCCTTTACATTTATCCTCATATGGGTTGTAAATGGAACTATAATGGCAAACTTAATATAGTGCACATCTGCCTTCTCACACCAGAACAAGTCATCCCGAATGACAATAAGATCTTTGTGCATCTTGGTAAGGACCACATGTCCAAACCTTTGTGGGGGTAAGTCACTCCCCGATAGTACTATCCAAAAGACCCCTGCTAGTTTATAGTCCAGTTTACAGAGAAGGATTTTCATAATAACCATATGTAATCATAAATGTGATCAAATTATTATTTAACATAATACACAAAAGTAATTTGTAATTTCAATTACAACATGTATTCCAGCCCTAAAATATTTAAATGGTTAAAAAGGTGAATAGTTGTGAACTCACCTCAGTCCTTATGTGGTGTTGACAACCTAGTAAATTCCTGCTAAGGAATTATATTTCACGTCAGCAAACAGATACAAATCCAAAACCTAAATAAGTTAGATCTTGAACCTGGTGTTCAATTGATCTAGGATTTGGTTTTCGGGGATTTGTTATAAACATATAACTAAATCATTTAGTTATTTTGTTAATTCTTTAATAACTAAAGATTTACATTTTATAATATTTAATTAGTTTAATAATAATTTTAACATATCATTATGTTCCAAATAAATCTTAGACGTTAAATATAAATTTATATTTAATTTTGTAAGATTTTGTAAATAGACACAATTTATCTAGACATTATATTTATATGATAATATTTTTAGAACTGAACATAGATTATGTATAGATAATGAATAATAATATATCATTAAATTATAACATATTTACATGATAAAACATAATATAATTTATCTAATTATTAATTATGTTCAATAATTAATAATCATAACATAATAGATTTATGTTGAATAAATAATATAAATTATGTAATTATTAATTATGTTATCCATATTTATATCATGTATAAATATTATTTATGTGTAATAATCTATGTTATTATTTTATTTAAAAATCTATTTATGATTTTTAGTAAATCGTGTATTATTTAGTCTGATTTTATGATTTAATTTATAAAATCATTTTTATCCATAATTACAGATAATATAACGTCTAATAATAAATTAATAATTTACATTATTATTTAGAGTCTATTTTTATAAAAATGGCTATTTATAACATTTATAAATAATATTTTATAACATTTTTAATAATTAAATAAATAAATAAGGTTTTTTTTTAAAGAAATAATTTTCCAGAAATAATTATATAATTCTAAAATGAACAAAGTTTATAAAAATTATTTTTAAAATTTTTAATAATTTTTCTGTATTTTTTAAAAGGCCAAAAAGAGCTTAAAAAATAAATGTTGGTGGCCGGGTTCGAACCCATGACCACAAACATACACTCCCACACCCGAACCACTGAACCAAAGGCACAAGGCCGCGATAGAAACCCTTCCCGAATTCTTTTAAACAGGTTAAACCCCATTTCCCCCAAACCGATGAACCCTAATCGGTCTTGGATCAAATTGATCCATCAATCGGTTATGATAATTAAATTAACCATAGGGCTTTTAATCCCTGCATAAAAACGAGTTTGTAGGTAGCTTCAATTACCTATTTCGATGCTCGAGATATTCAAATCGTCGAAGAACAGGTCGCGGCCTTGGGAAGATTCAACCGATGATCAAACGTGGATGAAAATAAATTAACTTCACAGGAAGTTTTCAATGACCCTAATGATCAAAAGCCCTCTGAAAATTTAAATGTTTGTAACTCGAATATGGGTGTTTGATCAGTTGCAGGTCCGCGAATGAGAGAGGATCAAATTGATTATTTTCGAGTGTTTCAGATGCGTTTGAATGTATCATTAGTTTAGGAATCTTATAGACTATCGATTGAATTACTTTAATTGAATTATTGTATTGTTTTAGTGCGTGTTCTTAGTGGTGTCGGCCGAAAGTAGTTTGTGGACCATTAATCGCAATTACGGGTAGCTTTTTCTTTAAATTATGTTCACGTGAACGTTCCACTTTGTCCCGCGTTTGATTTGGTGCGTCGTGGGGTCAAAATTATCGCCTAAACCTGACTTTTGGGCTCGCCGGAGAGCCGCCGGCGACCGGCCGGAGATGTTGCCGGAAAACCGAGGGATCGGGGGTGGGGGTTTGGGTTTTAAAAATTTACAGAATGGTCCCTGTGGTTTTACAACTTAATATTTCATGTTTTAAAGTTTATAAAACAAGTTTCAAGAATTACAAATTACCCCCTGAACTTTATTAAATCAAGTTTAATAAATTTTTATAAATTATTATTAATAATAACAATATTATTATTATCATTGTTATTGTTATTATTATTTTTATTTTTAACAATATTATTATTTTTATTGTTATTATTATTATTATTATTATTATTATTATTGTTATTTATATTTTTATTTTTAATAATATCATTATTAAATACTAATAAAAATATAAAAATAACAAATCACACAAATACTAGATTTGTATATATATTAATCATGAATTTTCCGAGTTGTCACATCATCCCCCTGTTACAGGAATTTTCGTCTCGAAAATTAAGAAGTACTGGCAACATTCTTGAACAGGTTGGGATACTTGCGCATCATTTCGTCCTCTCGTTCCCAAGTGAACTCAGGACCACGCCGGGAGTTCCACCGAACTCTGACAATCGGAATCTTGCTATGCTTAAGTTATTTAACTTCTTTATCCATGATTTCAACTGGTTCCTCGATAAACCTGAGTTTCTCATCTACTTGCAGTTCCTCTAAAGGCACAACAAGTGATTCATCGGATAAACACTTCCTTAGATTAGATACGTGAAAAACATTATGCACACCACCAAGTTCAGCAGGTAGATTTAATTCATAGGCTACTGGGCCGATCCTTCTGACAATTTCAAAAGGCCCCACGTAGCGAGGGTTCAATTTCCCTCGTTTTCCAAAGCGTATAACTCCCTTCCAGGGAGATACCTTTAGCAAAACTTTATCTCCTTCCTGAAATTCCAGTGGCTTGCGGCGTTTATCAGCATAGCTTTTCTGGCGATCCCTGGCAGCAGCCATACGTTCTCTTATTTGGACAATTTTCTCATGAGTTTCAAAGATCAACTCCGGACCAGTAAGTTGACTATCTCCAACTTCTGCCCAGCAAAGCGGTGATCTACATTTACGTCCATATAAGGCCTCGAATGGTGCCGCCTTGATGCTTGAATGATAGCTATTGTTATATGAGAACTCTACCAAAGGTAAATGACCTTCCCAGTTCTTTCCAAAGTCAATAACACAAGCCCTAAGCATATCCTCAAGAGTCTGTATGGTTCTTTCACTTTGACCATCAGTTTGAGGGTGATAGGCTGTGCTCATATCTAGGCGAGTGCCTAGAGCTTTCTGAAGCTTACCCAGAAGATTGATGTAAACCGTGCGTCACGATTAGAGATAATAGACACTGGCACTCCGTGTCTTGAGATAATTTCTTTGATGTACACCCTTGCAAGCTTCTCCATCTTGTCTTTCTCACGGATGGGTATGAAATGAGCGGATTTGGTGAGACGGTCAACGATAACCCAAATGGTGTCATTGCCCGTTTGAGATTTGGGTAAACCAGTGACGAAATCCATGGTTATCATTTCCCACTTCCACACGGGAATTTCTGGTTGGGTCAACATTCCTGAAGGCTTTTGGTATTCGACCTTGACTTTATAACAAGTCAAGCACTTTGAGACATAGGTTGCAATATCTGCCTTCATTCTTGGCCACCAGTAAACAAGCTTCAAGTCGTAACACATCTTATCTGCACCTGGGTGGATAGAGTATCTAGACTTGTGGGCTTCATCCATGATCAAGCTCCTCAGATTCCCATATAGGGTTACCCAAATCCTTCCTGCTATAAAGCGTATCCCATCCGAATGAACTTCAAACTGTTGGTCTAGCCCTCGAAGGTTTTCATCTTTAGTGTTCTCTTCTTTCAGGGCTTCAGTCTGAGCATTCAAGATTTGTGCCGGCAGGTTGCTTTGAATGGTAAGTTGTAGAGCTCGTACTCTACGAGGCTTCATTTGTTCTTTCCTACTCAAAGCATCAGCCACAACATTTGCCTTACCGGGATGGTACTTGATGGCACAATCGTAATCATTTAGTAGTTCAAGCCATCTCCTCTGTCTCATGTTCAGCTCCTTTTGATTATACAGGTGTTGAAGACTCTTGTGATCGGTATAAATAGTGCACTCAGTACCGTACAAGTAATGTCTCCATAATTTAAGAGCAAACACAACAGCTCCCAGTTCTAGGTCATGAGTTGCATAGTTACTCTCATGAGCCTTTAACTGTCTTGAGGCATAGGCTATGACTTTGTCACGTTGCATCAAAACACATCCCAGTCCCTGAACAGAAGCATCACAGTAGACTACAAAGTCTTTAATACCGTCGGGTAGGGACAATATAGGTGCACTGCACAACTTCTGTTTCAGTGTTTGAAAAGTAGCCTCTTGCTTGAATCCCCAATGATATGCTACTCCCTTTTGGGTAAGCATGGTCAATGGTTGAGCTATCTTGGAAAATCCCTCGATGAATCTCCTATATTAGCCTGCTAGGCCAAGAAATTGCCTAATTTCCGTTGGATTAGAAGGTGTAGGCCAACTTTTGATGGATTCAATTTTAGCTGGGTCTACATGAATTCCATTAGCATCAATCACATAGCCAAGGAATTGAACTTCTTTAAGCCAGAAATCACATTTCGAGAACTTAGCATAGAGCTCCTCTCTCTTTAGTAGTTCAAGGACCAATCTCAGATGTTCTTCATGCTCATGCTCATTTTTGGAATAGATTAAAATGTTATCAATAAAGACAATGACAAACTTGTCTAGATAAGGCTTGCATACACGATTCATGAGATCCATGAATACGGCAGGTGCATTTGTTAGCCCAAATGGCATGACTGTGAATTCAAAGTGACCGTATCGAGTTCTGAAAGCCGTCTTCATAATATCTTCGTCTCTGACTCTCAGCTGATGATAACCGCTTCTAAGATCTATCTTGGAGTAAATGCTTGAACCTTGCAGTTGGTCAAATAAGTCGTCAATACGTGGCAAGGGATAACGGTTCTTGATCGTCACTTTGTTCAGTTCCCGATAGTCAATGCACATTCTGAAGGTTCCGTCTTTTTCTTCACAAATAACACTGGTGCTCCCCATGGTGACGAGCTAGGTCGGATGAATCCTTTATCAAGGAGTTCCCTTAGCTGGTCAGATAGTTCTTTTAATTCAGAAGGTGCGAGACGGTATGGTGCCCGAGCTATAGGTGTAGCTCCAGGTACTAACTCGATTGAAAACTCGACCTCTCTTTTAGGGGGCAACCCAGGCAGTTCATCAGGAAACACTTCAGGAAATTCCCTGACGACGGGTACATCTTCAATCTTCCTTTCCTTCTTATCTTTGTCAGTGACTAAAGCTAGGATAGCAGTATGTCCTTTTCGAAGATACTTTTGAGCCTTCAAATAAGAAATAACTCCCATCACGACACCAGTCTTATCTCCCTCCACACACAGGACTTCATCATTTGGTAGGGGGATGCGAATCATTTTGTCTTTACAGATAATTTCTGCAGAGTTTTTGGATAGCCAATCCATACCAACTACCACATCGAAGCTTCCCAAAGTGATGGGCATGAGGTCTATTGGTAGGATATGACCTGATAAATCTAGTGTACAGTTTTTCAGGATTTGTGATGCGGTCAAGGATTTACCATTTGCTACTTCTACAACATATGGCTCATCTAGGGGTACAGGGTTTACATTCAAGTGATTATAGAAAGTATTAGATACGAAGCTTCTATCAGCTCCCGTGTCAAATAATACTATGGCGTAAACATTATTCACCAAAAATTTTCCCATAATAACGTTAGGGTCTTTTAGAGCCTCACCTTTGCCAATCACGAAGGCTCTGCCCTTGGCTGTATCTTTCTTTTCCCCAGTGCAGTCTTTAGCAATATGGCCCTTTTCTCCACATCTGAAACAAATAACTTCCTTCTTTCCACCATTCTGTTGATTACCATCCTTCTTTCCTTGGTCTTGAGTCTTGGTTCTACATTCAGGAGCAGTGTGCCCCCTCCTGTTGCATTTGTAGCAGATGATTGCAGTACACTTGCCATGGGGACGCTTGCTACACCTCTGACATCTAGGCGGAATACCCTGATTGTCATGGGGCTTTTTCTGATCTTGCTTCTTGCTTGTACCTTGACTCTCACTGTCTTTAGCATCTTCAAACTTTCTCTTCCCCGAGCTTTCAGCAGCAACACCCTCACCCTTGTTTCTTGGTGGTAACTTCCCCTGAGCCACAGCCTCATTAGTCAGCTTGTGGGCTATCCTAATGGCCTGTTGGATTGAAGTTGGATTGGAGACTGGCGACAGTCCACGGATATAGCCTTCAATTCTTCTGTGAGGAGGCTCCATCATATGAGGACACAAAGTTGCGTACTCATGATTTTCGGTGGTATACTTTTCAATTTCAGATCCCACCATTTTGTGGTTCCAACACTCGGTTTCAAACCTTTGCACTTCTTCTCTCGGACAGAATTCTTCCATCATCAGTTGTTTGAATTCCTCCCAAGCCATAGCATTGGCTAGGGAGAGAGTAAGCCTTGAAACTTCTGTCTTCCAGAACGAGAGCGTAGCTCCACTCAAGGCTCCGGAGGCATATTTGGTCCTACTCTCATCGGGACATTCAGATATAGCGAAGATGGATTAACATTTCTCAAACCACCTTATGAGCCCAATGGCCCCTTCTGCCCCAGTGAAGATATCTGGTTTGCAGTCTAGGAACTTTTTATACGAATAGTGATGACCATTCTGAGCAGCCTGAGTGGCTAGGGCTGCAGCAACACCTTGATTGACCAAGGCTTGTATTTCTTAAGGAGTCATCCCTGTTGGGACAGTTCTTCTAGCGCGTCCCCTACCTCTGCCTCTGCCCGCTGGTGCGTCCATCTATCATGAAATTGTTTGGTGAGAATTCACACTTTGATATATTCAATAGATACATTCTATATCAAATATTCAAAGTATGGACAATTACTGTAGGACAGATGGGAATTTAAGAAAACTGGGTTTTTCAATTAAATTCGGCAAGGCACGAGTACTAAGGAAACAAGTCTCGCTTTAGGTTAGGACAAGCGTAGCTTAGTTTACCAAATGGAACATATCAAGGTAATTTGACCTATTTGCCTTAAAGACTTGTATATGACTATAGTAACTTCACGTGCTACAATAGCAGAAATCTTACGGCCAGAGTTTGTAGACCGTGAACGGATTGGACGAGAAGCCATTCTGAAGTATCATTAAGAATTTTCATGAAAATCATGAAAACGACAATTGAGAATTTAGCATATTAGCAATGAGATGTTCCAGGTGTAATCGTTTGATTCGTAAATCAAAGCGAGTACGTTGACTAATCAAAGTATTGAGTCAATCACAACTTTGTTGAAGACATGCGTACCTATAAGCAGATACTCATCCCAAGGGTTCCCAGGTAAGGTAAACAGGTCCATCGGTTTATTTGGATTTATGTGAATACCTTGCCTAGACAGAACACCTCGAGATACAGGCATCACGCTCTTCCAGCATTACATGTTTCAAGTTGTAAGACACAGACTTTGACGAAATTTAAAAAAAAATTTTGATTTAGGCACGATGATAAGTGTAGATCCCACATGTCGTTGAGAATAAGTTTTGGGAATTATCGAAAAGAGTCAAAGAGTCAAGTTATGTTTAGGAAAATAACTATCTAAGTTTAAGCATATAACTTCTTAATCCTATTCGATCTCTAACTAAAGCAATTTACTTTGTGCAACTATTATGTGTGGCTATAGGCTAGATGCAGTTCCTAACTCAGTATAACCAATGGCTCTGATACCAATCTGTCACACCCTCAAATTCCGGGTCTGGAATCTATCACGGAGGGGTGAACAAACAGGATCGAACACAGTAGTTACACATGAGATGCAAATATCTATATGATGGATTTTAGATAATCCTTACAATAATTGTTCAGAGTAATATTATGCGTAGCGGAAATAAATATAGATTGTTTCATGACAACATGTCTTAATCATATTTTAGATAATAATCAATAGGTATCTTGAACTCTTATATGGTCCTACGTGCATGTCCATAAGCTCCTAGTAGATACCTGAGAATACATGTAAATCAAGTGTCAACACAGGGTTGGTGAGTTCATAGGTAAGTAAAACATAATGATAAATCATCAATTATCCTCAATTAGGATTTACTGTAAAAGTGTGAGTTTAATTTACTCACCGGTATATGAATAACCTGTCGGAACCCTTTTTATTAAGGTGAACCCGCTATCCCACATACCCACTATGTACAAGCCCAACAAGTCCTTCACACAGGATTTGTCCATGTACCATAGTTTAATATTCTTTTCATGTGTATATTATATTATCATAATAATTTCAAATCAGAGGGAGCAAATCCTCCTTTACATTTATCCTCATATGGGTTGTAAATGGAACTATAATGGCAAACTTAATATAGTGCACATCTGCCTTCTCACAGCAGAACAAGTCATCCCGAATGACAATAAGATCTTTGTGCATCTTGGTAAGGACCACATGTCCAAACCTTTGTGGGGGGTAAGTCACTCACCGATAGTACTATCCAAAAGACCCCTGCTAGTTTATAGTCCAGTTTACAGAGAAGGATTTTCATAATAACCATATGTAATCATAAATGTGATCAAATTATTATTTAACATAATACACAAAAGTAATTTGTAATTTCAATTACAACATGTATTCCAGCCCCAAAATATTTAAATAGTTAAAAAGAGGAATAGTTATGAACTCACCTCAGTCCTTGTGTGGTGTTGACAACCTAGTAAATTAGTAAATTCCTGCTAAGGAATTATATTTCACGTCAGCAAACAGATACAAATCCAAAACCTAAATAAGTTAGATCTTGAACCTGGTGTTCAATTGATCTAGGATTTGGTTTTCGGGGATTTGTTATAAACATATAACTAAATCATTTAGTTATTTTGTTAATTCTTTAATAACTAAAGATTTACATTTCATAATATTTAATTAGTTTAATAATGATTTTTAACATATCATTATGTTCCAAATAAATCATAGACGTTAAATATAAATTTATATTTAATTTTGTAAGATTTTGTAAATAGACACAATTTATCTAGATATTATATTTATATGATAATGTTTTTATAACTGAACATAGATTATGTATAGATAATGAATAATAACATATCATTAAATTATAACATATTTACATGATAAAACATAATATAATTTATCTAATTATTAATTATGTTCAATAATTAATAATCATAACATAATAGATTTATGTTGAATAAATAATATAAATTATGTAATTATTAATTATGTTATCCATATTTATATCATGTATAAACATTATTTATGTGTAATAATCTATGTTATTATTTTATTTAAAAATCTATTTATGATTTTTAGTAAATCATGTATTATTTAGTATGATTTTATGATTTAATTTATAAAATCATTTTTATCCATAATTACAGATAATATAACGTCTAATAATAAATTAGTAATTTATATTATTATTTAGAGTCTATTTTTATAAAAATGGCTATTTATAACATTTATAAATAATATTTTATAACATTTTTAATAATTAAATAAATAAATAAGGTTTTTTTTAAAGAAATAATTTTCCAGAAATAATTATATAATTCTAAAATGAACAAAGTTTATAAAAATTATTTTTAAAATTTTTAATAATTTTTCTGTATTTTTTAAAAGGCCAAAAAGAGCTTAAAAAAAATAAATGTTGGTGGCCGGGTTCGAACCCGTGACCACAAACATACACTCCCACACCCGAACCACTGAACCAAAGGCACAAGGCCGCGATAGAAACCCTTCCCGAATTCTTTTAAACAGGTTAAACCCCATTTCCCCCAAACCGATGAACCCTAATCGGTCATGGATCAAATTGATCCATCAATCGGTTATGATAATAAAATTAACCATAGGGCTTTTAATCCCTGCATAAAAACGAGTTTGTAGGTAGCTTCAATTACCTATTTCGATGCTCGAGATATTCAAATCGTCAAAGAATAGGTCGCGGCCGTGGGAAGATTCAACCGATGATCAAACGTGGATGTAAATGAAATTAACTTCACAGGAAGTTTTCAATGACCCTAATGATCAAAAGCCCTCTGAAAATTTAGAGGTTTGTAACTCGAATATGGGTGTTTGATCAGTTGCAGGTCCGCGAATGAGAGAGGATCAAATTGATTATTTTCGAGTGTTTCAGATGCATTTGAATGTATCATTAGTTTAGGAATCTTATAGACTATCGATTGAATTACTTTAATTGAATTATTGTATTGTTTTAGTGCGTGTTCTTAGTGGTGTCGGCCGAAAGTTGTTTGTGGACCATTAATCGCAATTTCGGGTAGCTTTTTCTTTAAATTATGTTCACGTGAACGTTCCACTTTGTCCCGCGTTTGATTTGGTGCGTCGTGGGGTCAAAATTATGGCCTAAAATCCGACTTTTGGGCTCGCCGGAGAGCCGCCGGCGACCGGCCGGAGATGTTGCCGGAAAACCGAGGGATCGGGGGTGGGGGTTTGGGTTTTAAAAATTTACAGAATGGTCCCTGTGGTTTTACAACTTAATATTTCATGTTTTAAAGTTTATAAAAAAAGTTTCAAGAATTACAAATTACCCCCTGAACTTTATTAAATCAAGTTTAATAAATTTTTATAAATTATTATTAATAATAATAATATTATTATTATCATTGTTATTGTTATTATTATTTTTATTTTTAACAATATTATTATTTTTATTGTTATTATTATTATTATTATTATTATTATTGGTATTTATATTTTTATTTTTAATAATATCATTATTAAATACTAATAAAAATATAAAAAAAACAAATCACACAAATACTAGATTTGCATATATATTAATCATGAATTTTCCGAGTTGTCACATACAACCATATTCTCGTCTGCCAAACACTTCCTCAAATGAGATACATGGAATGTCGGGTGAATTCCACTCAACTCATCTGGTAGTTCTAACCGATAGGCCACCTCTCCCACTTGAGCAATGATTCGGAAATGCCATATATACCTCGGGCGTAACTTGCCCCGCTTTCTGAAGCGTATGATTCCTTTCCAAGGAGAAACCTTTAACATTACTCTATCACCCACGTTGAATTCAATTGGTCTCCGCCTTTTGTTGGCATACGACTTTTGTCTGTCCTTTGCCGCCTTCATGACGGCTTTGATTCTTTCTAGCTTCTCCGTCGTAGCCTCGATGACCTCAACACCTCCAACTCCTTCTACCCAATGTCTCCCCAACATATGGGCGTCCTACATCTCCGACCGTATAGCATCTCATACGGAGGCATGCCAATACCGGCGTGGTAGCTGTTGTTGTATGAAAATTCTGCTAACGGTAAGTGATCATCCTAACTTCCTCCGAAATCGATCAGGCATGCTCGAAGCATATCCTCGAGCATCTGTATCGTCCTCTCAGACTGACCGCCCATCTGAGGATGATATGCAGTACTAATGTATAGCCTCGTCCCCATTGCATCATGGAATCTCCTCCAAACTTCGATGTAAACCGGGTGTCACGATCCGACACGATAGACACCAACACGCCATGATGAGCTATGATTTCCTTGATGAACAGATCCGCAAATCTTTCGGATGAATACGTCTCGTGGATCGGTAGGAAGTGGGCACTCTTTGTTAGTCGGTCGACAATCACCCAAATAGTATCGCATCCCTTCGACGTGCGAGGTAGCTTATTAATGAAGTCCATGGTGATGTGCTCTTACTTCCATTCGGGTATGTCCAACTGTTGGATCTTCCCGTATGGTTTCTGGCATTCCGCCTTCACTTGTAAACAAGTAAGGCACTTACTCACGTACTCCACCACGTTACGTTTCATGCCCGGCGACCAATAGTTCTTCTTCATGTCTTGATACATTTTAGTAGCGCCGGGATGGATGGAGTATCGTGTTTTATGAGCTTCATCCAGAAACTTTTCCCGCAACCCTCCGTAACAGGAATCCACACCCGGCCATATCAGGTCCTAACACTGAGAGTGTTTTCCCCAATTTGGCGACCAAGCCCCTCATCCTTTCAGAGTTAAGATGATTTTCTTTCAATGCCTCATCTTGAAACTCCTTGACCTGCACTATCACATCGGAAGTCATGATCAATTGGTACGCCTTCACCCGGATCGGCTCGGTTCTCTCCTTTCGGCTAAGGGAATCTGCCACTACGTTGGCCTTGCCCGGATGATAGTGGATCTCGTAATCATAATCCTTTATGAGCTCCAACCATCGTCTCTGCCTCATGTTCAAGTCCTTCTGCTCGAAGAAGTTCTTCAAGCTCTTATGATCCGTGAAGATTGTGCACTTCGTCATGTATAGATAGTGCCTCCAAATCTTCAATGCAAAGACCACCGCCGCCAGCTCTAAGTCATGAGTAGGATAATTAACCTCATGAACTTTCAGTTGCCGGGATGCATAGGCTATAACCTTGCCTCTCTGCATCAACACGCAACCCAATCCTGAGTATGAAGCATCTGAATAAACCACCAGATCCTCGGGCAACGATAGGACAGGAGCTTGCGTCAGCCTTGCCTTTAACTCTTCAAAAGCCTTCTCCTATTCCTGACCCCATATGAACTTCACACCCTTACGGGTCAGCTTAGTCAACGGGGAAGCTATCTTGGAGAAGTCTTGGATGAACCTTCGGTAATAGCCCGTCAACCCCAAGAAGCTACGGATCTCGGATGGCGTCTTTGGAGACTTCCATTGCATCACCGCCTCCACCTTTGCCGGGTCCACCATAATCCCCTCTGGGTTTACCACGTGACCCAAGAACTAAACTTCGCGCAACCAGAATACGCACTTGGAGAACTTAGCATACAGCTTCTCCTTTCTCAACGTCTCCAACACTTCCCGAATGTGACTGGAATGTTCTTCTTCGCTCCTCGAATAAATCAGGATATCATCAATGAACACAATCACTGATTTATCCAACATCAGCCGACACACTCGATTCATCAAGTCCATGAAAGCAGCTGGCGCGTTTGTTAGACCAAAAGACATTACAAGGAACTCATAATGCCCAATACGCGTACGAAAAGCTGTTTTAGGAATGTCTTGCTCCTTCACCTTCAACTGATGGTAACCAGATTGAAGATCTATTCTAGAGAACCAACTGGCACCTCGGATCTGATCGAACAAGTCATCAATCCTCGGCAATGGATACCGATTCTTCACCGTTAACTTGTTCAATTCATGGTAGTCGATACACATTCTCATACTACCGCCCTTCTTCTTTACGAACAAGACCGGAGCACCCCAAGGAGAGATACTCGGTCTGATGAACCCCTTATCGAGAAACTCCTGCACTTGCTCCATTAATTCCTTCATCTCTGTCGAAGCCAACCGATTTGGTGCCTTAGCCACAGGTTGAGCACCGGGTATCAAGTCAATTTGAAACTCGATCTAGCGGTTTGGTGGCACACCTGGTAAATCTTCTTGAAACACATCCGGAAAGTCGCACACGACTGGCACATCCGACAGTTGTGGCGTTGATGTATCCACATCCTTCACGTAGGCCAAATAGGCAGTACATCCACGTCTCATGCACTTTCCCGCTACCGCCATTGAAATCACCTTCGGGATAGTTGTGACTCGATCCCTGTAAATCGTCATCAAATTCCCGTCAGGCACCGTTAGTTTGATTAACTTCTTGCGGCACACGATGTTCGCCTCATAATCCGCCAACCAGTCCATCCCTAGGACTACGTCGAAACCGCCTAAGGTCATCAGGAACGGTCTAATAGGAAACTTATGACCTTCTAACTCTATGTCACAGTCGTCTATCATCTCAGAAATCCTGGTAGACTTTCCTATGGAAGTTTCTACATCGAAGGGCTCATTAATATTCCTACTCCGAATAGGCAACTTAGCACAAAAGGCAGCAGAAATAAAACTCCTACTAGCACCAGAATCAAATAACACAGAGGCAAGAGTTTGGTTCACAAGAAACATACCTGATACAACGTCGGGGTCCGCCCTTGCCTCCTCATGGGTCATCGTGAAAGCTCTGGCACTAGCTTTCGGCCCTTCAGTTCCGGTTGTCTTCTTTGCTCCGGAACGCTCAACCCTCTTCTTCTTGCAGTCCCTACTCACATGGCCCTCTTCACCGCAGTTGTAACACCTCAATGACCTACAGTCTCTGGAGATGTGGCCCGACTTTCCACACTTGAAGCACACGTTGAGCCTCATCTTGCACTCTCCCGTATGCTCCTTCCTGCACTTGCCACATCTCTTGGGTCCCGAGCTTGATGAACTCATCCTACGGTCATCTGTCCTCATCTTCTTATCGTTCGGGGTAAAACCACCACGCCCGAACAGCTTTCCATTCCAATTCGGGTCACCATGTGACATCCGTCACCAAAGGTCCATCTATTGATGTAATCTGTTAGTGTTGTTGTCGGTCACCCCTCACCTTTATAGCTCATCTATGTGGATATTATGCTTGTATGCTTGCTTGGTTAACCTTATGCGTGTGCTATCGTAGCTTAAATCGTCATCACCTTGAAACATTATCTAAGAATTTCCCCGTTAACACTAAACGCACCATTTTTATATAAAAACTATTGTCACGTACGAAACCATTTTTAAATTATAAATATCATTAACAACATTTTATCAGTAATAAAAACAAGACTAATAAATAACATTTTCAACCGAAACAAAATTCAGGAACTCGGGGCAAAGTACAGGGACTGAAAGTGAGATTTTGCAAACCTGGGATGGGTATAAAAACCCCATTCCCAGCCATTTTCACCATCTTCTTCACTTCTTCATCTTTTCTTCTCCATCACTCTCTTCCCCATCTTAGCACCAAAAACCGCTCGTTTTCTAGCGTTTCCACCATCAAATCTTGGTTATCTTCGTGAATCCTCATTTCTAGCAGGTAGATAACTTTGTTTGACCCGTTTGTTGCTCGGTTTAGCTGCTGCATTTTCTAGGGTTTCGGGTGCTCGGGTTCACCGAGCACATGAGGTCGTGTGGGCTTGCATGTTGTGTTTTTGAGTGTGCCTTTTGTTTAGACATGTCAGAATAGGTATTCTGGAAGTTCTTGGAGCGTAAAACGAGTGCACGGAGCAGCCGGAGATTGCTCTGCACTCGGCAGTCGTGATTCTGCTGTTCTGCGTGACTGGGTCTGTTCACGCGACTGAGCCGTGCGATTGGGGGAATCGTACGACTGAGTCTTGCGTATGAGTGTGTCGTGCGACTGAGTGGTGCGACTGGGGCGAGTCGTACGGCTGAGTCATGCGACTGGGTGTGTGCGATTGAATGTGTGTGCGAATGAGTCCATGTGAGTTAGTGTGTGTGCGATTGAGTCAGTGCGAATGAGATTGTGTGCGATTGTGCGTGAGTCGTACGACTGAAAGGCCAGTCGCATGAATGAATGTTCCGTCGCACGAATGAAGCTGATTCGTGCGAATGAAGTTTCAATCGTGTGTATGGAGGTTGAGTCGTATGACTGGGTCTTGCACGGTACGACTGAATGCTTAGTCATATGAATGAAGGTTCAATCGTACGAATGAAGTTGATTCGTACGACTGAAGGTCCATTCGTACGAGGGAAGGGTTGAGTCATGCGTCCGGTCCTGTTGTGTGACTTATGATGGTGTGTGTGTGTGTGGATCCCCTTTTCGGAGATCTCACGACGATAAGGTAACATTAATAAAGTGTCATAGCTTGACCACAAAGATTAAAGTCAACGCTATCAACAGGCACATACTATTTAAAATAACCTAAACTGATATGTGTATGTCTGCTTGTGTGTGTACTACCCACGACCGAACCGAAACTGCCCGAGCCTATTGATATCATCTTATGCTTTATGATCATTATTAATGCTTCTCAGTAACTGTCCATAGGTGTTTGACGGTTCGTAGCATCTTACCCTTGGAATCTTTCATCAATTGTGCATATCATCTATTCAGTGAGTTTCGTGGCCCCTTTTTACGCTTATAAAACCCTTCTTAAATAGTTTAACTTGGGGGAAAAGAATGCTCACCTACTTAACTTGATTTCAGGCACCTTCCCTAGTGGAAGTTGGCTGCTACTACTATGAGAACCTTAACTTGCTTATCTTATGATTGCTGCTATATGAACTTGAACTATGTGCTATGTTACCACTATGTATACTACTTAGCGGTAACATATTACTATGTGCTACTACTTGATGTTATGTGTTGTTTGATGCTACTTGTGAATGCTATTGACCATGGCTGCTCTCAGCGGTGTGGCTCTTCTATGTGGTTCTTCTGTGTGGTTCTTCTAAGCCGATCATCCATTACAACCATTAGTCCCAGAATTTCGGACCTAAAGGTTGGTTTGGTTGTAACCTAAACGTATGCGCTGTGTGGATCTTGCTACGTCATGTTGAACTCATTTTACTATGGAAAACGTTTTTATATAACCATTAATCCCGGTAATGGGACCTAAGGACTGGTTTGGTTATACACTATACGTATGCGCTGTGTGGATCTTGCTACGTCTTATTAAACTATTTATGCCTTGAGAATACTTTCTTTACAGCCATCAATTCCTGTGAGGAACCGAACATTAGGTTTGGCTGTAGCTACTTATAACTGGTACAACCGCCTATACATAAGTATAGTCGCGGTGGCTCTTATTAAACTTACCGGTTCATCTTAACAACTTTTATTACTTAAAACCTGCGAAGCTCACCAACAATTATGTTGACCATTTTGAGCATCTCTTTTTAGGTGATCAAGGTAATTGAATATTTAGGAGTGCTGCCTTTTAGAGGAGACCCTAGGATACATTTTGTAATTATTACCCTTGTAAAGCTTGAACATGGTCTTTTGTATACTTGTTCCCGAGTTGTGGGAATTTACACTACAAGTTATCCTAATGCTTATGTGATCATTTATGTTGTGCTTATGGCTATGCTATCGTGAACTTTGATTATACACGACACAAGTCTCCAATTGTGTTCGGGTGTCGTCATGACACGCTTGTCATCATATTATTATTATTGCTACTCTATTGCATACCATGTGTTATGACGATCCTGTCTAGCTCGCATCCTCGTGTTTCCGCTATCAGCGGGGGTGTGACAGATTGGTATCAGAGCCATTGGTTATAGAGAATTAGGCAATTACACTTGACCTAGACTATAACCTAGGAACCTTCATGTAGATTTGCATGCTTAAGCTTGTGTGCATTTATATATCTCGTGTATGTGTTCCTCCTTACATGTTTAATTATCCTTCTGTCATGTGATCTTCACCTTGTGCTTGAGCCCTTATGCTTGTCCCTTATGAGATGCTTTCTATTAGATCTTCCGTTCTCTCTGCGCGCCAAGTTATCATAACCAAATTCGGGTATTGAGACCCGAAAAGATCGTCACAGATCATACATTGCGCTTGACCTCAGATACTGAGACCGACCCGAGGAGGCTATGTCTGAGTCCATTCAGGGACGCGAGATAGACAACCTCCGCCAGACCATACGTGATTACATGTTTAGGCTCTCAGTTGACTTGATGGATTATTATGGAATGATGTGAAGGAAGGTCAGATGTCATGTAACCGGATTAGGCATCATTCTCGGTACATCGTGGGTGTGGTGGGAACGCTGCGGGAAACCCTATATATAAACATCACCGGTATACCGAGAATATGCTTGAAATGGGCTGCATGGTGATCTTGACTGACCGGAACATGAAACGTTGGAACTTGATAAGTGGAGTACTTGTGCATCTTAAGGTGACTAAAGCTTATTTGTTGCCACTTGTATGAATAGAACATGCCGCCTTGAAGTTCTACCCGCAGCAATAGTAGCGGAAGTGAAGCCCCGAGGGGCAGAGGCAGAGGCAGGGGTAGACCTCCAATAGCAAATGAAGGCCTTTCTGGCAATACCCAAGTGACTAGAAACCCTGATATGGCAGCCTTAATTGCTCAACAATTGACTGCCCTGATTCTAACTATCGTAGCTCAGGTGAGCGACGCTCTGCAACAGCAAAACCACCCCCACGGGGATGGTGGTAATGAAAACGAGGATAATGGGAACCCGATTGGGAATGAAAGCAATCATGAGACCGGAAATGGTGGTACAGCAGGTAATGAAACTGGGGCTGCTAACGCCAAACGGGGCTATTCTTACAAGGAATTTGTGGCCTGTAAGCCCCAGGATTTCGATAGGAAAGGTGGGGCGATAGCCGTGACTAGATGGAGGCTGTGATCGACATCAGTGAATGCCTCGACAGCCAACGGATCAAGTATGTTACGTGCTCACTGCAGGGCAGAGCACTAACCTGGTGGAACACCCAGGTTTAAGCTAGAGGAAGAGAATCTGCAATGCAGATGACCTGGGATGAATTCAAAGCCCTGATTACCGAGGAATACTGCCCTCTTAACGAGATGCAGAAGCTTGAGCATGAGTTCTGGAATCATGCTATGGTGGGGGCAGGGCACGTAGCTTATACTGACCGATTCCACGAGCTGGCTAGACTAGTTCCACACCTAGTCACTCAGGAATCCAAGCGGATTGAAAGGTACATTTGGGGACTCGCGCCTCAAATCCGGGCAATGGTAACTGCAGATGCTCCTCCTACAATCCAGAGCGCTATTCTGAAAGCGGGTGCTCTCACTGACAAGATGATAAGAACAGGAGTAGTGGGTAGGGGAGCGGAGAAAAGGAAAGAGACTGGGGAAACAAGTCGGTCTGGTACCGGAACGTCTGATAAGAGGGCCAAAACGACCAGAAATTTTGTGGCCGTGAATCAAGGGAAGAAGGAATATGCTGGGCCGCACCCAAGATGTGACAGGTGTAATCTTCATCATCCTCCAGCAGCACCGTGCCGGGTGTGTTTGAATTGCAGACGCCCGGGGCATCAAGCCAGAGACTGCAGAGTAGCACCAAACCTGGTGGCACCCATCAATACGGTTAACCCCATCAATACGGTTAACCCCGCCGGGAGTACCAGAGCTTGTTACGAGTGTGGAGGCCTCGATCACTTCAGAAATATGTGCCCCCAATTGAATAGGGCACCGGTTCAGCAAGGAAACAACCAACAGCAGATAATGGCCATAGCAGGTGCTCAAGGCCAAGGAGACCAAGGTAATGCTGCACGGGGTCGTGCCTTCGTCATTGGAGCTAATGATGCCCATCAAGATCTGAACATTGTCACGGGTACGCACTTACTAAATAACCACTTCACATCTGTACTGTTTGATACTGGGGCAGACAATAGTTTTATATCATATGAGTTTGTGCAAATGCTTGATTTGAGTGCCAGTAGACTAGAAACTAGTTACTCTGTAGAAATGGCAAATGGTAGGGTTGAACAGGCAGACAAAATTATTAAGAACTGCACCGTAATATTGGAAGACTAGGCCTTTAACATAGATTTGATACCTTTTGAGTTGGGGAGCTTTGATGTAATAGTGGGAATGGATTGGTTGTCTAAGCATGGAGCCGAGGTAGTTTGCCGAGATAAAGTAGTGCGGATCCCCATGTTAGACGGGAAAGTAATCAGAATACAAGGAGAGAGACCGGGAAAGAACTTGAAGCTTATATCCTGCATGAAAGCACGCCAAGGTCTACGGAAGCAGTGTTACACTTTTCTGGCTCACGTGGTAGAAAAGAAGGAAGAAGAGACGAAATTGGCAGACATTCCGATTGTACGGGATTACCCATAATTGTTCCCTGATGATTTGTCTGGATTGCCTCCTCCACGATAGGTGGAATTCCATATATAGCTGGTTCCTTGAGCTACACCGATAGCTAAGACACCGTATCGGTTAGCACCCTCAGAGATGCAAGAGTTGTCAAGCCAACTACAGGAACTACTGGAGAAGGGTTTCATTTGACCGAGTCATTCACCGTGGGGAGCACCGGTGTTATTTGTCAAGAAGAAGGATGGGTCGTTCCGTATGTGTATCGACTACAGGGAATTGAACAAATTGACCGTGAAGAATCGGTATCCTCTCCCTAGAATCGACGACCTGTTTGATCAGTTGCAAGGAGCCTCGTATTTCTCTATGATCGACCTTCGGTCTGGATATCATCAACTAAGAGTATTCGAGGACGATATTCCGAAAACAGCATTTAGAACTTGTTACGGGCACTATGAGTTCTTGGTCATGCCGTTTGGGTTGACCAACGCACCAGCTGTCTTTATGGATTTAATGAATCGGGTGTGCAAGCCTTATCTGGATAAGTTCGTGATCGTCTTCATAGACGACATACTCACCTACTCCCATTCGAAGGAGGATCACAAAAAACACCTCCAAGCAATTCTAGAACTGTTGAAGGAGGATAAACTTTTCGCCAAATTCTCGAAGTGTGAATTCTGGCTTCGAGAAGTGAAGTTTTTGGGTCATGTGGTTAAAAAAGATGGAATTCATGTGGACCCCGGTAAGATTGAAGCTGTGAAGAAATGGGATACTCCCCAAACACCCTCAGAAATACGGCAATTCCTAGGTTGGCCGGATACTACCGTCGTTTTATTGCGAACTTTTCGAAGATCGCACAACCGTTAACGCTGCTAACCCAGAAAGACAAGAAGTTTGATTGGGGACATGCACAAGAACGAGCCTTCTAGACGTTCAAAGAAAAGCTGTGCAATGCTCCAATACTGTCCCTCCCTGACGGAACTGATGATTTCGTGGTATACTGTGATGCTTCACATCAAGGGTTGGGATGTGTGCTAATGCAAAGAGATAAGGTAATTGCCTATGCATCGCGACAACTAAAGGTGCATGAAAAGAACTACACAACTCATGACTTGGAGTTGGGCGCTGTAGTATTTGCACTCAAGATATTGAGGCATTATCTATATGGAACCAAATGCATCATTTACACGGATCATAAGAGCCTTCAACATATTCTTGATCAGAAGGAACTTAACATGCGACAGCGACGCTGGGTAGAGTTGCTTAGCGACTACGATTGTGAAATCCGGTATCACCCCAGGAAAGCTGACGTGGTGGCTGATGCTTTAAGCCGCAAGGAACGCGTGAAACCATTACGTGCTCGAGCGCTAGGATTGACTATTCAAACCAATCTAAAGGCTCAGATTCAAATTGCGCAAAGTGAGGCTTTGAAAGAAGAAAACCTTGCGGGAGAAGAATTCCGAGGGATGGATAAACAAATGAGTCGCAAGGATGACGGCGTACATTACTTCATGGATCGTATATGGATCCCCCGGTGGGGAGGTGTACGTACACTAGTCTGGGATGAAGCACACAAGACTCGATACTCTGTTCATCCTGGTGCAGACAAGATGTACCACGATCTGAAGGAGCTGTACTGGTGGCCAGGTATGAAGAAAGATATTGCTTTATATGTGAGCAAATGCTTGACATGTTCAAAGGTCAAGGCCGAACACCAGAAACCATCGGGATTATTGTAACAACCTGAAATACCCGAGTGGAAATAGGAGAACATCACTATGGATTTCATTACCAAACTCCCGAGAATGCCAAGCGGACACGACTCGATATGGGTCGTGGTGGATCGAATGACAAAATCCGCCCACTTCTTGCCTATCTGAGAAGACTATAGGATGGATAAGCTGACAAGGGTGTATATCAAAGAGGTCGTGACACGGCACGGGGTGCCGGTGTCAATCATATCCGACCGAGACAGTCGATTCACTTCACGATTTTGGCAGACGTTACAGAAAGTGATGGGTACTCGACTAGACATGAGTACATCCTATCACCCCCAGACAGACGGCCAAAGTGAACGAACGATACAGACGCTTGAGGACATGCTGAGGGCGTGCGTTATTGATTTTGGTGGCAGTTGGGATACTCATCTACCGCTGATTGAGTTTTCCTACAATAACAGTTACCATACTAGTATTGGTTGTGCACCGTTCGAAGCGTTGTATGGAAGGAAATGTAGATCGCCTGTATATTGGGCCGAGATTGGCAAAAGCCAGCTAACAGGTCCTGAAATCATTCAAGAAACAACCGATAAGATCTTCCAAATCAAAGACAGACTCAAAGCTGCTACAGACCGCCAAAAGAGCTATGCCGACAACCGTCAGAAGCCGCTAGAGTTTAATGTTGGGGATCGAGTGTTGCTTAAGGTCTCTCCGTGGAAAGGGATCGTACGGTTTGGAAAGAAAGGGAAGTTGGCCCCATGATATGTTGGACCATTCGAGATCACTGAAAAAATCGGTCCGGTGCCGTACCGATTAAGGTTGCCACAAGAGCTTAACAGTGTACATGATACTTTCCATGTATCGAACCTCAAGAAGTGTTTAGCTGACGAATCACTTCACGTGCCTATTGAGGATATCAAGATTGATCAAAGCCTCCATTTTGTGGAGGAACCTACTGAGGTCATGGACCGAAAGGTCAAAAGGTTGAGGGGCAGCAAGATACCTATTGTTCATGTAAGATGGAATTCCAAACGAGGGCCAGAGTTTACATGGGAACGTGAAGATCAGATGAGACTCAAATGTCCACACCTATTCGAGGATGACACCCTTAGACCTAGCACCAGTTGAATTTCGGGACGAAATTCCCACAACTGGGGTATACTGTGACATCCGTCACCAAAGGTCCGTCTATTGATGTAATCTGTTAGTGTTGTTGTCGGTCACCCCTCACCTTTATAGCTCATCTATGTGGATATTATGCCTGTATGCTTGCTTGGTTAACCTTATGCGTGTGCTATCGTAGCTTAAATCGTCATCACCTTGAAACATTATCTAAGAATTGCCCCGTTAACACTAAACGCACCATTTTTATATAAAAACTATTGTCACGTACAAAACCATTTTTAAATTATAAATATCATTAACAACATTTTATCAGTAATAAAAACAAGACTAATAAATAACGTTTTCAACTCAAATAAAATTCAGAAACTCGGGGCAAAGTACAAATTTTGCAAACCTGGGATGGGTATAAAAACCCCATTCCCAGCCATTTTCACCATCTTCTTCACTTCTTCATCTTTTCTTCTCCATCACTCTCTTCCCCATCTTAGCACCAAAAACCACTCGTTTTCTTGCGTTTCCACCGTCAAATCTTGGTTATCTTCGTGAATCCTCATTTCTAGCAGGTAGATAACTTTGTTTGACCTGTTTATTGCTCGGTTTAGCTGCTGCATTTTCTAGGGTTTCGGGTGCTCGGGTTCATCCGAGCACATGAGGTCGTGTGGGCTTGCATGTTGTGTTTTTGAGTGTGCCTTTTGTTTAGACATGTTAGAATAGGTATTCTGGAAGTTCTTGGAGCGTAAAACGAGTGCACGGAGCAGCCGGAGATTGCTCTGCACTCGGCAGTCGCGATTCTACTGTTCTGCGCGACTGGGTCTGTTCACGCGACTGAGCCGTGCGATTGGGCGAATCGTACGACTAAGTCTTGCGTATGGGTGTGTCGTGCGACTGAGTGGTGCGACTGGGGCGAGTCGTACGGCTGAGTTATGCGACTGGGTGTGTGCGATTGAATGTGTGTGCGAATGAGTCCATGCGAGTGAGTGTGCGTGCGATTGAGTCAGTGCAAGTGAGATTGTGTGCGATTGTGCGTGAGTCGTATGACCGAAAGGCCAGTCGCACGAATGAATGTTCAGTCGCACGAATGAAGCTGATTCGTGCGAATGAAGGTTTAATCCTGTGTATGGAGGTTGAGTCGTATGACTGAAGGTCCATTCGTATGAGGGAAGGGTTGAGTCGTGCGTTTGGTCCTGTTGTGTGACTGATGATGGTGTGTGTGTGTGTGGATCCCTTTTTTGGAGATCTCACGATGATAAGGTAACATTAATAAAGTGTCATAGCTTGACCACAAAGATTAAAGTCAACGCTATCAACAGGCACATACTATTTAAAATAACCTAGACTGATATGTGTATGTATGCTTGTGTGTGTACTACCCATGACCGAACCGAAACTGCCCGAGCCTATTGATATCATCTTATGCTTTATAATCATTATTAATGCTTGTCAGTAACTGTCAATAGGTGTTTGACGGTTCATAGCATCTTACCCTTGGAATCTTTCATCAATTGTGCATATCATCTATTCAGTGAGTTCGTGGCCCCTTTTACTCTTATAAAACCCCTTAAATAGTTTCAACTTGGAGGAAAAGAATGCTCACCTACTTAACTTCAGGCATTTCCCTAGTGGAAGTTGGCTGCTACTACTATGAGAACCTTACCTTGCTTATCTTGTGATTGCTGCTATATGAACTTGAACTATGTGCTATGTTACCATTATGTATACTACTTAGCGGTAACACATTACTATGTGCTACTACTTGATGTTATGTGTTGTTTGATGCTACTTGTGAATGCTATTGACCTTGGATGCTCTCGGCGGTGTGGCTCTTCTGTGTGGTTCTTCTGTGTGGTTCTTCTAAGCCGATCATCCATTACAACCATTAATCCCGGAATTTGGGACCTAAAGATTGGTTTCGTTGTAACCTAAACGTATGCGTTGTGTGGATCTTGCTACGTCATGCTGAACTCATTTTACTATGAAAACCTTTTTATATAACCATTAATCCCGATAATGGGACCTAAGGACTGGTTTGGTTATACACTATACGTATGCGCTGTGTGGATCTTGCTACGTCTTATTAAACTATTTATGCCTTGAGAATACTTTCTTTACAGCCATCAATTCCCGTGAGGAACCGAACATTAGGTTTGGCTGTAGCTACTTATAACTGGTACAACAGCCTATGCATAAGTGTAGTCGTGGTGGCTCTTATTAAACTTACTGGTTCATCTTAACAACTTTTATTACTTAAAACCTGCGAAGCTCACCAACAATTATGTTGACCATTTTGAGGATCTCTTTTCAGGTGATCAAGGTAATTGAAAATCTAGGAGTGCTGCCTTTTAGAGGAGACCCTAGGATACATTTTGTAATTAGTACCCTTGTAAAGCTTGAACATGGTCTTTTGTATACATGTTCCCGAGTTGTGGGAATTTACACTACAAGTATCCTTAATGCCTATGTGATCATTTATGTTGTGCTTATGGCTATGCTGTCGTGAACTTTGATTATACACGACACAAGTCTCCATTGTGTTCGGGTGTTGTCATGACACGCTTGTTATCATATTATTATTATTGCTACTCTATTGCATACCATGTGTTATGACGATCCCGTCTAGCTCACATTCTCGTGTTTCCGCTATCAGCGGGGGTGTGACACACCACCACCGGCTTTCTTCACCTACACCACCATCACCTCTCTCTCATCATAGAGCCTCCCAGCCAATCCACTACCGACCTAAAAGTGCTCGGTCGAGCAGCGATCAAGTTCCGGCGAATATCACTGGCAGTCCCTGAATGTACCGTTTGATCTTTCGAGACACCGGCGTCACCTGATCCGGCATCAGCCTCGCCATCTCATTGAATTTGGTGGTGTACTGCTGGTCGGTCATGGTTCCCGCCTCGAGTTGCAGGAACTCCCTCTTAATCTTGTCAAGTTCCTGGTGAGGACAAAACTCCTCGATTACCAGCTTTTTCAACTCCTCCATCGTATTTTCTGATGGCCCTAGAACCCTCAGCTTGGGCGATGTTGTCCCACCAACACAACGCTAAGTTGAAAAAGGAGTGAGTCACGAACTTCACCTTTTGGTCTTTATGACACTCACTGATTTCCAACACCGCCTCCATCTCCCTTACCCAGCGGTAAGCGGCAGCAGCATTGCCATTACCATCGGTGGTCGGGGGCTTGCACCTTTTGGAACCCTGCCCCATAACTGCACCCCATGGTTGTCACCCCTACTACATCCTCTTCCTCTTCGTCACAGTACAGTCTCAGGCTCTGGTCATTCTTCCTTCCCTTTGCTTCCTTTGCCTGTTGACCCTTTCTTATCCTCCTTCTCCTTCCTCTCCACATTCCTCACAGCCCTGATGACTTCGGTCACTACAGACGGTAAGACTGTCTGCATGACCTGGTGTACCTTGTCAGCAATCGCCTCCCTAGCTGAGGCATTTAGGCTAGCATACTCATTCTCCTCACTTCGGCCATGAACCTCAGGGTTCTCAAGAGCCGTCTCAGGAGCCTCAACACTACTCCTAGTCACACGTGGTCGACCTCTGCCTCTAGAAGCCTTAAAAGATTTCTTCCCAGCCATTTCCTAAGCGCTATAAGATTTGAACACTGACACATTCATTCAAGGTAATAACTCATTTATGTCAAGTATAGTAAGTCCCTCATTACAGTGGCCAGTTGTGATTAGCCACTTACTTTACTCTTCATACCCTAAGCATTTCCTTTCCTGACTTAATCAATATCTAAATCTACTAAAAGCACATAAATCAAAAGCATGTGCACATAGTACCGGTTAACATTAACAAAAAACATACCTGATGGCCCGTAGCTACTCTGGCTGACATCCCTACGTTTGTCCCATTTTCAGTTTAAGTTTAGGTTTTTGAAAATATTACCCATTTCTCTTAAACTTTTGCTCTGATACCAACTTGTATGGCCCCATTCCCGGAGACCTCACAGTTGGTCATTCACAGCAGTAATTACATAAAACATTATAGGTTTACAAATTTAGGCAGCGGAATTAACTTTAACAAAAGCCATTCATCTCATTATAAACACTGTTATTAAGTAATACACCTTGGTTTAATCAGATTCCAAAAGAATGGTTTAACTGCATTACAAAACAACAGAGATATCTATTGAGAATGCATGTCAGTCTTGCCCCGCTGAGTAGCCATCCCCACGTGCCATCCCCAGCAACGAATTACCTGCCAACTGGAAATGCATAAAAGTCAGCGTTGCTGAGTGAGTTCTAGTTTTATAATAAAACATACTTTACGTTCATTTAAGAACCATTCTTTACTTTTACGTGCGATCACACATCATACATACACATAGGTAATATCATTATTATCTTCATCATTCGTTTGTTTCGTACTTTTATCATTATCTTTCCGAGTCTGTTGCGACAACAAGGCCGCTCATCTCATTGGCAATCTCAAGGATTGCATGCTAACCGAGTCTGTCGCAACAACAAGGTTGCTCACCTCATTTATCAATCCAACGATTGACCCTGTGTGCATCCTTTGGGGTAGCTAACCCGCATCACAGTTGAGCTAACGACAACAAGGCCGTGCACCTCCATACATTTGCTTGCAAGACTTTCTTTAATCATTTACGTTCCACTTTTCTTCATCATTAATCTTTCACTTCGTTAAAGATAATACTTTACGTTACAGTCATAAACATTCCACGTAAAGTTACATAATATAAAACAATAATAATAATAATAATAATAACCGTAATAATAAAAATAACAACAACAATAATAATGATGATAAGGGTCATAATGACAATCAAGCATAATCATGAGCATTAAATAAACCCTAGTCATCATTGGTCAAAAACCCTAAATGCACAAACTATGCAGGCGTCTCATCAAAACACTTAACAGTTTAACACTTAGGCGCATAAGCCTTTCAGGCGCATGAGATCACTTGGGCGCATGGGTGGTCCAGGCGCATGGGCACTATTGGGGCGCATGAACCCCAACACTTAGGCTCCTGGTCAAAAATCCTGGCGCATGAACCACTATTCAGCGCATGAACTACACTTAGACATTTTCTAAGGAAATTTCAGGCGCATGGGGTACTGTTTAGGCGCATGGGAACACTTAGTTAGTTTAACCTGTTGGGCACATGGCCAATTCTAGGCGCATGAGCAGTGTTATTACACTAACAACATTCATAATCAGTCCCAAACTCTATTGTAATAGGTTCTAAACTTAGTTCTAACATTCTAAGCATCCTAAAACATAGACATATCATAACCAAAACATCAATGCACCCAAAATCACACCCACCATATATACATTCAAATATACATACGGGTGTGAAAACCCAACTTTATAAAACACACACATACATACATTTCCAGCCTAAAATTAGTTAAAACATGTAATATGGGGGATCTAGAACTCACCTTAGCAGTCTCTTGGGTATGACTTCCTTCAAAACCTGTTTGCTACTCGTTCAACACCTAAAACCTACCCAAAAACACACACAATCGAACATGCAACACATGAGCACATAACCGAGACAAGAATTCAACATGAACACATAAACCCACGAATTGTTAACTGGAAATAGGGCTTCTTCTTGTTCTTCTTCCACAAACCCGAGTGTTCTCCTCTTTCTCTCTCTAAAAACCGTATGAAATGGTTGTGAAGAGAGGGTGGGCGGCCGTGCCCACCTTTTACACCAACTTTTTGTACCTTTTGTCCTTTTGACACTTTTAACCATTCAACTTGGGTTAAATTTGCATTTTCTATTTTATTATTCATTTATTATCTTTTTAAATATTCGGGTGTTATAGTTTATTGATGGTTTACCTCCTTTATTCGCAGAAAGGGTTAGAAAAAACCTTAGGAAAGGAGAAGTACGTATTAATTATGAAGATTATACTTATCGCAAGTTAGTAGGAACTTGTGTTCAGGAAGGATTAGCCTTATGTAATGAAATAAAGCTTAATCAACAGATTAAAAAACATTCTCTTAATGAAAAGAGACAATTAGGCCAATTTTGTAGCCAGTTTGGAATGGATGGAATTAAAGAAAATAATAATAATAAAAGAATCTTATATCTTCTAGAAGAAATAAAAAATTACAAAAAAGAAACAAAAAAGAGAAGAAAGAAAATTCAAAAGAAAAAGGGATTATAAACCCTATATAATATGTAAAAAATGTGTTCTTCCAGGCCATAAAGCAAAAACGTGTTGGGTAAAAAAGAAACTCAATAATATTGAAGATGAAAAATTAAAGGATACATTATCCAAAATACTAATAAATTCTGACTAAATTCAGAATTAGAAAACTCTTCATATGAAGAGTTAAATGTATTTGAAGAAGAAGATTTAATAACTTCGGATGAAAAATGTTTTCCATGTAAAACAGGAAAAGAATGTTGTCAAATAGACATAGACGATGAAGAAGATATTTATCAAATAATTGCTCAATTTGAGAATATGGAAATAAATGTTATTTCTAATGATATATTAGATCTATTAAAAGTGATAGAAGATAATGAAATTAGGGGAAAAATTACTTCTCAAATAATTAGGAAAAACAAAGCTTCACTTCAATAGTTGTTGAAGATTTTAAGCCTTATACTTTAAGTGAAGTTAGAAGACAATTAAGTCAGAAAAATAAGACTGGAAATTCTTTCAATATTGAGGAATTAAAACTAGAAGTTGATAATCTAAAATTAGAAATTAAGAATCTTAAGGAAGAAATATAACCTTAGAAGAAAGAATAAGAAGTTTAGAAATGAAGGATATTATAGATAATCCTGAAACTTCTAAGAAATTTTTAACATCTTTAGAAAGAGATGAAAATATTTATCAATATATGAGATGGTTATATCCCACAAATAATATATAAAGATTAAGCTATTAATAGAAAACAATTATTCAATAGAATTAGTTGTTTTACTAGATGGTGGAGCTGATTTGAATTGTGTCCAAGAGGGTATTATCCCTACAAAATATTTCTACAAGACTACTCATAGAGTTAGTTCTACTGGTGGAGAACCAATGATTATAAATTATAATTACCTCAAGCATATATTTGCCAAGATAAAGTTTGTATTCCAAACAGCTTTATGATAGTAAAAAATTAGCCAAATAATACTTGGTACACCTTTTGGAATAAGATTTCCCAATAAAACACATTAATGAAGATTTATTACAGGAACTTATAAAGGAAAAGAAATAACTTTCCAATTCGTTCATAAATCTATTCCTAGGTTTATAAATGATATTGAAGAATCGTTAATACAAGCGAATCAAAACCAAATCAATTTTCTTAAACAAGAAATAAATACTCTTACTATAGAAGAAAGATTAAGAAATCCTAAATTACAGGATAAATAAAACTAATACAACATCAATTTTCATTACAAATTTGTAATGATCATCCAAATGCTTTTCGGGATAGAAAGAAGCATATAGTCTGCCTTCCATATGAAAATGACTTTAATGAAAGTCAGATACCTACAAAAGCAAGACCATGTCAAATAAATTCTGAATATCTAGAATTGTGTAAAAAGAGATAAAAACTTTAATAGAAAAAGGTTTAATAAGACCTTCAAAGTCTCATGGTCATGTCCCGCTTTTTATGTTGGACCAAAGAACCAATGAGCCAAGATCAGGAAAACCTCTAAGTCCCACATGACATCACAACAACTGCTGAAGACTCCCATCAGCTGTTCTGACAAAGTCTGAAGAATCAACAGCTGAAGTTCAAAGAACTGAAGTACAACAGCTGAAGATCCCAAAGTACTGAAGACAAGTACTGAAGTCTAAAGTACTGATAAACACAAATACTGAAGACTTCAAGTACTGAAGACAAGTGCTGAAGATCAAAGTCTGAAGAACTGAAGAACTGATGAACAACTGCTGATGCACAAAGTCTGAAGACAACGACTGAAGACATCAGCTGATGACAACTACTGAAGTCATCAGCTGATGAATCATCTGAAGACCAAAGTCTGAAGACCAAAGTGCTGAAGGCTCAGAGTTTGTCACAACAGCTGAAGAAGTCTTCTTCAGTTGTTGTGATAGTTTATTTTCTTTTCAGTAGTTTTATATTTTTCATTTCAGTAGTCTGTACAACAGCTGAAGAGTTTGTTCTTCAGCTGTTATAGTTCAATAGTTGTAAACGACTGAAGAGTTTGTTCTTCAGTCGTTGGAGCTTTTCAGTAGTTTCCTCTTCAGTACTTGTAATAGGTAGAACACTTAGGAAATTTTGTAAGAAGATGTCAGCTGTTATGACATCTTCAGTAGTTGTGTTCTATCAGTAGTTAGTTAAATAATTGTTTAATGTCAGTGGAATCTGACAACAGTATGGGTCATTTGCCTATAAAAGGGCAGTGACCTGAATGTATTCCATGCCGAAACATGAAATAAACAAATATTATTCCTTCAAGGCAGAGTTATTCTCTCTACATCTACTTTTGGTTTGCATGCAATATTCTTATGTTCTTGCTTTAATTGCTAATTTTCATGCTAAATCCGCTGCGAACACAATCTAATTGATCAAACTAGAGGCTGAGATCCTAACAAATGGTATCAGAGCTGGTTAATCATTGATCGATTTCATTATGATCATTTGAAACTGCTCTTTTGATCTCTAAGTTTGATCAAATTAGCAATTTGCAAGAATTAGCTATAGAGAGAGAGATTCTGCTGTTTCTGGCCGAAACTTGAGGTTCTCTGGTGGTTTTGAGCTATATTTGTTTTGTTTAAACTTGAGTTTGACTAAAAACTGAGATGACTACACCAACAAACGATCCTCACAATACTGGTTCCTCAACCAAGCCTCGATGCTTGTGAGGAATGAGTACAACATATGGCAAAGACGTATGCTTCACCACTTGTCTGTCAACAGTGCTGGTTGTTGGAAGTCAGTGGTGCATGGACCATACAAGCCTATGGTGAGCGTCCCTGAATCTAATGAACAGGTTCCAAAGAAACCTGAACAATATTCGACGAAGATCTAAAGCTGTTCGAGATTGATGCTAGAGCCCATGGAATTTTAGCCATGGCTATTCCAAATGAGATTTACTCAGGGCTCTTGCATCATGAAACTGCTCATGACCTATGGGTTGCTCTAAAGGAACAATTTGGAGGAACTGATTCGGTCTTAGCAAACAATAGGGAAATCCTCGCCCAACAATATGAGACATTCTCATATAGAAAGGGTGAGACTCTGACCCAGCAGTTTGAGCGGTTCTCTTGTTTGATTTCTGAGCTGAAGATGGTCAAACAAGAGTACTCCAACAGCCAGATGAACAACAGGTTCCTCAGATCACTGCCTGAGAGATGGGACACTTATACCATTGTCCTACGCTCCAGTGCAAATCTGGAAACTCTATCTCTCACCTAACTTCATGGGAAACTGCTCACCTTTGAGAGAGAGATAGAGCAAAAGAGGAAGTTGTCCACCTCTGGCAAGCTCGCTGATGACTTTGTTCAAGGAAATGCTGCCTTGATAAGTCAGGAGTCAGAATATGCTTCATCAGAAAATTCTTATGATGAGCATATTGATTTCTCTACCAACTCAGAACAAGCTTTTGTTGGTGTAGGTAGTAGTCCAGGAGGCAGCAGTGATAACTGGTGCTTCTTGATGGAGGATTTGAAGGGCATTCCAGATGATGATCTGGAAGAGATGGATATTTGAGCCAAATGGCAATGATCAATATCAGATCTCAAAAGTTCTACAAAAGAACTGGTAGGAAATTCCCTGGTCTCTCTTGCAAAACCAAAGTTGGTTTTGACAAGAGCAAGTTGAGGTGTCACAAGTGCCAAAGGCTTGGACACTTTGCTAGAGAGTGTAGATCATCTGGATCTAACTCCTCTGCACCCTTTGTGACTTTCCAAGCAATAGCTCACAGCACAGAGGGCAACCTTCCTCCAGTTCTAGTCATCCATCACAAGCACAGGCATCACCTGCTTATTTTATGCCTCAGGGGTATATGCCATACTCTTATCCCTGCTACTACATGCCTCAGTCCAGTCAAACTCAAGCACCTTCGGCTCAACCACCACAGGCTCTTCCTGAGCCTCAATCTTCCCCATCTCATCATCAAACACAACCTCAACAACACAGCTTCTTCACCCCAGGAGTTGTTGACTGGAGTAGTCTACAAGATGATCTATCTGGCCAGGAACAACTACTCCAAGGTGCTGGTCAACATGGTGGTGATAGTCCTTTTGGAAATCTTGCTCTGATGGCCCTTGAGTCTGCTGAGGGGTCATCATCCAATGCCTCATCACAGGTATCATCTGAGGCCAAAGCCAAGCTTTGTTCTGAATCATGCATAGCAGCATTTGCTTCTATTAGAGAAGCAAATGTAGCTTTAATAGATAAAAATCTTGAGCTAGAGCACACTATTTCCAAAAGAAAAGCTGATTTTGAGGTTGTACTAAAAGAGAAAAATGATGAGATTTACAAGCTTAAATGCCAAATCAAAGATGGTAAAGCTAGGGAAGATGTACTTCTAGAGAAGTACAGAGACCTCAAGGAAACTCTTGCAAACACCCAAGTAGAGTGTGATCGATGGGTGCAATCATGCAAGGGTTTTGAAATGCTTCTTAAGAAGCAATCAACTTTCAATGTGAAGTTTGGGATTGGTTATAATCATACTGCTCCTCCTACAGATTTCACTTTAAGAGCAGAAGTTGAATCTGATAGAGAGAGCAATAACCAATCCTTTTCATCATGTGACCTACTATCTTCTGATTCAGCATCATCAGAGATAGAAGTCAGCAACCAATCAGCAGATGCTACAAGAGCTGATGGCTCAAATGCTGACTGTCACATGATCAAAAAGTTGATCAACTCAGGTGTTGTCTCTAGAAGTACTGAAAGTACTAGAGAGCAAGTGATAACACTTGAAGTTCAAACCTCAACTACTGCCAGCACTGAAGAGAAGAAAACTGACAGTAGAAAAGGTTTGAAGACAACTAAAGAAGAGGTCAGGAAAGCAGGTACTAAAGGGAAGAAAACTGCAAGTACTGATAACAAACAGCTGAAGAACAAGTCTTCAGCAGTTTCATCTTCTTTGGTTGATGATCAACACAAGATGAAGAAGAAGCCATGTGAGATATGTGGCTTGTTCAATCATCTTACTGATGATTGCTGGTACAAAAGGGGTTCCAAACTCAAACAACAGGAGGAAATTAAAGAGCAAATAAAGAAAATGAAAAATGAGTTTGACACCAAGTTTGTACTAGCAACATCAAAGCCTGAAATCCCCAAGCCCAAAGCTAAATCTAAAAGGAAAGTAGGGAATACTCAGGCAACAGCTGAGGTTGCTCAGAAAAAGATGGTACAACATAGGAATCCATCATCAGCAAACTCCAGTGTGTCTGAAGAGCTGAAAGCTTTATCACAAAGTCAGACACAACTGGTGATGATGGTTCAGCATCTAATGGGAAGAGTCAACCATTAGATGCTCCTGTGTTGAAACCACAGAAAAGGAAGTCCAAGCCAAAGGGTTCCTCTTCTATACCATCTTCTTCACCTCAGGCTGTTACACATAACACACCTGTTAGTGCTGCACCTATAGTTGAGAACAGATCCAAAACCAAACAGGTTTGGGTCTCTAAAACTAACTAACATGTTGTTATGATTGCAGGGTTCTTCAACATGCCAAAAGAGCATCTGGTATGTAGACAGTGGAGGATCTATGCACATGACAGGAAGCAGCTCCCTTCTTAATGACTACTCTCAAGGAAAGAAGGGATTTGTTTCCTTTGGCAATGATGCAAAGGGTTACATCATCGGAAAAGGCTTTGTTTCCAATGGGGAAATAAGGTTTGATGATGTTAACCATGTGGAGAATCTCAACTACAACCTCTTGAGTGTCAGTCAAATGTGTGATAAAGGCCATATTGCCCTTTTCACAAGCAAGAACTGTCGGATTCTGTCATCCAAAGTTCTAAATTTGATTGATAAGGTGTTGGATGAATACACTCTCCTGAAGGCCAACAGGACAGGAAGAGTGTATGCCTTAGATCTTTCCAAAAAGATAGATCTAAAAGGCCATCCTTGCCTATTCTCCAAGGCATCTCCTCAAGAGTCTACTCTATGGCATAGAAGGCTGGGGCATGTTAATTTCAAGAACATGAATCAGCTGATAAGCCATGGTTTAGTAAGAGGATTGCCTTTGAAGGAGTTCAAGTGTGAAGACAACTGCACTGCTTGCTTAAAAGGAAAACAACACAAAGTTTCATTCCCTTCAATAGAAGAACCAATGTCTACTGCCTGCTTGCAGCTCTTGCACATGGATCTCTTTGGTCCTATCAGAGTGATGAGCATGGCAAAGAAGAAATACTGCTTGGTAATTGTGGATGATTATTCCAGGTATGTATGGACTTTCTTCTTGCACTCTAAGGATGAAGCAGCCAAGACTATCATGAACTTTGTGTTATTTGTAGAAAAGCAGTATTCCCTACAGGTCAAGTGTGTGAGGAGTGACAATGGAACAGAATTTAGAAACCACACACTTGATGACTTCTACCTGTCCAAGGGAATTAAGAGGCAGTTTAGTATTCCTAGAACTCCTGAGCAGAATGGAGTGGTGGAGAGAAAGAACAGGACTCTCATTGAAGCTGCAAGGTCAATGCTGGCTGACTCAGGGTTGCCACTGACCTTTTGGGCTGAAGCTGTCAATACAGCTTGCTATGTACAAAATAGAACTTTAGTGAATAAGAGGTTGATGAAGACTTCTTATGAGATTCTTCATCATTTGGCTCCTCTAATTTCATTCTTTAGAGCCTTTGGGTGTCCATGTTTTATTCTCAACACTAGCAACCCACTCTAGAAATTTGCTAGTAAGGTGGATGCAGGGTATTTTGTTGGTTATTCATCAACTTGCAAGGCATACAGAGTCTTCAACTGTAGGACAAAGGTGGTTGAAGAAACTCTGCATGTTAAGTTCAATGAATCTCCAAAGGACAAGATTCCACAAAACCCTGTGGAGCTGTTTGATCTGGACATACTGCAATATGTTCCTTATGAACCTCCAACTGTTGAGCCTGTCAACAGTTCTCCACCTGGTGGTACTGATAATGATGTAGTCAGTACTCACCTCTTCAGGTTTAGTGACAACCTACCTGAGTTCACTAAACCTGATGCTCCTGTAGCTTCAGCAGCCCCATCCACAACAAATGCTGATGAGATTTCTGCAAGCTCTACTTCATTTGAGCTACCATCTCCTACATGGTTTCAAGAATCTCCATCACCATTTATTGCTGCTGAAAGTCCTATAAACACTTGCACTGACATTATAGTCTATCAAGAGCTGAAGAATCACCCCACATCTCAAATCATTGGTGATATCAATGCTGGAGTTTCAACCAGGAGTCAATTGTCCAATTTCTGCTTCAATGCTCTCTTCATCAGTCAGCAAGAGCCAAGGAACTATCATGTTGCTATAAGAGACAATGGCTGGGTTGAAGCAATGCAGCTTGAGCTTCTTCAGTTCAAGAAACAGCAAGTGTGGGAGCTTGTTCCTTTACCCCAAGGGAAGTGTGCAATAGGCACCAAATGGGTATTCAGGAACAAAACAGATGATAAGGGCCAAATTGTCAAGAACAAGGCCAGGCTGGTTGTCCAAGGATTTGCACAACAGGAAGGCATCGACTATGATGAGACCTTTGCTCCTGTGGCAAGACTGGAAGCAATCAGACTGTTCTTAGCTTATGCTGCCTTTCACAGTCTTAAGGTTTATCAAATGGATGTCAAAAGTGCCTTCTTATATGGAAAAATAAAAGAAGAAGTTTATGTGTGTCAACCACCAGGCTTTGAGGACAACAAACATCCTGATTGGGTGTACAAGCTTGATAAGGCTCTTTATGGGCTGAAGCAAGCCCCTAGAGCTTGGTATGAGACACTCTCAACTTTTCTTTTAGAGAATAAGTTCACTAGAGGCGCCATTGATAAAACCTTATTCATCAAGACTGTGGGACAACATAAGCTCCTTGTTCAAATTTATGTAGATGACATCATCTTTGCATCCTCTGATCTAAAGTTGTGTGATGAATTTACAATGCTCATGAAGCAAAAGTTTGAAATGAGTGCTATGGGGGAATTACAGTTCTTTCTAGGTTTGCAAATCAAACAAAGAGATGACGGAATTTTCATCCATCAGTCCAAATACACCAAAGAGTTGTTGAATAAGTTTGATTTACAAACCTGTAAGCCCTGTTCTACTCCCATGAGCAGCATCACACAACTAGATGTAGATCAGAAAGGTAAAGCGGTTGATGAAACCCTTTATAGATGTATGATTGGGTCCTTGATGTACCTTACAGCTTCTAGACCAGACATCATGTTTGCAACATGTGTTTGTGCTAGATTTCAGGCTGCACCTAAAGAATCCCATTTGATTGCAGTCAAAAGGATCTTTAGATATCTGCAAGGTACCCAATCACTAGGTCTTTGGTATTCAACTGGGCATTCTTGCAAATTAGTTGCTTTCTCTGATAGTGACTATGCAGGATGCAAAGTCACCAGAAAATCCACTTCTAGTGGTTGCCAATTCCTAGGCAATTGTTTAGTTTCTTGGCAGAGTAAGAAACAAATATCAATTGCTACATCCACTGCTGAAGCTGAGTACATTGCTGCTGCAAGTTGTACATCTCAGATACTCTGGCTTCAGAACCAACTCTTGGATTATGGCATTACAGAGACTAAGACTCCATTATTAATGGATAGTGCTTCAGCTCTTTGCATTGTCAAAAATCCAGTCCAGCACTCTAGGACCAAACATATAGAGATCAGACATCATTTTATTAGGGATTGCTATGAAAAAGGTCTGATTGATCCAAAGTTTGTGCCTAGTGCTGATGAGCTTGCAGATATATTTACTAAGCCTTTAGATAGTGCCACATTTCAAAACTTGGTGCTAAGGCTTGGTATGCTGTAGCTCGAATAATTTGACCAATACTGATGCTCTCAGTTCACAAGTACTGATGAGCATTAGTATGCAAAGGTCAAATAGAAGTACTGATGAGTAATTTAGTCTTCAGCATTTTCACAAATACTGAAGACTAAAAGACTTCAAAGTACTGATGTACATTATTTGTTGAAAACAACTGATGTAGTGAGGTGGATTACAACTACTGATTTATCATTTTCAAACAAATAAGTACTGAAGAACAAATTTTGTTCACAAGTACTGATGTGTAATTTACACAAGTACTGAAGACAAAATTTGTTCACCAGATCTGGAGTATTTCATCAGCACTTGTGAACATCTGATCACAAGAGCTGAAGGCATAAATACTCACAAGAGCTGAAGGGTCAATGAAACATCTGAAAGTCAGCCAAAGACCTGATGAGTAAATGTGGAGGTCAGCATGAAACAACTGATTTGACGAAAACAACTGATGAGTAATTTACTCTTCAGCTGATGCCAACAGCTGCTGTTTCATACCCAAACAACTGACGGACAAAACCATGTCTTCAGTAGTTTCACAACTACTGATGAATAACACCAAGTCCTCAGTTGTTTACAACAACTGAAGCAATACCATGTCTTCAGTAGTTTACAACTACTGATATCAGTAGTTCACAACTACTGAAGGCTAACACCAAGTCTTCAGTTGTTACAACGTCTGAAGATGGAAACTAGGTCTTCAGTAGTTTATAACTACTGAAGACTGACAACAAGTCTTCAGCCGTTTACAACATCTGAAGGACAAAACCAAGGTTTCAGTAGTTTCATCTACTGAAGACTAACACCAAGTCCTCAGATGTTACAACCACTGAAGGTTAAAACCACCTCATCATTAGTTTCAACAACTGATAACTAACACCAAACCTTCAGTAGTTTTCTTTCAGCCTTTGCCATACCCTATAAATACCCAACCTTCAGAGCTTTCATTCTCACTTGACCTAACTTTTTCAAAAACCTCTGAAATTCCCATACACCATTAATGGCGGCCATGCAACTCAAACCTCGACACAACTGTGTCGCTCATCTCACCAAACCGCCATTCTGGGCCAAGTTTCATAATGCCGTCGATCCGATGACCGACTCACAATGCCAGACGGCATTCCTCCTCAACCCCATCATATACACCGACTCCCTATCGGAGTTCTAGACGAACATCATCGTCCAAACCGGAGAGAATGATGGCGAGGTCTCTCTCCGGTCCTCCGTAAACAACCACCAAGTGGTTATCACTCCAGCTACTCTTCAAGAAACCCTAAAGATGGAGGATGCCACCTACCCAACCTCTTACCCCAAAGGCGCCCTCGATCTATGCTTCACTGCCAACGACTATCAGGGCGACCTCTCTGCCACCACCTTGTTGAAGAAACACTTCCCAGATCCCCAACGACTAATCTTCCACATGGTGAATGTGTGTCTGGCTCGCAAAACTTCTTCATGGGACCAGATGTCAACAAGGTGGCAACAGGTATTGTATTCTATCCTTGATAAACAACCCCTAAATTTTACTGATATTATATTTTTGGAACTCAAGGATATGGCCACAAAACCCATTTCTAACCGTTGGATCTTGTATCCTCGGTTCATAATGGCCATCATCCAGAGCCAGCTTCAAGCTGAGGGACTAGTTGGCACTGGGGTCCCTGCCATGACTGTTCTAGCCAAGGTATACTCCAGGCACAACACCGACCACACACTCAAACAGGCTGGCCGGCTGCGAAAACCCACACAGCAGGAACCCACAGCCTCCACCTCCAAATCCAAAGTCCCCACCAAGCCAAAAGCCAAGAAGCCCAAAAAGGCTACTCAGGGAAATGAGTCCCCTGAGGATGCCCCTGCAACACAAAGGCAGGATGTGGCTGCAGGTTCGATTCTCCCAGCAGCTAACATGACTCCACCCACCATAACCGCACAGGTTTCCTTTCAACAGGAGCCTGATGGTCTTTCTCACTTTAGGAGACTGCCATTGAAATGCACACTCTGCTTCTAGCCCATCTCCCACAGAAGCCGCCACACAAAGTCCAACCCTAATAATTGCCAAAGTGTTGACCCACCTGAGCACTCCACCCTCTCCCAGAAACCTATTACAACTGGGGAGACTCCAACCGAAGAGAGGGTGAATACAAGTGCTGGTGGGAGCCCCCAACACAGAGAATCACATGTCCAATCTCCCAGTGTGGCTAGGGAGATAGGACAATCTGGTGAGGCTGCCACCTCCCCTGCATCAGCACATGAGCAGGGTGAAGCTGGTACAAGCAATAAGACCTCACCGGAGGCAACTGCCGATGATGGATCCAATCTGGAGGCTGGAAGTCCCCAGTACCAATACAAAGGGGCACATGCTACTACTGAGCCACACTCAGAGCATGTATATCCTGACACAGTTAGGAGGTCAGGTGATTCAGCTTACTCTGATGATGACCTGAGCTTCTTCTTTGACGTAGTTGCTCAAAACACTATCTTAGAGGATGAGATAAGCAGACTTAAAGAGCTGCTTGCTCAAATGACTCAAGATAGAAGTCTATCTGCCACCACCAACCCACAGATGGCACCTTCACCCGAAGGTCTCACATACACTGAGCCACTCCCACAAACTCAGCCACCAGCCCCTGCTTCTGGAACTAGCTCTCAGGGTCAGAACCCCCCTGAGCAGCTAGATGCTATCCTCCAGAAATCCCTGCCTCTTATCACACCCATAATCACAGAAATTGTGATGAAAACCATTGATGAGAGGCTTCCCACACATATCCAACCTCTGGTGGAGGTTGCTGTTGCTAAAGCACTTGCTGAGAGTCAATCCCCAACCAATGCACCCAAAAAGGGGGAGACCTCAGTGCAAGTTAAGAGGAAGAGGGGAGAGAAGGAGTTAGAAGTAGGTAGAAAGGAGGTGATTGAGAGGGAGAAGGTTCAGGAGACTAAGGGGAAGGGGAGGGAGAAGGAGGAGAGAGCTGAAAAAGAAGTGACTGGAATCCAAAAGGATTTCAGTGTCACTTATCAAAACAAAGGAGAGAAGAGAGGAGAGGTGAGGGAGAGTGCTGATCCTGATCTAGCAGCCCTTGTCAAGGAGGCTGATGCTGAGCATAGCCGATCAATGGACTCTGTCATTGGTCAGCTGTTCAGGCAAGGCTTTGACAAGGACACTGCCTTGCTAGATTAGGAGATCAGGAACATGGAGAGAAAAGAGATTGAGTACCGATGGACTACTTATAGCCAAGAGGAAAGAAAGAAACTTGAGGATATGATTAGGTTCACTTCGAAGTACCTGGGCAGGCCAGTCCTTGATGTCAAGGCATGGACCAGGGCCAGACTCTTGGCAATAACCACCAAGATCTGTTCGGCTGGTGATTTCACTAAAGGACTGGTCGCTGAGGCCCTCTCAGAAGCCGGTGCTGGGAACAGGACACTGCTAGTAAACCAGACCAAACCAGCTCTTATCTCTAGGTTACTAGCTGTGCCTACCAACATTCCCACACCAACAACCCAACCACAACCCACTAAACCAACCCCTTCACCATCAAAACCCGCAGCCAATGATCCACCCTTGAAGAAGAAGAGAAGGGTGTTGAGGCTGCAAGAAGATGAAGAAGAGGAGGATGAGGAGGATAGACTGCCCCTTTCAGCAGTCATCCCTCTACCAAAAGCCAAACCTCAAACCATCACTCCTACCGCACAGATGGATACTGTGGGGGTAAAGATAGAGGAAGAGGCACAGCAGCAGCTTCATGATGCGGAAATGCTTAAGTCAATTGACCAAGCATATGCTGCCTCTACCTCTATCATGAACATGAAGAAAGAAGCTCTGAGACTCTTCACTCTCAAACAAACCTTCCAATATAACAGAGAGAGAGTGAGGACTTGGCCTGATCCTAGGGTGGCTCACAGGATCACAAAGAAAGATATTCCTGTGAGGTACAAGAGCCAGATGAAGAGGATTGTAGATGAAGTAATCACAGTGGCTCTTGTAGTAACACCCTGGGAAATTGTGGATGAGTTCGAGAAAGCTTATAAGTCTAAGCAACCACCTGAAATGATGTTGGAGAACAGGATGGTTAGAAAAGGCTTAGTTTATAAGAAGCTTGAGAACTTCCACAAAGATGAGCTCAACTTGTTGCTAGAAGGCAGACATCCAGATGAATTGGCATATAAGCAAATCACAACAGTTGAGCTCAAGAATGGCAAACAGGTCAAGTTTGTCTCAGAGATGTACGGCCATGAAGGATTGTTCGATGGTGGGGCTGAAGACATGACCAAAGAAGAACAAATGATTTTTTGTCCGAGCCTACACCAGAGAATCCTACAGGCTAGTACATGGGAGGTAGGTTTCATGGATGGGATAACAGCTCTGTGTCCAATTCCCCAAAACAGAGCTCCCATCCATACTTAGCCAAACAAATACCAGAAACCTTCTCCCAGGCCAGTGCTTATCAGGGTCAACTTCTGATCTGATCCAGAAGGAAATAGACCAATCTTTATGCCAACAATAAGTGGGACAACAAATAATTAGAGGTTTTGGCTGCATTGGTTCAGGGGGAGTTTGTTGGACCAAAAGAACCAATGAGCCAAGATCAGGAAAACCTCTAAGTCCCACATGACATCACAACAACAGCTGAAGACTCCCATCAGCTGTTCTGACAAAGTCTGAAGAATCAACAGCTGAAGTTCAAAGAACTGAAGTACAATAGCTGAAGATCCCAAAGTACTGAAGACAAGTACTGAAGTCTAAAGTACTGATAAACACAAGTACTGAAGACTTCAGGTACTGAAGACAAGTGCTGAAGATCAAAGTCTGAAGAACTGAAGAACTGATGAACAACTGCTGATGCACAAAGTCTGAAGACAACGACTGAAGACATCAGCTGATGACAACTACTGAAGTCATCAGCTGATGAATCATCTGAAGACCAAAGTCTGAAGACCAAAGTGCTGAAGGCTCAGAGTTTGTCACAACAGCTGAAGAAGTCTTCTTCAGTTGTTGTGATGGTTTATTTTCTTTTCAGTAGTTTTATATTTTTCATTTCAGTAGTCTGTACAACAGCTGAAGAGTTTGTTCTTCAGCTGTTATAGTTCAGTAGTTGTAAACGACTAAAGAGTTTGTTCTTCAGTCGTTGTAGCTTTTCAGTAGTTTCCTTTTCAGTACTTGTAATAGGTAGAACACTTAGGAAATTTTGTAAGAAGATGTCAGCTGTTATGACATCTTCAGTAGTTGTGTTCTATCAGTAGTTAGTTAAATAATTGTTTAATGTCAGTGGAATCTGACAACAGTATGGGTCATTTGCCTATAAAATGGCAGTGGCCTGAATGTATTCCATGCCAAAACATGAAATAAACGAATATTATTCCTTCAAGGTAGAATTATTCTCTCTACATCTACTTTTGGTTTGCATGCAATATTCTTTATGTTCTTGCTTTAATTGCTAATTTTGATGCTAAATCCGCTGCGAACACAATCTAATTGATCAAACTAGAGGCTGAGATCCTAACATTTTATGTTAATAAACATTCAGAACAAGAAAGAGGAGCCCCAAGGTTAGTAATAAACTATAAACATTTAAACAATGTTTTAAAATGGATTAGGTATCCTATACCTAACAAAAAAGATCTATTAGATAGATTAAATGATGCCATGATCTTTTCAAAATTTGATCTAAAGTCTGGATATTGGCAAATCCAGATAGACGAAAAAGACAGATAAAACTTCCTTTACATTACCCTTTGGGCATTATGAATTGAATGTAATGCCATTTGGACTAAAAAATGCTCCAAGTGAATTTCAGAAAATAATGAATGATATTTTCATTTATTTCAGTGATTTTATAATTGTCTACATAGACGATATCTTGGTATTCTCAAAAGATATTGAAACTCATTTCAAACACCTAGAAATTTTTAAAAGTATAATCATAAAAAACGGTTTAGTAATATCTAGACCAAAAATGCTATTTTTTCAAACAAAGATAAGGATTTTAGGACATAATATTGAAAAAGGAAGTATTATTCCAATAAATAGAAGTATTGAATTTGCTTCTAAATTTCCTGATGAAATAACTGATAAGACCCAATTACAAAGGTTTTTAGGAAGTTTAAATTATATTTCACCATATTATAAAAATTTAGGTCTAGACACAGCTGCTCTATATGACAGATTAAAGAAAACCCCACTGCCATGGTCCGATATTCATACTGAGGCAGTACAAAAGATTAAACAAAATATTAAAACTCTTCCATGTTTAATGATAGCAAAACCCGAATGGGAAAAAATTATACAGACAGATGCCAGTAATATTGGCTATGGAGGCATTCTAAAGCAGATTTCTCCAATTGATAAACAAGAATTTCTTGTAAGATTCCACTCAGGGAAATGGAATGATAGTCAAAAAAATTATGCCACAATTGCAAAAGAAATTTTAGTAATAGTAATATGTGTTCTAAAATTTCAAGTTGATCTATACAATCAAAGGTTTTTAATAAAAACTGATTGTCAAGCGGCAAAATATATGTTCAATAAAGACTTTAAACATGATGTCTCTAAACAAATGTTTGCTAGATGGCAATATCATCTTGCACCATTTGATTTTGAAATAATATATAAGAAGGGAACAGATAATAGTTTACCTGACTTCCTAACAAGAGAATATTTCTCATAGTTTATTTTGCAGGTTCTATGAAGAAGATAAAAGGACCGTTGAAAATAACCTTTAATAATATACAATTGAGATTGATAATTATTCAGCCATGATAATGGCTAGAAATTATCATATTCATAATATTATGCAGGATTACTCTATGCATCCTGTGGATAGAGCTTATAGGCTCTTAGAAAATATGGAATTAATAAAATACTTTAGGAATCAAATAAAGGTTCTTAAAGAAAAAGAGAAAATAATCTCTTCTACCTGATCATATTTTCAAGAATGATTCTCGAGATAGGGGAAAACAACCCCTTTCAAATAATGGAAGAGGAAGAGGAAGAGGCCCTAGTGGAGAGAGGATCTTAGGGCAGATTGCCCATCAAAGGGTAATAGCCGCAAACATTGCAAATACTGCAATTTCCTCAAGTAATACTAGAGGAAATGATCTTGATAACAAATTATTCCAAGAATTCTTAGCCTATAAAGCTAAGAAGAAAGGAAAGAATGAAGCATCGTCATATTATGTCAATATTGTGACAGAAGAATCTGATGATGCCTTATATGAACAAAATCCAAATAAGGAGATAATATTGCTCCTGGATTTCAAAGATCTTAAATGGAAAGATCAACCATGGACCTTAATTACAAGGTACCTAGATTCAGGATCATATCCTACTGTCTCATACAAACAGAGATTTTATAATGAGAATATTCTCAAAGTCACAGAATCTTGTGATATTCATCACTATATGTCTGGAAATACCCAGGAATATAGTTTTAGCAAAATTATAATAAAACAGATAATATCTGTCGAAAAATAGGGAACATCTCCCTTAAAGGACAAAGAGATGTGCCATCCTGAAACTAGGACCCTTATTAAATTTAATTATTGGGATTATATTGAGGCATTTAATAAAGCCTTTTTATATGAAAACACAAAGAAGAAACATTCTTGGTTTTTCAAAATATGTCCAGAAGTTTATAAACGGGACATCCTGTCACACCCTCAAAATCCATGTACGGAGTTTTACCGCGAGGCGTGTGAACAAACCAGGATCACAGTCAATAGTTACTCGGAATGACTCTATATGCCAACTTTTAAAATAAAACAAACCAAAGTTCAAACTTTAAAACCATGCGGAAGCATATTGTAAATAAAACAAATCCAAAGTATGCAAAATGTATCATATGGCAAAACACGTGCCAACCAAATATTTGAAAACCATAAGTAAAAGACAAGTAATTATGTTTGTAGTTTAAATCTTTGGAATGCATGCTGACTCGTGCAGTGCTCCTATCGGTAATCTAGATTATCGACCTGAGAATACCATACTAAAAGTCAACACAATGGTTGGTGAGTTCAAGAGTTTGCGTATAAACATAACAGTTTAACAATCGTGATATATAAGCATGTGCATTGTAATAGATAGCTAGTCCATTAACAAATAAATATTAATATATAGTGATTTCGCAATTGAAGCTGACTGTGATATGTTTGCCTCCTGTCATGACTTACCATGTTGTGACAAATGTACATAGGACAAATTGCACCCGGTTGACCTCGAGTCACACAGGTGGGGCTCGTCAGACCCAGTAGTACTACCCAAGTTTCCTCGCTATTCAATATTAGCAATTCGAAAGTATGAGGACTTCATCATGGTAAACAACACTATATTAATATTATACACATCTTAAATAAATAAATCATTTGTAAAATTACCAGTATGCTATCTCCCCCAAAAGGGGTTAAGTAAACAGTGGGGCATGAACTCACCTGATACGCGTCTTGAGTACTTAAGATTTACTTGAAAGAACAAGTGGACAGTCAACCCTCAGAGGTTACCTAAATCATGTAAGTACATGAGTAAGTGTAAACAGAGAATATGTGAACCCTAAGTGCACTATAACCAAGACTTAAGGTTTCAGAAGAATAGACATGTTTGACCCAGTTGACCTGTTTGACCCGTTGGTGACATTATGTGTTGCAAACCATTTAGACAGACATGATCACACATTATTCATGGTCAACATTCTAGTGAATCACATATGATGCTACATTCTCAATGCATTGCTTAAGTCATCATATATATACATATCATACAAGTCATGTAAGTTCTTAGCATCTAGCATACTTAGTGTGTTCATAACACAACTAGTGTATCATATAAAAGTTCAGATCATGCATTACCTACCAATATGACCTATAACCATGAATTAACATATACGGGTCAAAACAGATAATTTACCAAATAATCATCCATACTAACCACAACACATTCAATATGTCCAATACCTACCACATACATCAAGATGATTGATTTCCAGTCCCAAACATGATGTCCTAGTTACTAATCAATATTCAAAACCAGACATGATCATCAAGGTACATAAATCACCCAATAACTAAATAAACATTCCATACAACCCAATTAACAGATTCTATCCCTTTAGGCATCCACAAAAATAATTCTAGCATGATCCTAATGTCATGAACATGTCCAATTACCAATATCCAATGTCCATCCAAAATAAAGTTTCCCTTTTGGGAAAGTTCATCCCAAAACCTAATAAACATCCAAGGTACACACAGTTCATCAATAATATACTATTTCAAGCTCATAACAACAACTAACCATGATCAACAACATCAAGCTACCATAATTCATCAATTCATATCTAAAAAATTTCTACTTTTGGCAAGATATGAACAACAACATCCAACCTCAGATTTCTAGCATTCATATCAACAATCTAGCACCTAATCAACATACTAAACACATCCATAACAGCAATTTACCAATAATTCATCATATCATGCAAAATAAAGTTACTATTATTAGTAACCTATGAACAAAGTTCTCAATTCACCAATTTCTTGCATGATTCATGTTTTGTAGCATTCATACTAACTAATTAACATCCCAACAACATCAAACAACAATCAATTCCACATAATCATCACCATTTTCAAATTACAGTTCATCTTCATCAAGGTTCATGATCCAATCATTACAAACGTGTCAATCATGCATAATCAATGTTAAAAAACATACATACAATCAAACTAACACATTAACATCAACAATTGATCAAAATTCAGCCTCATAAACCCTTAATTCGCAAGTATGGTCTCGGCCATATCAAAAACACCACAAAACTTGTAAAATTCTAACCTTTAAACGTATATTATCTTGCAATTGATGATTGTAACTTGTTGTAGTGCTTGAGATCAACCAAAATCGATGCCTTGTTGATGTTCTAGGGCTGAAATCGAATGGTGTGTGGGTGTGGGTTGAAGTCGCGGCCGCAAATGGGAGGGATTAGGGTTGGTTTTATTTGTTTTAGTTAATTAACCATACTTACCCTTTAAACCCTTATATTTTGTACTTTTATTAAAACTAGTCTTAAACTCTTTTTAAAAAAAGTTTCTAACCAAGTTATTAAGCATATAAATTAATGGTAGCCATTATATATTTTATTTTATAAAAAAACACAAGACATACGAATTTCTACGCACGTTTCCACGTGACGGGATAAAATTCACCTTTAACATTTAAATCGCGTAAACACATAAACATAACACAATAATCATCTAATCCACTAGATTATTATTAATTCAACATTATTAATTATTATTAGGTCACCAACGTCAAACGAAAACTAGTGTATGCTTACGGACACGTGTATGCAAAACTTAACGGAACTAACGGAGTTTGGTAACGGAAAATTACCGGATGTCACATTATCCCCGTGTTGAAAGAATTATCGTCCCGAAAATTGCGTTACATGGTGAGAGTGTTCCATCCATGGTGAGAGTGTTCCATCCATGGTGAGAGTGCTCCATCACTGGTCTACTGCATTGGCACATAGAAATCAAAATCGAGTGAGTTTTGGATGAGTTGTCACATCATCCTCATGTTGAAAGAAATTTCGCCCCGAAATTTAAATCAATACCTTTGTCTTCAGGCATCGCCTCGAATAGTTGAGGGTACTTAAGCTTCATTTGATCTTCACGTTCCCACGTGAATTCCGGTCCACGTCGCGAGTTCCATCGAACTTTAACTATGGGTATCTTGCTTTGCTTAAGTGTTTTCACCTCACGGTCCATCACCTCGACTGGTTCTTCGATAAAGCGTAATTGCTCATCCACTTGAACATCTTCTAGTGGTATAATTAGTGTTTCATCAGATAAACACTTCTTCAGATTTGAGACGTGAAACACGTTGTGGACTCCACTCAGTGAATCAGGTAAAGCTAGCCGATAGGCCACTGGACCTATCCTTTCCAATATCTCAAATGGTCTGACATACCTCGGATTTAGCTTTCCTCACTTGCCAAACCGAACTACGCCTTTCCACGGTGAGACTTTCAATAGGACCTTGCCACCATTTTGAAACTCTAGAGGTTTCCGTCTCTTGTCAGCATAACTTTTCTGTCTATCTCGCGCTGCAGCCATACGATTACAAATCTGCACGATCTTCTCAGTGGTTTCATGTATTAGCTCGGGACCCATTAGTTGACTATCACCAATTTCAGCCCAGCAGACCGGTGATCGACACTTTCTTCCATACAAAGCCTCGAAAGGTGCTGCATGTATGCTAGTGTGATAACTATTATTATACGAAAATTCCACCAAAGGTTGGTGAACTTCCCAGTTGTTCCCGAAATCAATCACACAAGCACGTAGCATATCCTCGAAAGTCTGTATGGTACACTCACTCTGGCCGTCAGTCTGTGGATGATAAGCAGTACTCATATCCAATCGTGTACCTAGAGATTTTTGTAGTGATTGCCAGAAGTGTGATGTGAAACGAGCATCGCAATCAGAAATAATCGAGATCGGTACACCGTATCTGGAAACGATTTCCTTAAGATACAATCGGGTTAATTTCTCCATCTTATCTATTTCCTTAATTGCAAGGAAGTGAGCGGACTTGGTCAACCGATCCACAATGACCCATATTGTGTCACAACCAGTATTAGTCCGGGGTAACTTAGTGATAAAATCCATGGAGATTTGTTCCCATTTCCACATTGGTATCTCGGGTTGTTGTAACAGTCCAAATGGTTTTTGGTATTCTACCTTGACTTTTGAGCAGGTCAAACACTTGCTCACATACGTAGCTACATCCGCCTTCATGTTAGGCCACCAGTAGTGCGCCTTTAGGTCATGATACATCTTGTTAGATCCAGGATGTATGGAGTATTTAGACTTGTGTGCCTCACTCATCACTAAATCTCTCAGATTTCCATAGATAGGCACCCAAAGTCTATCCATGAAGTACCGTATTCCATTCTCTTTCACCACTCGTTGTTTATCCATTCCCCGTAATGACTCAGAACCAATATTTTCTTCTTTCAAGGCTTCTATCTGTGCTTCCTTAACTTGTTCGGGTAGATTAGTACTGACTGTAAGCTGTAAGGCTCGCACCCGCTTGGGTTTAGCAGTTTCCTTCCTGCTTAAGGCATCGGCAACTACGTTCGCCTTTCCAGGATGATACTTAATAGTGCAATCATAATCATTCAGAAGTTCCACCTAACACCGTTGCCTCATATTTAACTCCTTTTGCTCAAAGATATGCTGAAGACTCTTGTGATCGGTGTAGATAGTGCATTTGGTACCGTACAAGTAATGTCTCCAAATCTTTAAGGCAAAAACCACTGCACCCAATTCCAGGTCATGGGTAGTATAGTTCTTCTCGTGAACCTTCAGTTGTCTCGAGGCGTAAGCTATTACTTTATATCGCTGCATCAGGACACAACCCAATCCTTGAATGGATGCGTCACAATACACCACGAAATCATCTGTTCCCTCTAGCAGTGCCAAGATTGGTGCACTATAGAGTTTCTGTTTTAATAGCTGAAAAGTCGCCTCTTGACTTTCACCCCATTTGTATGCCGTTCCTTTGTGGGTCAAGGCGGTGAGAGGTTGTGCAATCTTAGAGAATCCCTCTATGAATCGTCGATAATACCCTGCTAATCCCAAAAATTGCCTTATCTCGCTCGGTGTTTTAGGTGTAGCTCATTTCTTTATCGCTACAATTTTGGCAGGATCAACATGTATTCCCTTCTCATTAACAATGTGACCTAGAAATTGCACTTCGCGTATCCAAAAGTCACACTTAGAGAATTTGGCGTACAGTTGATCATTCTTCAATAGTTCCAAGATTAATCGTAGATGTTCTTCATGATCCTCCTTGGTCATAGAGTATATCAGTATGTCATCGATAAACACAATAACAAACTGATCCAGATAGGGTTTGCACACGCGATTCATTAGGTCCGTGAACAGCACAGGTGCATTAGTCAACCCAAAAGGCATGACCAAGAACTCGTAATTACCATAACGAGTACGGAATGCAGTTTTGGAGATGTACTCCTCATGGACTTTGAGTTGATGATAACCAGACCTCAAGTCGATCTTCGAATAATAGCTGAACCCCTGAAGCTGATCAAACAAGTCGTCGAATCGAGGTAGAGGGTATCGGTTATTGACGGTGACATTGTTTAACTCTCTATAATCGATGCACATTCGAAATGTGCCATCCTTCTTCTTAACAAAGAGGACAGGGGATCCCCAAGGTGATGTGCTAGGTCGAATAAAGCCCTTATCTAAAAGCTCCTGATGTTGTGATGACAACTCCTGCTGTTCGTTCGGTGCTAATCGATAAGGTGCTCTAGCAATCGGGGCTGCATTGGGAGTCAGTTCAATTTGGAATTCCACTTGGCGATGAGGTGGTAGTCCAGGAAGATCCTCTGGAAACACCTCTGGGAAATCTCGTACCACGGGTATGTCCTCCATTCGCCTTTCCTCCGGTTGCTTATCAGTGACGAGTGCCAGAATAGCCACACGACCATTTCGCAACAACTTTTGCGCCTTCATGTAAGAGATAATACCCATTACTGCACCACTCCTATCGCCTCTAACCGTAAGGATTTCGTCACCAACAGGGATTCGTATAATCTTCTCGTGACATATGACTTCCGCTTGTTTATTAGAGAGCCAATCCATGGCTACCACCACGTCAAAACTTCCTAGTGTAATAGGCATAAGATCTATAGCAAAAGTATGACCAGCGAGTTCTATCTTACAATCTCTAAGGATGTGTGTTACATGGATTTGTTTACCGTCGGCTAATTCTACAGTATATTTGGATTCTAAGGCAGAAGGAATATCACTTAGAAGACTACAGAATTTTATGGATATGAAACTCCTATCAGCTCCAGTATCAAACAGTACTGTAGCAAAACATCCATTGATAGAAAACCTACCAGTAACAGTTGTAGGGTCATTTAGAGCCTCACCTGAGCCAATGACGAAGGCTCTCCCTTTGGCTCCATTATTATTACCACCATTTCCATTGTCGTTTCCATCATTGTTGTTGTTGTTGCCTTGGTTGTTGTTGTTTTAGCCATTGCCATTACTGTTCTTCCTCAGTCGCGGGCAGTTTCGCCTGTAGTGCCCCTCTTTTCCACACTCAAAGCAACCCTTGGGAGTCTCCTGAGGTTGCTGTGGCTTCCTAACCAACTCACCACGGCAATCCTTGGCCAAGTGTCCCATTTTGCCACACCGCTGACACTTGTAATTGTCACATCTTCTAACATGATGATAGTTGCACCGCGTGCGCCTCGGCTGTTTACCACCATAGCCGCTCGGTCCTTGATTTTTCGAGGCTGACTGGTTGAAATTACGATTGTTGTCGAACCTCCTTTGTTGTTGCTGTGGTGGTTGTTGCTGAGTTTGATGTTGACCACCAGACGATGATGATTTATTGTTGTTGTTGTTGGTGTTGGAGGCATCCCACTTTCTCTTGTTGTCGGGCATGCTCGTCACAACGCCCCGTTTTGGTAACCGTCCTTGCTCCATAGCTTCATCAGTCAGGTTGTGGGCTAGGCGGATAGCTTGCTGGATAGTAGCCGGGTTGGAGGAAGTCACCATACTCCTAATCTCTGGCACCAATCCCCGGATGTAGTGTTCAACTCGCTTGTTCATCTCGTTCACCATCCCTGGACATAGGGTGGCCAGCTCATGAGTTCTCATGGTATAAGCCTCAATTTCTGAACCTTGCATCTTCAGCTGCCAGAATTCCATTTCCAGTTTTTGTACTTCGCTTCGAGGACAGTGTTTCATACCAGGCTCGAGGAGCTTGTTTCAACCCATAAAGAGCCTTATCAAGTTATATACCCAATCAGGATGTTTATTGTCCTCAAAACCTGGGGTTGACACACATAAACTTCCACTTTTATTTTACCATACAAAAATGTACTTTTGACATCCATTTCAAAAACTTTAAGATTATGAAAAGCAGCATAAGCAAAAAACAATCGAATTGCCTCCAGTCAGGCTACAGGGGCAATGGTTTCATCATAATCAATACCTTCTTCTTGTACAAACCCCTGTACAATCAGTCTGGCCTTGTTCTTAACAATTTGGCCCTTTTCATCTGTTTTATTCCTAAACACCCATTTAGTGCCTATTGCACACTTACCTTGGGGTAAAGGAACAAGCTCCCACACTTGCTGTTTTTTGAACTGAAGAAGCTTAAGCTGCATTGCTTCAACCCATCCATTGTCTCTTAGTGCAACATGGTAGTTCTTTGGCTCTTGCTGACTAATGAAGAGAGCATAGAAGCAGGAATTAGACAATTGACTTCTGGTTGAGACTCCAGCATTGATATCACCAATGATTTGAGACATTGGATGATCCTTCAGTTCTTGATACACAATGAGATCTGTGCAAGTGTTTGTAGAACTTCCAGCAGCAACAGATGTTTATGAAGATTCTTGAAACCAAGTTGGTGATGGCAACTCAAATGAAGTTGAAGATGCAGAAATCTCATCAGCATTTGATGGATGGAGCTGCTTAAGCTACAGGAGCATCAGGTTTAGATGACTCAGGCAGATGGTCACTAAACCTGAAAAGGTGAGTACTGGCTATATCATCATCAGTACCACCAGGTGGAGAACTGTTGACAGGAACAACAACTGGAGCCTGATAAGGAACATATTGCAGTATGTCCAAATCAAATAACTCCACAGGGTTTTGTAGAATCTTGTCGTTTAGAGATTCATTAAACTTCACATGCAAAGTCTCTTCAACTATCCTTGTTCTGCAGTTGAATACTCTGTATGCCTTGCAAGTAGATGAATAACCAATAAAATACCCTGCATCCACCTTTGTTTCAAACTTCTGGAGTGGATTACTTATGTTGAGAATGTAACATGGACACCCAAATGCTCTAAAAAATGAAATCAAAGGGGCCAAATGATGTAGTACTTCATAAGGAGTCTTCATCAACCTTTGACTTACTAACACTCTATTGTGCACATAGCAAGCTGTATTGACAGCTTCAGCCTAAAAGGTCAGTGGCAAGCCTGAATCAGCCAACATTGACCTTGTAGCTTCAATAAGGGTCCTGTTCTTTCTCTCCACCACTCCATTTTGTTCAGGAGTTCTTGGAATGCTAAACTGCCTCTTGATTCCCTTTGACAGGTAGAAGTCATCAAGTGTGTGATTTCTAAATTCTGTGCCATTATCACTCCTCACACTCTTGACTGGAAGGGAATACTGCTTCTCCACATATAACACAAAGTTCATAATAGCTTTTGCAGCTTCATCTTTAGAATGCAAGAAGAAAGTCCATACAAATCTGGAGTAATCATCCACAATATCAGATAGTATTTCTTGTTTGCCATGCTCATCACTCTAACAGGACCAAAAAGATCCATATGCAGTAATTGTAAGCAGGCAGTGGACTTTGGCTCTTCTATTGGAGGGAATGAAACTTTGTGTTGCTTTCCCTTTAAACAAGCAGTACAGTTGTCTTCACATTTGAACTCCTTCATAGGCAACCCTCTTACTAAACCATGGTGTATCAGCTGGTTGAGGACAAGCCTTGGAGAATACGCAAGGATGGCCTTTTAGATCTATTTTCTAGGAAAGATCTAAGACATATACTCTTCCTATCCTGTTGGCCTTCAGGAGAGTATGATCATCCAATACCTTGTTAATCAAACTCAGAACTTTCGATGACAGAATCCTACAGTTCTAACTGGTGAAAAGAGCAACATGGCCTTTATCACACATTTGACTAACACTCAAGAGGTTGTACTTGAGATTCTCCACATGGTTAACATCATCAAACCTTATTTCCCCATTGGAAACAAAGCCTTTGCCGATGATGTAACCCTTAGCATCATTGCCAAAAGAGACAAACCCCTTCTTTCCTTGAGAGTAGTCATGAAGAAGAGAGCTGCTCCCTGTCATATGCATGGATCCTCCACTGTCTACATACCAGATGCTTCTTTGGTATATTGAAGAACCCTGCAAATATCACAACAAATTATTTAGGTTTTGAGACCCAAACCTTTTTGGTTTTAGGTCTGTTTTCATCAACAGATGGTATACTAACTAGTTTGTTTTAAATGACAGCCTGAGGTAAAGGAGATGGTGTAGAAGAGGATTCATTTGGCTTGGATTTCCTTTTTTGTGGTTTTAGCCCAGGATTATCTAATTGGTTGACTCTCCCCAATAGATGTTGAACCATCATAACATGTTGTGTCTGATTTTGTGATAAAGCCTTCAGCTTATCAGACACGTTAGTACTTGAGTTTGATGGATTCCTATGTTGTACCATCTTCTTTTGAGCAACCTCAGCTGTTGCCTAATTAACCCTTTCCTTTTTAGATTTCTTTTTGGACTTTGGGGTTGCAGGTTTTGAAGTTGCTGATACAAACTTGGTCTCAAACTCAGTTTTCATTTTGTCCATTTTCTTTTTAATGTTCTCATTGTGTTTGAGTTTGGAGCCCTTTTTATACCAGCAATCATTAGTAAGATGATTGAATAAGCCACATATTTCACACGTCTTTTTCTTCATCTTATGTTGATCATCTGCTGAAGAAGATGAAACTACTGAAGACTTGTTCTTCAGCAGTTTTCTACCAGTACTTGCATTCCTGATATCTTCTTCAGTAGTTTTCCTACCCTTTCTACTTGCAGTTTTCTTCCCTTTAGTACTTGCAGTAGTTTGGGTTTGTTCTTCAGGTGTTATAACTTGCTCTTTAGTACTTTCAGTACTTTGTGAGATAACATCTGAAGTGATCAACTTTTTGATCATGTGAGTGTCAGCATTTGAACCATCAATAGCAGCTGATTGGTACTGTGAGGAATTAATACTGACTTCAACCTCTGATGGTGTTGTATCAGATAGTAAATCACATGATGAGAAGGATTGGTTATTGCTTTCTCCTTCAGATTCTACTTATGCTCTAGGAGTAAAATCTATAAGAGGAGCAGCGTGATTATAACCAATGCCAAACTTCACATTAGAAGCTGACTGCTTGCTGAGAAGCCTTTCAAAACCCTTGCAGGATTGTACCCAGCGATCACACTCTACCTGGGTAGCTGCAAGTGTTTCCTTGAGGTCTCTATACTTCTCTAGAAGTACCTCTTCCCTAGCCTTATCATCAGTGATTTGGCATTTAAGTTTATAAATCTCATCATTCTTATCATTAAGCACAGACTCAAATTTAGCTTTTCTTTTAGAAATTATTTGCTCTAGCTCAAGGTTTTTGGTAATTAAAGCTACATTTGCTTCTCTAATAGATGCAATGTGGCTATGTATGATTCAGAACATAACTTGGCTTTGGCCTCAGAGGATACCTGTGATACCTGTGATATGAAGGCGTTGGAGGATGAGCTATCAGCAGACTCCAGGGCCATGAGAGCAAGGTTTCCAAAAGGATTGTCACCAGCATGTTAACCAGGACCAGGAAACAGTTGTTCATGACCAGACATATCATTGGGTAAACTGCTCCAGTCAACAACTCCTGGGGTGAAAAAGCTGTGTTGTTGAGGTTGAGATTGTTGATGAGATTGGGATGGTTGAGGCTCAGCAAGAGCATGTGGTTGTTAAGCAATAGATGCTTGAACTTGACTGGTCTGTGGCATGTAGAAGCAGGGGTAAGGATATGGCATATGACCTTAAGGGATAAAATATACAGGTGATAACTGAGCTTGTGATGGATGACCAGAACTGGTAGAATGTTGGCCTTTGTTCTGTGAGCTATTGCTTGGGAAAGTCACAAAGGGTGCAGATGAGTTAGATCCAGATGATCTACACTCTCTAGAAAAGTGTCCAAGCCTATGGCACTAGTGACACCTAAACTTGCTCTTGTCAAAACCAACTTTGGTTTTGCCAGAGAGTCCAGGGAATTTCCTACCAGTTCTTTTGTAGAACTTTTGAGATCTGATATTTATCATTGTCATTTGGCTCAAAATATCCATCTCTTCCAGATCATCATCGGGAATGCCCTTCAGATCCTCCATCAGAAAGCACAAGTTATCACTGCTACCACCTGAACTACCATCAACTCCAACAAAAGCATGTTCAGTATTAGTAAAGAAATCAATATGCTCATCATAGGCACTCTCTGATGCAGCATATTCCAACTCCTCACCTATCAGTGCAGTATTGCCTGATACAAAGTCATCAGTGAGCTTACGAGATGATGACAACTTCCTTTTCTGTTCTATCTCTCTTTCAAATGTAAGCAGTTTCCCATGAAGTTGGGTAAGAGATAGAGTGCTCAGATTTGCACTAGAGCGTAGGACAATAGTGTTGTGTCCCATCTCTCAGGAAGGGATCTGAGGAATCGGTTGTTCATCTGGCTGTTTGAATACTCTTGTTTAACCATTTTCAGCTCAGAAATCAAACATGAGAATCGCTCAAACTGTTGAGTCAGAGTCTCACCCTTTCTATGAGAGAATGTCTCATATTGTTGGGCAAGGATTTCCATAGTGTTTGCTATGACGTCATCGGTTCCTCCGAATTGTTCCTTCAAAGCAACCCAGAGATCATGAGCAGTTTCATGATGCATAAGCCCTGAATAGATTTCATTAGGCAGTGCCATGGCTAGAATTCCATGGGCTTTAGCATCAATTTCGAACAGCTTTAGATCTTCGTCCAAATATTGATCAGGTTTCTTCGAAACCTTCTCATTTGATTCAGGAACGCTCACCATAGGCTTGTATGGTCATTCAATGGGCTTTAGCATCAATTTCAAACAGCTTTAGATCTTCGTTCGAATATTGATCAGGTTTCTTCGAAACCTTCTCATTTGATTCAGGAACGCTCACCATAGGCTTGTATGGTCCATGCACCACTGATTTTCAACAACCAGCGCTGTTGATAGACAGATGATGGAGCATACGTCGTTGCCATATGTTATACTCACTCCTAACAAGCATCGGAGGCTTTGTTGAGGAGCCAGAATTATGAAGATCATTTGTTGGTGTCGCCATTTCAGAATTCAAACAAATTCAAAGTAAACTAAACAAATCTAGCTCAAAACCACTTAGAACCTCAAATTGAATGGCCAGAAGCAACAGAAAATCTCTATAACCGATCCTTGCAAATTTGCTAATTCGATCAAACGTAGATAGCAAAAGAGCAGTTTCAATGATCAATTGTTAAATCGATCAATGATTAACCAGCTCTGATACCATTTGAAAGGATCTCAGCATCCAGTTTGATCAATTAGATTAGATTTGCAGCGGAATTAACACACGAATTAACAAATTCAAACAAGAACACAAGAGATTTATCAATGAAATAGTACGGTTATAGAATAAGAGAGAGTTTCTGCACAAAGGATGTATTTCATTCAATATAAGCTTAGACACCATACAATTAGGTCATCTTTCATTTTATAGGGAAAGATGACGTCAGCTGATGTCACTTGATAGTGACATCTAACTGATATTATAACAAACTACTGATAGTTACACAACTACTGAAGATGTCAAACAACTGACATCTTCTTACAAAAGACAAGTGTAAACTATCTCTACTACTACTGAAAAGAAAGTACTGAAACTACAATTACTGAAACTACAACGACTGATGAACATGCTCTTCAGTCATTTTACAAGTACTGAAAAAGAAATGAAACTACTAAAAAGAAAAGACTGAAAGGAAACCATCACAACAACTGAAGAATACTTCTTCAGCTGTTGTGACAAAGTCTGAAGGCTTCAGTACTTGGACTTCAGACTTGAACTTTAGTTGTTGTCATCAGCTGATGTCTTCAGTTGTTGTCATCAGCTGATGTCTTTAGTCTTTGTCTTCAGTCTTTATACTTCAGCTGTTGATCTTCAGTACTTTAGTCTTCAGCTGTTGATCTTCAGTACTTTAGTCTTTAGCTGTTGATCTTCAGTACTTTAGTCTTCAGCTGTTGAAGTCTTCAACACTTTAGTCTTCAGCTGTTGATCTTCAGTACTTTAGTCTCCAGCTATTGAAGTCTTTAGTCTTTCTAAAACAGCTGATGAGGCCTTCAGCAGCTGTTGTGATGTCTTGGGGGACTTAAAGGTTTTTCTGATCTGGCTCATTGGTTCTTTTGGTCCAACACAAGACATTATGACGACCCCGTCCAATATATCTCATCCTCTCCATTATAAGCAACAGGTGCCACTATCCCTCCCAATGACTCGTGCAATAAGAACATTTGAGAGCACTGTAGAGAAATTTGGCCATACCTTCAACAACCATCTTGTGAACATCCCGGCCAAGTCTCCACCGCCACAAGAATCACAAAAAGGATGTTATCAGTGCAGAAAACCTATGTATTAAAGGGAAACTGCCCAAGGCTTAAGAAGATAAGTAACCAGCAGAAATGGTAGTTCTGCTCTAGCATTATCTCATTTGAGTACCGATAGAAGTTTCATACCTGGTAACTTGAGTGGACTGCTAGAGGTAGTTCTTACCGGTTTAATTTCCAAAAAAACCTACCATAAAATTTACCGATGGTAGAACTATAACCGCCACCCATGTGCTTGGCAGTTGTAATCTAGGTCTGTCTAGACAATCATTCGATACAAGTCTAATTTCTATTACCCATGGTAGCTACGATGTTATGGTCAAAATGGATTGGTTGTCCAAAAACCAAACATAGATCATTTGTGGAAACAAACTAATTAAGTTACCTCTTCTTAGTGATGGAATACCTATGGTAAAGACGACAGGGTTGGTGTTGTGGTTGGCATCATCTCAAACGTGAAGGTGCATAAATGTCTCAAAAAAGGGATTTCTCTCTACTAACACTAATTATATAGAAGAAGGCAGATGAGAAGCGTGTTAAAGATATTCTAGTTGTCAGACACTTCCCGGAAGTATTTCCAAAAGACTTAACTAGTATGACCACTATGAGTTTTTGGTTATGTTGTTTGGGTTGACCAACGCGCCAGCGGTTTTCATGGACCTCATGAACCGAGTGTGCAAACCTTATTTGGACAAGTTTGTCATTGTCTTCATCGATGACATCCTTATTTATTCAAAAAATAAGGAAGAACACGAGGAACACCTTAGACTGATTCTGGAGCTGCTGAAACGACAACAATTGTATGCTAAATTTTCAAAGTGTGACTTCTGGATACGAGAAGTCCAATTCTTCGGTCACGTGGTCAATGAGAATGGAATACATGTTGACCCAGCAAAGATATAAGCCATCAAGAACTGGGCTACGCCTAAGACTCCGACTAAGGTACGACAGTTTCTTGGGTTGGCTGGCTATTATCGACGATTCATCAATGGGTTTTCAAAGATTGCTCAACCTCTCACCGCGTTAACTCATAAAGGCACTACGTACAATTAGGGTGACAAACGAGAATCCGCATTTTAGGTTCTGAAGCAGAAACTCTGTACCGCACCGATTCTATCCCTACCCGAGGGAACAGACGACTTTGTAGTTTATTGTGATGCTTCTATTCAATGTCATGGTTGTGTGCTAATACAACACGAGAAAGTGATCGCTTATGCTTCCCGCCAATTGAAAGTTCATGAGAAAAACTACACGACACACGACTTAGAGTTGGGAGCCGTTGTGTTTGCACTCAAGATATGGAGAAATTACTTGTACGGTACCAAGTGCACCACTTACACCGGTCACAAGAGTCTCCAGCACATCTTTGAACAGAAGGAGCTGAACATGAGACAACATCTTTGGGTCCAGTTGTTGAACGACTACGACTGTGCAATCAAATATCATCCGGGTAAGGCTAACGTAGTAGCCGACGCCCTAAGTAAAAAGGAAACACCTAAACCAAAACGAGTTAGAGTATTACAGCTTACCATCCACACCGGATTACCCGATTAGATACGTGATGCTCAACTTGAGGCTTTAAAGGAGGAGAACCTAAAAGTCGAATCCCTACGAGGTATGGAAAAGCAATTAGAGGTCAAACCTGACGGAATCCGTTACTTCATGGACCGAATATGGGTTCCTTTGTATGGAGACCTACGAGAGCTAGTAATGGATGAAGCTCACAAGTCACGATATTCTATTCATCCAGGTTCAGACAAGATGTATCACGATCTGAAGGTTTTGTACTGGTGGCCTAACATGAAAGCTGACATTGCCACTTACGTAAGCAGATGCTTAACTTGTTCTAAGGTTAAGGTGGAGTATCAATGACTATCTGGTTTACTTCAACAACCAAAAACTTCAGTATGGAAGTGGGAGCAGATATCAATGGACTTTATCACGAAACTGCCTCGGACTCCCAGCGAATGCGATACCATTTGGGTGATTGTAGATCATTTGATGAAATCCGCATACTTCTTACCAATTAGAGAGACTGATAGAATAGAGAAGTTAACACGTATTTACCTAAGAGAAATAGTCTCTTGGTACGGTGTGCCAATTTCCATTATCTCTGATCGTGACGCTCGATTCACTTCACATTGCTGGCAATCTTTACAACAAGCATTGGGAACACGGTTAGACATGAGCACTGCATATCATCCTCAAACTGATGGCCAGAGTGAGCGTACAATCCAGACTTTGGAAGACATGTTACGCGCTTGCGTGATTGATTTCGGCAGTAGTTGGGAAACTCACTTACCGTTAGTTGAGTTTTCTTACAATAATAGCTATCACACATTGATCAAAGCCGCTCCATTTGAGGCACTGTATGGTCGCAAGTTTCGATCACCTATTTGTTGGGTAGAAGTTGGAGAAAGCCAACTTACGGGTCCTCAACTTGTGCACGAGTTAACTGAGAAGATCGTGCAGATCCGTAACCGTATGGCAGCAGCATGTGACCGATAGAAGAGTTACGCTGATAAGCGTCGCCGACCATTGGAATTTCAAATTGGTGACACGGTACTTTTGAAAGTGTCACCTTGGAAGGGTGTAATTCGTTTCAGGAAACGTGGAAAACTAAACCCTAGATACGTGGGACCATTTGAGATTGTCAAATGGGTTGGCCCCGTAGCCTATCAGCTGAACCTACCCGAAGAACTTAGTGGAGTATAAAATGTATTCCATGTTTCAAATCTGAGGAAATGCCTTGCAGACGAGACTCTCGTCAATCCATTAGACGAGACTCTCATCAATCCATTAGACGAGATACATGTGGACGAACAACTACGTTTCATCGAAAAACCGGTGGAAGTTATGGACCGAGAGCTCAAAATGCTCAAACATAGTCGTATCCCTATTGTCAATGTCCGTTGGAACTCAAAGCGTGGACCAGATTTTACCTGGGAACACGAAGATCAGATGAAGAAAAAGTACCCACAACTGTTCAACGATCAGACACCTACTTCTTAAGGTATTCATTCTTGAGATACCTTGTCCTTTAAATTTCGAGACAAAATTCCCTTCAACAAGGGGATGATGTCACAACTCTGTCAAAACCATACAAAGTCTGACACGTTACAAACCACCAAACCTAACCGAATCTCACACATCTGACTGAACCTATCATTCTAATTTTCAGGATGGAAATTCTTTCAACAAGGGGATGATGTGACAACCCTAACTCTCAGGTTGACCTCGTTCGCTTAACTTGAGCTCTCCACATTATGTTATGTTTATTAGTTAATGCAAATTGTTGTTATAAATAAATAAATGTTATTGTTAATACCAAATTAAACATAACTAACTTTTACTAATTAAATCTATAAAAAAATCAAAATGTACTTTAAGTGAAATAGAGGGACCTAAGTGTCATTTCCTCGAAACCCTACTGCCGTCGACCTTCAACCGCAAATACAAGCTTTCTCTCGGCAGCACCCTTCTCCCGTAGCTTCTTGACCACGCGATGCACCCCGACAAGATCGTTCGTAACCGTTTCCCTCCGACGACACATCCGCTGTATGACCGTAGCCCCTCTTCCGCCGCACGGTGAGTTCTTTTTGGTTAATCTTGAATGCTTTTATGACTCGCTTTTGTTACGGTTACGAATACGGTTTCGTCTCAGTTGCTACGCCACAGTTATGGTCTTTGATCCGGGTTTGGTGATTGTATGCCCGTCACATGCATTCGTTTCGTGGGTGTCCCGTGCATACGTATGTACATGTATGTTTTCTGCGTATGTATGTTTTCTGCGTATGTACGTATGTATATGTTCTACGTATGTACATATTTGTATGATTTCTGTGTATATATGTATGTATATGTTCTTCGTATGCATGTATACATGCTTCTGTGTGAATGGATGAATGAAGAAACTCGTGTGTGTGTGTGTTGTGTTACTAATATATATGTGGTGTATATCTATGATTGTAGTGTGTTTAACTTTGGGTTGTTCAACCACATATGTTTCTGCATATATATATATGTATATATATGCAGGGTGTGTATTATGTGTATTGAAGTGTGTACATATATGTGCATGCGATTGTATATATATATGTTTCTGTGTGCCATCTACAGTGCAAATGTGTGTGTGAGTGGACGCATGTGGTGGACAAAAGATGGCAAGGTTAGGCGCATGGGGTAATAAAAAAAAAGAAAAGAAAAAAAACACATGCAGGCAGATTAAGGGGTCAAATAGGCGCATGAATCCTTGCATGTATGTGTGTATACTATTTGATATGTATGTGTGTAAGTGGATGTTGACCAAGGGTTAATGTTGGGGGCATATTGTATTTTAATATGTGTGGTGTGTATCTTGCCATGTATGTATGTGTGTTACATGTGTGGGTGTGTATGCATATCATGTGAATGGATTGTTTGCATTATGTTGTGTGTTTTATTGTAGGTGTGTATGACACGTGAAGCTTGGTTATTTTGTTCTTATATATATAAATATATATATATATATGCCTTATATTTTGTGTGTTGAGAGTTGGTTGTGCTTATGCATGGCTAATTATAGTCATGTATGTGTCCTAGTCTAATTATGTGTTGCTTTGTGCGTCCGTGTCAAATGGAGTGTTAAGTTTGGTCATCGTTCGTTAACAAAAATTATTTATGTAATATTATACATATAAATTGCGATGTATATTGTAGTTGTTAATAAGTATTATATTGTGTGTCGTCTCGTATGTATTTATTATTGTTTGTGTGAAAACTTATATATAAGGTACTTTCTTGCATGAACCGGACAAGGGTGAGTAAATACATCTTATACTTATGTGAGTTGTGTATGCTTACTTTTGCTTGTGAAGGCGGAGTCAATCAATAACCGACATCGTAACCGAGAAGCAAAACCGTACGACTCTTACATTCGTAAATAGTAACTAACGTTAATTATATTCATATTAAATGAAATTCAGGTTAACCGAAACCCTAATCGTCGTGCAAACATTCTTTCATTGTTGTGCATTCGAGGTGAGTCTTCACGGCCCCTATTTTACTTTCTTTCATTTTGGGGGGAGAAAACATGCAAACATATTTATGTAACACCCCGAAAAGTCAAAACGAGTCATCGAGGATAAGGGGCTTAATTTGTGGGTATTTAACAAAGGAAGGAAATGGGTTTTGGGCTAATTAGGCTTATGGGCAAGAGCCTAAGTGATTTAGGGCCCATAATCAGCCTTCAAACCCACCTAATCAGCCACCATAATCAACACTTGAACCCTAGCCACCAAAATTCATAGAGAGAGAAAGTAGAGAGAGAAAGTGAAGAAAACTCAAGATTTGGAGCTTCAAAGGTTAAAAGATTGAAGATCTGGTTGTTGGAGCATCAAATCATAAGAAAGGAGCAACAAATCCAGGTAAGAATCAACCTCTAAACCCTTCTGTAGATCAAACCCGAATTCTAGGGTTTTGGGTTTTGAAAAGTTTCAAAGAAACACAGAAAGGTCAAATTTTTGCGTAAGAAAACGTGTAAAAAGTTAGATATAGTTTCATGGATGGTAAACCAAGGATTTGGACGTAAAAAGTTAAGATTTTGGGTTAAAAACGGGCTGGTTCTTCATTTTCATTCATCCAGCGAAACTGTGCCCCCGATCAGTGAAACTGTGCACTCATCCAGCGAAACTGTGCCCCCGATCAGCGAAACTATGCACTCATCCAGCGAACTAATAGTGTTCCAGCGAAACTACAGCGTGTAGTTTTGCTGGTGCGAAACTACAGTTTCGCTGGTGCGAAACTACAGTTTCGCTGGTATTTCCGATAGTGCCCAGGTTGACCTATAGATATTGCGAAAATAGGAAATTCCAACAAAAGTTGGGCGTATCTGACAATGAAACTGTCATGCGAAACTGCTGGGTGAAACTGGCAGCGAAACTGCTGAGCGAAACTGCTGGGCGAAACTGGCAACGAAACTACCAGCGAAACTGCCGGTGAAACTGCCAGCGAAACTACTTCTCTGACAGCGAAATTAGGGAGAAATTAACCCCTTTAAGTGTTAACTTATCTGCAGGCTGTGTAGTGTGATCCTAGCCTAGAAGACTTAGTTTAGAAGTTACTCACGATATCTAGGTGAGTTCTAGATCCCCTTATTTAAACGTTTTTCCATGTTTTTAGGGCTATTATGCATAGTAAACATAAGGTTTTCAAGGTAAGGATTTCAAGCGTTTTCAAGGTAAGGATTTCAAGTGGTTTTCAAGGTAAAGATTTCAGCCCGGCCATAGCCAGGGGCGTTGCCCCTTGGACCCCACTAGGGGCTGCCCCTAGGACCCTGCTGTCAGGGGCTGCCGCCCCCGAACCCCTGCTGTCCCACGGAGGGTCGGTTACATGTTATGATGACTAGTACTTGGTATGTTGTGTAGTTACTAAGTTACGTATTATATATTAAGTGGAAGATAATATTAATGAGAAGTGGAACCTAACGAATGTTACCCCGGGCCCATTTGATGATGAAAAGTCTTGCAAGCATTATGATAGACTTCACTTAGGTGAGTCTAACGTATGATGATGGATCCGTATTCATGAGTGGGCTATGTGCCTTGCAGTGTGGATCAACTGTCGGGGGTTAGCTACCATGATGATGTGTACCGACGGGGATCAGCATTCGTTGTAGATCAACATGGAGCTCTTGCTTTGTGCAATCTCGCTTATGATGAAGTGAAAGATAATGAAAGAATGTTATGTAGTATGATGTATGCGTGGTCATTATATGGAGGATAAAGCTTATATTTTCTTATTTATATAAAACTAGAACTCACTCAGCAACGCTGACTTTTATGCATAATAGTGGGTAGGTAAATACTGATGCTCAGGATGGCACCAGCGAGCTACTTGGTGAGCAATGAATGGCATTCCTGTCTATGAAATCTTTATTGTAATTTAAGACCATGCACCATGTTTTATTCCACTTAAAGACAAATGTATGAGTACAATGTGATTTCCAAATTTTAAGTGAATGTTTAATTAATTCCGCTACAACGTTTTGTTTATAAAGTGATTTTATGCTATAATTAACCAACTGTGAGGCTTCCCGGGAACGGGGCCTTATAAGTTGGTATCAGAGCTAAAGTTTAAGAGAAATGGGTGAAATATTTTTTTCAAACCTAAACTTAAACTGAAAATGGGACCAAAGGAAGGATGCCAACCCAAGTAGCTACGTGCCATCAGGTAAATATTTCAAGTAAACTGGTATTATGTGCATGTGCTATTGTTTTATATGCATGTAGATTTGAATACTCACATGTGTTAGGATAGTGATTGCTTGGGACAGGAGGGTACGGTAAGTAGTTAATCACACTTGGCCACTGTAATTAAGAACTTACCATACTTGTAACGATCTGAGCAATTATCTTGAGAGACCATTTTGGTGTTTAAATCTTATAGGAATTAGATATAGCGGGCAGGAAATCTGGGAAAGCTACACGTGGACGTCCTCAAGGTGGTCGTACTACTACACCACGTGTCACCTGGAGCAAAGCTAAGGCTCCCGAGACTGTTCACAAGGAGTCAGACTTCCATAGTCACCCGGAGGGTGAGGGATCAACCACCCACAAATTCACTGTGAAGGAGGCTATCGCCGATGAAGTCTACAATGTCATGCAAAATGTCTTACCCTTGGTGGTGACCGAGGTGATCAAAGCAGTCAAGGATGGAGAGAAAGCTGATAAGAAGGGGAAGGAAAATGAGAAGAATTCTGGAAGGTCCACTGGGAGGACAGAGGGATCTGAAGAGGAGCCATCAAACCCTAAGGTGGTAGTCCATGATGACGACAGTGATAAGGAGTCTGAGAGAGAGACGACTAGGGGATGCAACTATGGGGCATTTCAAAGGTGTAAGCCCCCCGACCTTTGACGGTAACGGCAATGCTACTGCTGCCTATTGTTGGCTCAGAGAAATGGAAGCGGTACTAGAAATTAGTGAGTGCCGCGGAGATCAGAAAGTTAAGTTTGCCACTCATTCTTTCGTTGACTCAGCATTGTGTTGGTGGGACAATATTGTCCAGGCTGAAGGAAAGCGATTAAGGATTATGACTGCGAAATTCACTACCATCCTGGTAAGGAAAATGTGGTTGCTAATGCCCTTAGCCGGAAGGGACGGCCCGAACCGATCCGGGTGAAGGCTTATCAGTTGATCATGACGCCGAAAATTTGAAGCAAGTGAGAAAGTTCCAAGATGAAGCACTGGAAGGTAATAGAGTCAACTCTGAAAGGATGAAAGGACAGGAATCAAAATTAGGAGAAAACACCCTTGGTGTTAGAACTCAATTCGGGCGAATGCGGATTCCTCTCTATGGGGATTTGAGGGAGAAGATCATGGATAAGGCTCACAAGACCCGATATTCCATCCAACTCGGTGCCACAAAGATGAATCAAGATTTGAAGAGAGATTACCGGTGGCCAGGAATGAAGCGTGACGTGGCTAAGTATGTGAGCAAGTGCCTGACTTGTTTGCAAGTGAAGGCAGAGCACCAAAAGCCATATGGGAAGATCCAGCCTTTGGATATTCCTGAATGGAAATAGGAAAACATCACAATGGACTTCATCACGAAGCTACCTCGCACGGTGAGAGGAAGTGATGCTATCTGGGTGATTGTTGACCGTTTAACAAAGAGCGCCCATTTCCTACCAATTCGTGAGACGTTTTCCTCTCAGAGGTTGGCGGAGTTATTTATTAAGGAGATCGTGGCTCGTCACGGCGTTCCAGTGTCTATCTTTTCGGATAGGGACACGCGGTTTACGTCCAAGTTCTGGAAGAGGTTTCATGACTCAATGGGGACTAGACTGCATATTAGTATGGCTTACCACCCCCAGACGGATGGCCAGTCGGAAAGAATGATTCAGATATTAGAAGTTGGGATGAGCACTTACCGTTGGCAGAATTCTCGTATAATAATAGTTACCATGCCAGCATTGGTATGCCACCTTATGAGATGTTGTACGGTAGGAAGTGCAGAACGCCCGTGTGTTGGGGTGACATAGGGCAAAAGGAATTAGGAAGTCTTGAAGTGATTGAAGTCACAACCGAGGAGTTAGATAAGATTAAGGCGTTCATGAAGGCCGCAAAGGATCGCCAGAAGTCTTATGCTGATAAGAGGCATAGACCGATAGAGTTAGAAGTTGGTGACAAGGTTATGCTTAAGGTATCTCCCTGGAAAGGGATCATCAGGTTTTGAAAACAGGGAAAGTTAAGCCCAAGGTTCATAGGGCCATTCCGTATTGTCGCAAGGGTAGGGGAAGTGGCCTACAGATTAGAACTACCCGATGAGTTGAGTGGAATTCACCCTACGTTCCATGTATCTCATCTTAGGAAATGTCTGGCAGACAATGATGCAGTTCTACCATTAGAAGACATTGAAATCGATGAACGCCTGAACTATGTAGAGCAGCCGGTGGCCAACCTTGATTGGAAAGAGAAGCACTTACATAATAAAGTGGTTCCGCTGGTACGAGTACAGTGGAGACATAGAAAAGGTTCAGAATCTACCTGGGAGACCGAGGAGGAGATGAGGAAATTTATCCTCAATTGTTTGATGACTGACAGGTTTCGAGGACGAAACCTAAATAAGCGGGGGATACTTGTAACACCCCGAAAAGCCAAAACGAGTCATCGAGGATAAGGGGCTTAATTAATGGGTATTTAATAAAGGAAGAAAATAGGTTATGGGCTAATCAGGCTTATGGGCAAGAGCCTAAGTGATTTAGGGCCATAATCAGCCTTCAAACCCACCTAATCAGCCACCATATGTGACACGCCGTATTTTCCAAGTTAACATCATTCTATGACACTTGATAATTAGTAATTTTATTAATTAAACAAAAATTATTATTATTAAAGTTACTCTTAAAAGTTCAATCCACTTGTACTAAAACTAATTCAAGCCTTAAAATGTAATTTACACTAAGTTAAGGGATCTTTTATGCCTATTGCCAAAAGTTGATTCTATTAAAACCAAGCCTCCCTCTCAGCTGTTTCATGAAACCGACTCGACTACATTGTTAAAACCTTAGTTTCCCCCTCTCGTCTCCATCGCATCGTAGCACAAATTAACAGCCATCTCTCCCACTCGCTTGACTCTTGTCAACTGCTAATCTACACGGCTTTCATCAGCGGGGAAGCCCGTCTCGTGGCAGCCTCCTCCACGGTAGCCACTTTTGGCAACCGCACACCTTTTGACACCTTCTTCGCTTTCAACCGAAGTTCATGGAGCATTGACATTGTTTCTGATAGGTTGATCGAGAACCGAATCAACCCGTACATTAACCGTTAAGATTTACTCACCCATGACTTGCGGTTTGTCGCGTTGCGGTTTTAGTTCTACACTCGTCGGTGGGTTGCGGTTTAGTGATTATGGTGATGTGTGTCTTTCGTGCATGTGCGTGTGTGTTGTATGTCGATGATTTGGTGCAGGTTGTTTATCATGTATGTTCCTTTCTGTCGTACACGTATACATGTATATGTCCCTGCCGTATGTGTGTGCATATGTTCTTGTATGTTGTGTGTGCGGTTGTGGGTGTGTTTTGCGTTATTATATATATGTATTTATATATATATGGATGTTATGTGTATGGTGAATTCATGAATGTGATTGTGTATGTGTGTGTGGGTTAGTGCCTTAGTGGTGACTAGGAGCATATGAAAATGGTGGGATAAAGGTTAGACGCATGGTGGGCGTTTGACTTGGTGTTGAAGCATGGATGTGTGTTCATGTGAGCATGGGAGTATGTGATCCATAGGTATGCAAGTATATGTGTTTTGCGATCATGCATGATGTTGTGTGTGTATGTTTTAGAACAATGTTGGGCGCTTGGCAGGGAGTTAGGCGCATTAGACTTTTGTTTTTTGTATATGGGTGGTGCATATTTCAGGTATGCATGTACATGTGAATGATATGTGCATGTGTACGATGGTGAGCCACATGTAGTGGGCGCATGGAAGGTGCAATGCGCCTATGTGTGTGGGTGTGTGTGAAATAAAACAAACTTGTGTGTATGTAAATTGGCTTGAAGGTATGCGCATGAGAGCACCATACGCCCATGCGTGTACTTGTGTATGTGTTTCCTTAGGCGCATGAGTTATGTGTTTCTTTTCTACGCGTGCGTTTGATTACGTATATATATATATATACACGAGACTATACATTTGGGAAATTTCACATTTGTGAAATTAATAAATAATATATTATGTGACGTAGCACCTTTCTTTATAAAAAGCCTTGTAATATATATATTTTTATAAAAATACTTGTGTCTTTTGAATGTGTTTTCGTGGTGTTGTTGCATGTGAGTGTGTTTGGGTATGAATGGAAAACATCGACAACTGACATATAACCGAACCGTGATCGCGAAACCGTACGACTCTTACATTCGTAAAGCATAACTAACATTAATTATATTCATATTAAATGAAATTCAGGTTAACCGAAACCCTAGCAGTTGTGCGAACATTATTTCATTTGCTGTGCAATCAAGGTGAGTCTTACATTCATTTCTTTTTGGGGGAGAAAACATGCAAACATATTTAAAAAATGGTTTTGGTATTATTGTTTATCGCCTCTTACGTTAGTACAAACATTTATGAAAGTCCTTACATTCTCGAACCGTTAGTAATGTGTAGCGAGGTAATTCTGAGTAGTACTAGCGGGTTTGACAGACCCCGCCCGGGCTAGTCGCACTAGCTTGATTTGAGGTCAAACGGGTGCATTATTGACCTAACATTTGTCACTGTCTGGTGAGACGTGACGGGAAGGCAAGAAACATACGAACATACAAACAGTCAGCCTCGGTTCGAAACGCTAAGTAACTTGATTATAGGCTTGCTACCTATCGATATGCTTTAATTACTTTATGTTGGACCAAACGAACCAATGAGCCAGATCAGAAAAACCTTCAAGTCCCACAAACATTACAACAACTGCTGAAGACTTCATCAGCTGATGATGACAACAACTGAAGACTTCATCAGCTGAAGTACAAAGACTGAAGACATCAGCTGATGTACAAAGACTGAAGACATCAGCTGAAGTACAAAGACTAAAGACAACAACTAAAGGCATCAGTTGAAGACATCAGCTGATGACAACAGCTGAAGTTCAAGTATGAAGTTCAAAGTACTGAAGACTTCAGAGGTTGTCACAATAGCTGAAGAAGTATTCTTCAGTTGTTGTGATGGTTTTCCTTTTCAGTAGTTTCCTTTCAGTTGTTTCCTTTCAGTAGTTTTCTTTTATGTTTCGGTACTTTGTAAAACATCTTAAGAGCATGTTCTTCAGACGTTGTAGTTTCAGTAGTTTCTTTTCAATAGTTGTAGTAGTTTACACTTGTCTTTTGTAAGAAGATGTCAGCTGTTAGACATCTTTAGTAGTTTAGTCTACTTTCAGTAGTTTGTTGTAATAACGGTTAGATGTCACTGTCAAGTGAAATCAGCTGACGTCATCTTTCCTATAAAAGGAAAGATGACCTAATTGTAGTTGTGCTGAAGCGTGTGTTGAATGAATATATACCTTTTGGCAGAAATTCTCTGTCTCTCTCTCTATAACCATACTGTTTCATTGATATATCTTGTGTGTTCTTGCTATAGTTTGTTCTAATTCGTACGCTATTCCGTTGTAAATCCAATCTAATTGATCAAACTAGATGCTTAGATCCTTTCAAATGGTATCAGAGCTGGTTAATCATTGATCGATTTAACAACTGATCATTGAAACTGCTCTTTAGACATCTACGTTTGATCGAATTAGCAAATTTGCAAGAATCGGTTATAGAGATTGAGTTTCTGCTGCTTCTGGTCATTCAGTTTGTGGTTCTACGTGGGTTTGAGCTAGATTTACTGAAATTACTTTGAATTTGCTTGAATTTGTTCAATGGCAACACCAACAAATGATCCTCACAATACTGGCTCCTCAACAAAGCCTCCGATGCTTGTTAGGAGTGAGTATAACATATGGCAACGACGTATGCTCCATCACCTGTCTATCAACAGCGCTGGTTGTTGGAAATCTATGGTGCATGGACCATACAATCCTATGGTGAGTACTCCGGAAACAAATGAGAGGGTTCCGAAGAAACCTGATCAGTTTTCGGATGAAGATCTGAAGATGTTCGAAATTGATGCTAAAGCCCACGGAATTTTGGCCATGGCACTGCCTAATGAAATCTATTCAGGGCTTATGCATCATGAAACTGCTAATGACCTCTGGGTTGCTCTGAAGGAACAATTTGGAAGAACTGATGAGGTCTTAGCAAACACTAGGGAAATTCACGTCTAACAATATGAGACATTCTCTCGTAGGAAGGGTGAGACTCTGATTCAACAGTTTGAGCGATTCTCATGTTTGATTTCTGAGCTGAAAATGGTTAAACAAGACTTTCAAACAGCCAGATGAACAACCGATTTCTCAGATCCCTGCCTGAGAGATAGGACACATACACTATTGTCCTACGCTCTAGTGCAAACCTGAGCACTCTATCTCTCACCCAACTTCATGGGAAACTGCTTACATTTGAAAGAGAGATAGAATAGAAAAGGAACTTGTCCTCATCTGGAAAGCTCACTGATGACTTTATATCAGGCAATACTACACGGATAGGTCAGGAGTTAGAGTATGCTACATCAGAAAGTGCCTATGATGAGCATATTGATTTCTCTACTAATGTAGAACATGCATTTGTTGGTGTGGATGGTAGTTCAGGTGACAGTAGTGATAACTGGTACTTTTTGATGGAAGATTTGAAGGGCATTCCAGATGATGATCTGGAAGAGATGGATATTTTGAGCCAAATGGCAATGATCAATATCAGATCTCAAAAGTTCTACAAAAGAACTGGTAGGAAATTCCCTGGTCTCTCTGGTAAAACCAATGTTGGTTTTGACAAGAGCAAGTTGAGGTGTCACAAGTGCCATAGGCTTGGACACTATGCTAGAGAGTGTAGATCATCTCGATGTAACTCATCTGCACCCTTTGTGACTTTCCCAAGCTCACAAAACAAAGGGCCACCAGTTCTGGGCATCCATCACAAGCTCAGTCATCACCTGCATATTTTGTCCCTTAAGGTCATATGACATATCCTTACCCCTGCTATTACATGCCTCAGCCAAACCAAGTTCAAGCACCCATTGCTCAACAACCACATGCCCTTCCTGAGCCTCAACCATCACAATCTCTTCAACAATCTCAACCTCAACAACACAACTTTTTCACCCCAGGAGTTACTGACTGGAGCAGTTTACCAGATGATATGTCTGGTCATGAAAAACTGTTTCCTGGTGCTGGTCAACATGGTGGTGACAATCCCTTTGGAAACCTTGCTCTCATGGCCCTGGGGTCTGCTGATGGTTCATCTTCAAATGCTTCATCACAGGTATCACAGGTATCTTCCGAGGCTAAAGCCAAGTTATAATCTGAATCATGCATAGCCACATTTGCATCTATTAGAGAAGCAAATGTAGCTTTAACTAATAAAAATCTTGAGCTAGAAAACATAATTTCCAAAAGAAAAGCTGAGTTTGAGTCTGTTCAAAATGAAAAGAATGATGAGATTTATAAATTAAAATGTCAAATCACTGATGATAAGGCTAAGGAAGTAGTACTTTTAGAGAAGTATAAGGACCTCAAAGAAACACTTGCAACTACCCAAGTAGAGTGTGAACGCTGGGTAAACTTCTGCAAGGGTTTTGAAATGCTTCTCAGCAAGCAATCAGCTTCAAATGTGAAGCTTGGAATTGGTTATAATCACACTGCTCCTCCTAGAGATTTTACTCCTAAGGTAGAAGTAGAATTTGAAGGAGAAAGCAATAACCAATCCACCTCATCATGTGATTCATCTTCTGATAAAGCACCAAAGTCAGAGGATGAAGTCAACATTAATTCCTTATAAAACCAATCAGCTAATACTGAAACAGCTGATTGTTCAAATGCTGACAATCACATGATCAAAGACTTGATCACTTCAGGTGTTGTCTCACAAAGTACTGAAAGTACTGAAGCACAAGTTACAACACCTGAAGAACAAACCCAAACTACTGCATGTACTGAAGGGAAGAAAACTGCAAGTAGAAAGGGTTTGAAAACCACTGAAGAAGATATCAGGAAAGCAAGTACTGAAAGGAAGAAAACTGCAAGTACGAATATAAAACGGCTGAAGAACAAATCTTCAGTGGTTTTATCTTCTTCAGTAGATGATCAACTAAAGATGAAGAAGAAGCCATGTGAAATATGTGGCTTATTCAATTATCTTAGTGATGATTGCTGGTATAGAAGGGTTCCAAACTCAATCAAAATCAGAACATTAAAAAGAAGATTAATAAAATGAAAGATGAGTTTGAAACCAAGTTTGTACCTGCAACATCTCAACCTGAAACCCCAAAGTCCTTAAAGAAATCCAAAAAGAAGGAAGGGGTTCATCAGGCAACAGCTGAGGTTGCTCAAAGGAAGATGGTGCAACACAGGAACCCATCACAGCCAAAACCTGACGTGTCTAATGAGCTGAAAGCTTTAGCAAACAATCAGACATAACTTGTCATGATGGTTCAACATCTATTAGGGAGAGTTAACCAATTAGATGCTCCTGTGCTGAAACCACAGAAAAGGAAAACCAAGCCCAAGGTATCCTTTTCCACACCATCTCCACCACCTCATACTGTCAATCATAACAAACAAGTTAGTATTAAATCTGTTGATGAGAACAGACCCAAAACCAAAAAGGTTTGGGTCTCAAAAACTAAGTAACTTGTTGTGATAAATGCAGGGTTCTTCAGCATGCCAAAGAAGCATCTGGTATGTGGACAGTGGAGGATCCATGCATATGACAAGGAGCAGCTCTCTTCTTAATGCTTACTCTCAAGGAAAGAAGGGGTTTGTCTCTTTTGGCAATGATGCAAAAGGTTACATCATCGGCAAAGGCTTTGTTTCCAATGGTGAAATAAGGTTTGATGATGTTAACCATGTGGAGAATCTCAAGTACAACCACTTGAGTGTCAGTCAAATGTGTGATAAAGGCCATGTTGCACTCTTCACCAGCCAGAACTGCAGGATTCTGTCATCCAATGCTCTGAGTTTGATTGACAAGGTGTTGGATGAACATACTCTCCTGAAGGCCAACAGGACAGGAAGGGTATATGCCTTAGATCTTTTAAAGAAAATTGATCTAAAAGGCCATCCTTACCTATTCTCTAAGGCTTCTACTCAGGAATCTGAACTATGGCATAGAAGGCTTGGTCATGTGAATCTCAAAAACATGAACCAGCTAATTCATCATGGTTTAGTAAGAGGGTTGCCTATGAAGGAGTTCAAATGTGATAACAACTGCACTGCCTGCTTAAAAAGGAAGCAACACAAAGTATCATTCCCTTCATAAGAAGAGCCAAAGTCCACTGCCTGCTTGCAATTATTGCATATGGATCTTTTTGGTCCTGTCAGAGTGATGAGCAATGCAAAGAAGAAATATTGTCTAGTAATTGTGGATGATTACTCCAGAGTTGTATGGACTTTCTTCTTTCACTCCAAAGATGAAGCTGCATAAGCTATTATGAGCTTTGTGTTGTATGTTGAGAAACAATATTCCTTTCCAGTCAAGTGTGTGAGGAGTGACAATGGCATAGATTTTAGAAGTCACACACTTGATGAATTCTACTTGTCAAGGGAATCAAGCGGCAGTTCAACATTCCAAGAACTCCTGAGCAAAATGGTGTAGTGGAGAGAAAGAACAGGACACTGGTTGAAGCTGCCAGGTCAATGTTGGCTGATTCAGGCTTGCCATTGACATTTTGGGCTGAAGCTATCAACATAGCTTGCTATGTGCAAAATAGAGTATTAGTGAATCAAAGGTTGATGAAGACTCCTTATGAAGTGATACATTATTTGGCCCCTTTGATTTCATTCTTTAGAGCATTTGGCTGTCCTTGTTATATTCTCAACACAAAGAATCCACTCCAGAAGTTTGAATCAAAGGTGGATGCAGGGTACTTTGTTAGTTATTCATCTACTTGCAAGGCATACAGAGTTTTCAACTGCAAAACAAAGATGGTTGAAGAGACTTTGCATGTGAAGTTTAATGAATCTCCAAAGGACAAGATTCCACAAAACCCTGTGGAGTTATTTGATTTGGACATACTGTAATATGTTCCTTATCAGTCTCCAGCTGTTGTTCCTGTCAATAGTTCTCCACCTGGTGGTACTGATGATAATGCTGACAGTACTCACCTTTTTAGGTTTAGTGATCAACTGCCTGAGTCATCTAAACCTGATGCTCCTGTAGTCTCAGCAACTCCATCCACAACAAATGCTGATGAGATTTCTGAATTATCTACTTCATTTGAGTTGCCATCTCCTATTTGGTTTCAAGAATCTCCATCAACATCAGTTGCTGCTGAATCTCCTACAAACACTTGCACAGACCTCATTGTTTATCAAGAGCTGAAGGATCACCCAATGTCTCATATCATTGGTGATATCAATGCTGGAGTCTCAACCAGAAGTCAATTGTCCAATTTCTACTTCTATGCTCTCTTCATAAGCCAGTAAGAGCCAAAGAACTATCATGTTGCATTAAGAGACAATGGATGGGTTGAAGCTATGCATCTTGAGCTTCTTCAGTTCAAAAAGCAGCAAGTGTGGGAGCTTGTTCCTTTACCCCAAGGTAAGTGTGCAATAGGCACTAAATGGGTGTTTAGGAATAAAACAGATGAAAAGGGCCAAATTATTAAGAACAAGGCCAGCCTGGTTGTACAGGGGTTTGCACAAGAAGAAGGTATTGATTATGATGAAACCTTTGCCCCTGTAGCCAGACTGGAGGCAATTCGATTGTTCTTAGCTTATGCTGCTTTTCATAACTTTAAAGTTTTTCAAATGGATGTCAAAAGTGCATTTTTAAATGGTAAAATAAAAGAAGAGGTTTATGTGTGTCAACCACCAGGTTTTGAGGATAATAAACATCCAGATTGGGTGTATAAGCTTGATAAGGCTCTATATGGGTTGAAACAAGCTCCTAGAGCCTGGTATGAAACATTGTCTAACTTTCTTCTTCAAAATAATTTCACTAGAGGCTCCATAGATAAAAATTCATTCATTAAGAAAGTAGGGCAGCATAAGCTATTTGTTAAAATTTATGTTGATGATATTATTTTTGCATCCTCTGATCCACAGTTGTGTGATGAATTTACAAAGTTAATGCAAAAGAAGTTTGAAATGAGTACCATGGGAGAATTATAGTTCTTTCTAGGTTTGCAAATCAAACAAAGGACTGATGGAACCTTCATTCATCAGTCCAAATATACAAAAGATCTTCTGAATAAGTTTGATTTACAAAACTATAAGCCATGTTCTACTCCCATGAGCAGCACCACACAACTGGATGTTGATCAGAAAGGTAGAGCGGTTGATGAAACCCTTTATAGATGTATGATTGGGTCCTTGATGTACCTTACAGCTTCTAGACCAGACATTATGTTTGCAACATGTGTCTGTGCTAGATTTCAGGCTGCACCTAAAGAATCCCATTTGATTGCAGTCAAAACGATCTTTAGATACATGCAAGGTACTCAATCTCAAGGACTTTGGTATTCTACTGGGCATTCTTGCAAATTAGTTGCTTTCTCAGGTAGTGACTATACAGGATGCAAAGTCACCAGAAAATCAACTTCTGGTGGATGCCAATTTCTAGGCAATTGTTTAGTTTCTTGGCAGAGTAAGAAACAAACTTCAATTGCTACATCAACTGCTGAAGCAGAGTACATTGCTGCTACAAGTTGTATATCCCAGGTACTCTGGCTCCAGAATCAATTCTTGGATTATCGCATTACAGAGACTAAGAAACCATTACTCATGGATAGTGCTTCAACTCTTTGTATTGTTAAGAATCCAGTCCAGCATTCTAGGACCAAACGTATTGAGATCAGACATCATTTTATTAGGGATTGTTATGAAAAAGATCTGATTGATCCAAAGTTTGTTCCTAGTGCTGATGAGCTTGCAAATATCTTTACTAAGCCTTTTGACAGTGCACATTTTCACAATCTGGTGCTAAGGCTTGGTATGCTGCAGCTGGAATAATTGACTAATACTAATGTTCTCAGGTCACAAATACTGATGAGCATTAGTATACAAAAGTCAAAAATAAGTACCGATGAGTTATTTTGTCTTCAGTACTGAAGTACATTATTTATTGAAAAGAACTGATGGACTTACAACTACTGATGTGGTTATAACTAATGATGTCTGTTTCTAACAAATAAGTACTGAAGAACAAATTTTGTCAACAAATACTGATGCGTCATCTTACACATAAGTACTGAAGACAACATTTGTTCACAAGCTCTGAAGAATAATTTATTTCATCAGACCTTCTGAACATCTGTTCACAAGAGCTGAAGAATAAATATTCACAAGAGCTGATGACAAATGAAACGCCTGAAAAATCATACAAAGTCTGATGAGTAAGTGTTGAGGTCAGAATAAAACAACTGAATTGACGACAACAGCTGATGAGTAACTTTACTCTTCAGCTGATTCAAACAACTGATGTTTCATGTCAAAAAAACTGAAGGACAAAACCGTGTCTTTAGTAGTTTACAACTACTGATGACTAACACCAAGTCTTCAGTTGTTTACAACATCTGAAAGACAAAACCATGTCTTCAGTAGTTTCAACTACTGATGACTAACACCAAGTCCTCAGACGTTTATAACAACTGAAGCCAAAACCATGTCTTTAGTAGTTTATAACTACTGATGACTAATCACATGTTTTTAGTTGTTTACAACCTCTGAAGGTTAAAACCATGTCATCAGTCATTTAAAACAACTGATGACTCATGCCAAAACCTTCAGTCGTTTTCTTTCAGCCGTTTCATATCCATACCCTATAAATACCTAACCCTAACTTCAGATTTTTCATTCTCTCACAAACCTAACGTTCAAAAACTCTGAAATCTCTCTCCTCACATTAATGGCGACCATGCAGCTCAAACCAAGACACAAATGTGTTGCCTACCTTACCAAATCACCCTTTTGGACCAAGTTTGATAATGCCATTGATCTAATGGTCAATTCTCCATACAAAACGGCTTTTCTTCTTAATCCGACCATCTATGCCGAATCCCTAAACCAGTTCTGGACGAACGTCACCCTTACCACTGGGGAGAATGACACCGAGGTCTCTCTCCAGTCGTTCGTCAACAACCAAAAGGTGGTCATCACTTCTGCGATCATTGGCCAAACCCTAAATTTGAATGATGCCACCTTCATCACTGAGTATCCAAAGGGCACAACCGATCTATCTTTTGCCCACCATGGATACCAGGGTGACCTTAGTGCTTCTACCATCCTCAAGAAGTACTTCCATGATGCTGAACGATTAATCTTTCACATGGTCAATGTCTGTCTTGCCCCTAAAACTTCTTCATGGGATCAAATGTCATCTAGGTGGTAACAGGTATTGTATTCCATCCTAGAGCAACAAAGTTTAAACTCTTCTAAAATAATATTTTTAGAACTTAAAGATATGGCTGTGAAACCTTTGGCTAACCGATAGATATTATATCCAAGGTTCATCATGGCCATCATTGAAAACCAGCTTCAAGCTGAGGGACTTGTTGGCCTTGGAGTCCCTGCTTTGGCAGTATTGCCTGAGGTATACTCCAGGCACAACTCAGACCAACACCTCAAACAGGTTGCCAAGCTACTAAAACCCAAGCAGCGGGAACCCACAGCCTCCACCTCCAAATCCAAAGTCCCCACCAAACCCAAAATCAAAAAGCCCAAAAAGGCTACTCAGGGAGTTGAGTCCCCTAAGGATGCCCCTGCACAACAAAGGCAGGAAGTAGCTACAGGTATTAATCCCCCAGTAGTTACAAGGACTCTACCCACCTCAACCGCTCAGGCATCCTCTCAACAGGAGCCTGAAGCAACCACTTTCGGGGCAACCACATCTTTGGAACCTTTCTCACTTGAGAAGGTTACTATTGAAGAGCACCACACTCCCCAGGTGCAAACAGATTCACCCTAATCTCCCACTGCAACCGGCCCAAAAAGCCCCACTTTTATCATAGCGGAAGTGCTGACTCAGCTCAACACTCCACCCTCTCCCCAGGAACCTATCACAACTGGGAAAACCCCAACCAATAAGAGGGAGGAATCAAGTGTTGCTGAGAACCCTCAGCACAGGGATTATCAGGTTCTATCTTCTAGTGTGGCAAAGGAGATAAGAACATCTGGTGAGGCTGCCACTCTTCCTGGTTTAGCACATGAACAGGATGCAGCTGGTACCATCTCTAAGTCCTCACCCGAGGCAACTACCGATGAAGGATCCTCTCCTAAGGCAGGAAGTTCCCAGTACCAAGACAAAGGGGCATATGTGATTACTGAGCCACACTCAGCACATGTACATCCTGATCTAATCAGGAGGTCAGGTGATTCAGCTAACACTGATGATGACCTGGGCTTCTTTTATGATGTTCTAGCCCAGAACACTATCTTGAGATGAGGTGAGTAGACTAAAAGAGCTACTTGCCAATGTGACTCAAGAATCAAGTCCATCTGCCACCATTCACCAACAGATGGCACCTTCCTCTGAAGGTCTCCCAAACACAGAGTCACTCCCAAAATCTCAGCCACCAGCCTCTGCTTCTCGCACTATTTCTCAGGGACAAAACCCCCCTGAGCAAATGGTCTCAATCTTTCAAAATTCTCTGCCTCTCATCACACCCATCATGACTGATATAGTGAATAAAACCCTTGATGAGAGGCTTGCCTCAAACATACAAACCCTGGTGGATGATGCTGTGACTAAAAAGCTTTCTGACAGTCAAACCCCTGCAACCAAAAAGGGGGAGACTCAGTCAGTGAAAGCAATCAAGAGAAAGAGAATGGGGGAAGAGAAGAGAAAGAGGTAGAGAAGGAGGTAGAAATAGAGAGGGAGATGGTAGAGGAGACTGGGAAAGAGAAGGAGAGTGAGAAGGGAAAAGAGAAGGAAAAAGTGACTGAAAGTGAAAGAGACTTTCATGTCACATATAAAAAGAAGAAGGGTGGAGAAAAGGAGAAGGAGAAGGAGCTAGCAGTCCTAATCAAGGAAGCTGATGCCCAACACAGCAAGTCAATGGATAAAATCATTGATCAGCTGTTTAGGCAAGGCTTTGACACTGCTGAGCTAGATACTAAGATAAGGAAGTTGGAAGTACAGGAGATTGAAAGCCGATGGTCTGGTCATAGTGAACAAGAAAAGGAGAGATTAGAAGCTATGGCCAGATTCATTTTGAAGTATTTGGGGAGATCAGTCCTGGAAGTCAAATCATGGTCCAGGGACAGCATCTTGGCAACAACCACCAAGATCTGTTCGTCTGAGGTATTCACCAAGGGCCTGATCATAGAAGCCCTAAGTGAAGCTGGTCCAGGGAACAGGACTGAACTAGCCAAATACACCACAGCCTCACTTACATCAAAATTGCTAGAACAGCCTGCCCAATCTCCCATACCAAAAAAATCCACATCACAACCCACAAAACCAACTCCCTTACCCAAAAAACCAATAGCCGATGACGCACCCCAGAAGAGGAAGAGAAGGGTGTTGAGGCTTGAAGAAGAAGAAGAAGATGATGATGAAGATGAGGACAGGCTGCTAATTTCAGCTGTCATTCTATTGCCGAAGGCCAAAAGTCACCTTTCAACAATTACTCCTGAGATCCAAAGGCAAATTGTTAAAGTGAAGCTAGAAGAAGAAGAGCTTCACAAACAGCATGATGAGGAATTGTTGAAGGTGGTTGATAAAACTTATGCTGCCACCTCATCAATCATAAACATGAAAAAACATGCTCAGAGATTATCCACTCTCAGACAAACATTTCAATATCAAAAAGAGAGAGTGAGGATTTGGCCTGATCCTAGGGTGTCTCATACGATTCATAAGAAAGACATTCCACAGAGATACAAGGGCCAAGTAAAGAAGATCGTAGATGAAGTGATCACTCTGGCCATGGTAATATCACCCTGGGAGATCCTTGATGACTTCAAGAAAGCCTATAAAGCTAATCTGCCCCCACAAAAGATGTTGCAGAATAGAGTGGTTAAAAATGGGTTAGTGTATAAGAGGCTTGAGGAAGTTAGGAAGAATGAGCTCCAGTTGTTCCTAGAGGGTAATCACCCTGATGATTTTGTTTACAGAGCAATAACAACTGTGGAGCTCAAGAATGGGAAACAGGTCAAATACCTCTCTGAGTATTATGGGCCGGAGTCACTCTTTGAGGGAGAAGCAGAAGAGCTCACCATGGAGGAACAAATAGTCTTCCTTGAGGCCTACACAAGAGAGTCTTACAGACTCATAGTTGGGAAGTAGGTTTCATGGATGGGGTAACAACTCTGTGTCCAGTTCCCTAAAACAGACTTCCCATCCGTCCTCTGATAATCATACTTTTTCAAACCTCTTCCTAGGCATGTGCTGATCTGGGTCATTTCTGAGCTGATCCAGAAGAAAAAGACTAATCTTTCTGCCAAATAAGTGGGACATCAAATAAGCTTAAAGGTTTTGGCTGCATTGGTTCAGGGGGAGTTTGTTGGACCAAAAGAACCAATAAGCAAGATCAGAAAAACCTTTAAGTCCCACAAACATCACAACAACTGCTGAAGACTTCATCAGCTGATGATGACAACAACTGAAGACTTCATCAGCTGAAGTACAAAGACTGAAGACATCAGCTGATGTACAAAGACTGAAGACATCATCTGAAGTACAAAGACTGAAGTCAACAACTGAAGACATCAGCTGAAGACATCGGCTGATGACAACAGCTGAAGTTTAAGTCTGAAGTTCAAAGTACTAAAGACTTCAGAGGTTGTCACAACAGCTGAAGAAGTATTCTTCAGTTGTTGTGATAGTTTTCCTTTTCAGTAGTTTCCTTTCAGTTATTTCCTTTCAGTAGTTTTCTTTTATGTTTCAGTACTTTGTAAAACGTCTGAAGAGCATGTTCTTCAGACGTTGTAGTTTTAGTAGTTTCTTTTCAGTAGTTGTAGGAGTTTACAATTGTCTTTTGTAAGAAGATGTCAGCTGTTAGACATCTTTAATAGTTTAGTCTACTTTCAGTAGTTTGTTGTAATAACGGTTAGATGTCACTGTCAAGTGACATCAGCTGACGTCATCTTTCCTATAAAAGGAAAGATGACCTAATTGTAACTGTGTCGAAGCGTGTGTTGAATGAATATATACCTTTTGGCAGAAATTCTCTCTCTCTCCATAACTATACTGTTGCATTGATATATCATGTGTGTTCTTGCTATAGTTTATTCTAATTCGTACGCTATTCCGCTACAAATCCAATCTAATTGATCAAACTAGATGCTTAGATCCTTTCACTTTACAATTCAAACAGTTACAAACATTTTATCTATGATTAAACCTGTGAACTCACCAACTTTATGTTGACACACTTTAGCATGTTTTCTCAGGTAACAGGAACGCTTAATCTCATGATGCACGATTAAGGAACGCACTCAGAACATTCATTCATCAGTATCATTTAGTTGCATTGAACATTTGTTTTGACATATCACTTTTAGATTTTCAGTATTGATTTACATTTCGTTTATTTGCTTCCGCATTGTTATTCATTTCATTTATGCTACTATGAGTCAAGTCAAACGTTTATTTTTAAATTCATATAGTGTCGTTTGATATGACCGTGTCTAAGATCCTAGTATGTCACACGCCTAACGGTAAAACCCCGTTTGTGGAAATTGAGGGTGTGACAGATTGGTATCAGAGCCACTGGTTATAGAGAACTAGGATTGCATTTGCATTTATAAAACAATAATAATAGAAAGTAATTTTAAAAAATCAAATATTACTACTAGAAGAAAAATAAAATGGGAAGAAATGGAATTTCCTGATAGTTGGATACTAAATAATTGTACCCCAAAACAACAATATATAGATAATAATCCAATTGATATTATTCAAACATCTGAAGGATCAATTCAGATACAATTTGATAAGATTAGACCTAGAATATCTAGATCTATGTCCTCAAGATCATCAAATTTTCATATATCTCTATTAGGATATACTGTTAGAAGTCCTTCTAGAGCTTCTACTTCTCAAATAAGAGAAGAATTACCTGAAAATAGGGTAGAAGAGTTAGGAATTAATTCTGATAATATAGTAAGAGGTGTATATAAGCCTAATGAACCGGAATTAACCGAGTCGGAAATGAATTTTCGATATAATGAATCAGATAGAAAAAACAAATTTTAGCCAAGGATCATTGGCAAGAAGAATAATTAGTGAAGAATTTAATCGAGAACAATGGAAATTACTTAGAAATTGGTTTTTCAAAAATTTTGATGACCAAGATACAAATATGTTTCAAGAAATTTTTTATAAAGAACATAGTGAGGAAAACACAATTAAACCTTTTGTTCCATGGTTTATAAATAAGTATACTAATAATATGATTTCTGTAATACAGAGAGAATATAATATTAATGGAAAAATTTTAAAAACTACTTTTCCTCCTCATCAACCATTCAAGATAGAAAAAGATAGCGAAATTAAATACTATCAAGCTTTTCAAAAATTAATGGAAGAAAATACCTTACCTGTGATAATATCTTACATAATAATATGTTTAAACAACAAAATTATATGAATATATGTTTAACTATTTTAGGAGAACAATTAAATTCCATAAATGATAGGATAAATGAATTAATATCCCAGGTTAAAATTTTAAAATTTTCTCATAAAGAAGAATAGAAAGGTATTATAGCCACTCCGGCTATACAACCTTCGCCTGAAATAAAAGATTTTAAATTAAAATCTATTTCTGAAATAGCAGAATTATTAGATAAAAAATTAAAGGGTCTAAATGAAAAATTTTCAAATTTAAAAATTAATACTTTAACTGAAGAATTTTCAGATTCCATAAACAAAGATAATTACCAAGAAAAAATCGATGATGAAATTAAAAAAGTTGAAAATTTTGCTAATAAGCCTACACAAAGGATGTATTATTATCCTAAGCTAACTCCTCAAGATGTTTTAATAGAAGAACAAGAATATATAGTTAATAATTCATATCATGGAAAACACATCTATGAATGGAACATAGATGGAAAAACTGATAAACAAATTTCAGATACTGTACACAGAATGATGATGTATAGTACTATCTAGAGCTTCTACTTCTCAAATAAGAGAAGAATTACCTGAAAATAAGGTAGAAGAATTAAAAATTAATTCTGATAATATAGTAAGAGGTGTATATAAGCCTAATGAACCGGAATTAACCCAGTCGGAAATGAATTTTTCGATAGAATGAATCAGATAGAAAAAATAAATTTTAGACAAGGATCATTGACAAGAAGAATAATTAGTGAAGAATTTAATCGAGAACAATGGAAATTATTTAGAAATTGGTTTTTCAAAAATTTTGATAACCAAGATACAAATATGTTTCAAGAAGTTTTTTATAAAGAACTTAGTAAGGAAAACACAATTAAACCTTTTGTTCCATGGTTTATATTTTTTTTAATAGGTTTATAAACTTATTAAAGTTGGGTTCAACATTGATTTGATTCTTAGCCTTCCATTAGGCTAATGAGTACAGAAAATAAAAAAATAATTATTAAATATGCAAGATTTATTACCTCTGTTGTGAGACACCAAGATTCTTTTCTTGAAAGCTGTTTTCCAGCAGAAATTTTATTATCAGAATATTTTTACAAGAGATTTAGAGAGAAGACTGATCCTAAGATCAAACACACCAAAAACTAAGAACCTGAGCTCCTTTTATAATGAGAGTCTCAAGGTACAAACAAAATATTCACAGTAAATTACAATAATTCGACCTCAATTATTTTTTGAAATTTTCAAAAGTAGACATTATTATGTCTGATATAATTAAGACTTTAATCATGTCGTCTGTCCTTCATAGACTTGTCGTTTATTTTATTTGTCTTTTTCCGTTTTTCCTTGGATACCGAATTTTTGAGATCCTCTAGCATCTCATCCAGATCTTCTTCTAGAATTTCTTCATCAAACCCACAAGGGTCTTGGGATTCCCCGGGGAGAGTATCTTCTTCTGAGTTATTGGTAGACATTTCTGAGATATGATCTACTTGGTCTTTGTCTTGAAGATTTTTCATCAACTCTTTTTAATTTCTTCGAAATATATGGCCAACAATTCTTTTTAGAGATTTGATTTTCTCCTTTTATTTTAATATTTTGGGTTATTTCCTGGAATGGACTGGGAGATTCCCTTTAAGTTTTTAAGCTAATTTGCTTTGAATATAGTTCTATAGTATCTTGAATTTTATGCAAGGTTTCTTGACCTTCTGGGACACCATTGTTGTCAAGCTTCATCATCTTCTTCCAGAATTTTATGTAGAAGACTCTTCTCAGACAAGGGATTTGTTGGATCATGAGAAAGGCCGGTGTAACCAAAACTATTTCACTTATTCAATTTGGTGCTACATTCAAAGGCTTTCGAAGCTAAGTATGGGAACTTCTGAAGGTTGAAGAGTTCATCCGAAGACAAGTAAAAGATCAACTTCCGAAGACAAACTCTACTTCCGAAGAAAAGGAGAAGTTGCCAAGCCTCGGAAGAAGCAGTCTTCCGAAGTATAAGTGGCTTTGGAAGAAGCTATTCTTTCGAAGCAACTTAACCTTCGGATGACACTGCTATGAACCAGTGGACATATGTATGGTCTCTGACATTCTGCTGCAGACTTCTGATATAGCATGGCTTTTTCCTAAAGAGCCATGTAGTTGACCATACTTTATTCCACTGTTTACCTTTTTATGATAGTACATATTACCAACCTTAGTTAGTGACAAAAGGTAAGTCAGGGACATGTCCTTACTACCAAATCTCAGATAAAATATCCGAGATACTTTAACCTATAGTCTTGTAGTATAGGCTTTTGGTTATTGGTTTCCAGCTGGTATCAAAGTATATCCGGCTGTAGGTAGTATTATATATTGTTCTTATTGTAGCTCATTAGACAGAGATTGTGCTTGCAAGAGTCTTGTAATCCTTTGAGTTCAGAATCAATATATAAAAGTACCTTCAAAATTTAGTTCTTGTGTTCATTATCATCTATTACTTGTTATATTGTGATCAACTCTTGTTAAGACTCTCCTGAGTGTTGTTCTAGGTGAGTTTGAGAGAAAAGCCACTTGTTAAGTGACCAACACCGATCCTGCAATTGGTATCATAGCTATTCAGGCTCTTGATTGCGTGATCTAACCATCCAAATCAACTTGTTTTCACTCCTCCCTACAACCCACTCACTCAAATGGCCGCTCTCACAAAAGCTGATATGGAAACTGGTACCATGACCAAGTCCTCACTGATCACCCCTGAAGATTTTGACACATGGTGCACAAGAATGGAAGGCTTCATCAAGTGTCAAGACTCAAGGATGTGGGACTCTGTTATTAATGGTCCTTTCCTACCAAGCACTACTTCTGCTACTGGTAATCGCATCATTCCAAAAGATGTGGATGATTACTCAGAAAAAGATAGAAAAATAATAGAGCTTGATCAAAGGGCTATGACTTCTCTTCAAACTGCTCTTCCAAACTCCATCTACAGAGGTTTTAAGAAATGCAAGACAACTAAAGACTTATGGGATGCACTGAAGCTCATGTATGAAGGATCCAAGGAAACTAAAGAGAAGAAGAAGGATCTCTTAAAGCAACAGTTTGAAAACTTCACTTTCAAGGCTGGTGAGACCATGACTTAACAATAATTCAGGTATGTTGAGATAGTGGATACTCTGGTGGATATTAGAGTAACTCTTGAGAACAGGGACATAGTAAGGAAGTTCATGTCTTCTCTTCCTAAAATATGGACACACTATTGTGTTGTGATCAAGAGAACATCGGACCTTAAAACTCTTACTCTTACAGAGCTGTATGGTATCTTGAGTGCATTCCAGATGGAGATGAACATGCAAGGTTCCTCTGGTAACTCCAATAATCAACTGAGTTCAGCTCTTCATGTGGTTGAAAGGGAAAGCATAGAACCATAACATCAGTTGCTATACTACCCTGACAACTTACAAAATAGACCCTTCATTACTCTACCTGAGACTCCAAGGTCTCAACAGGCTCAACAAAACTCCTTTCAGGATAGTTATGCCTTTGTCTCTGGAAGTGGACACTCTAGTGATTTTCAATATTGCTTTGATGACCTTGAGTGCTTCAGTCCAGATGATGTAGAGTATATGGACATTGTCCAACAGATGGCTCTTCTAACATACAGAGCAAAGAAGTTCTTCAAGAGAACTGGAAGGTAATTCCCTCAAAACCCTGTCAACAGCAAGTTTGGGTTTGACAAGACCAAGGCAAGTTGCTACAACTGCAACCGACTGGGTCACTTTGCTAGGGAATGCAAGGCTCCCAAGAACAACCTGGGAACCCCACAGGCCTCCACACATCCCTCAACCTCGAAGCCTGAAGAAAAGACAACTGAAACAGCTGCAATAGCTTAAGATGTTGACTGGAGCTTCATGGTACAGGATGTGACTCCTGCTCAAGCACTCATGGCCGGAACATATAATGCTCAGGTATATGAACATCTTTGCACGCCAGCCTGTATTGCTAAGGTTAAACTTGACAAGGATTACAATATGGAAATCAGATCTGATGTTGAGTCTTTAAATTTCTTAAAATCTGACTTTAAAAGAGCTGAATCTGACTATCAAAAGAAAATTGAGGAGTTAGAGAAAACTGTGTCTCTTTTAAAACATGAACAAACCAACTATAAGACTCAAATCAAAGATCTGATATCCAAGCTGTCTGAAGCTCAAGCCCAGCTTGTCACTGCTGAGGCTCAGGCCAGGAAGGAAGCTATTGCTGAGCAAAACTTCCAAGCTATTCTTGCATCATCCTCCCATTCCAAAATGTTTTATCAAAACAAAGAAAGGTTGGGAACCAATGAAATTGCTCCACCACACTTTTATGAGTCTATTAGATAACCTAGATGTGGTACTAAGGAGCAAGAGGTTCCAACTGCTGACCCTTCTTCACTAGAATTAAAGGAGGATGCAATAATAGTGGCTACCACAGGGAAGAAACATGTAATTGTACCCATCTCCTCTTATGAAGATCAAATCCTAACCACCAATACAAGAAGAAGCAGAACAAAAGCTGCTAGAAAGACTGCCAAGAAAGTTGCTGAGTCTAAGCTAAAGATCAACCCAAAGCAGAAAGGTGTCTTTATCTTAGCTGGATTTCAAGTGTTAGGTACCTCTGATTCAGGAAAGGAGTGTAATACCAGCACTCCTATCCTAACAAAGGATCAGAAGTTGAAAGGGAAAGTTGATGATGAAGAAAAAAAGCCCAAGAAACAACAACATTTAAATTCCCAAAAGACTAATATCACATGCATAATGTGTGGTTTGCACAACCACATGACTAAAGATTATTACTATAATCCAGCAAGCACACATTATGCAAATAATGTTAGAAAAGAAGTAGTCAGGGAAGGTTTCACATTTGGACCATTTCAAACAGTCCAAGTAATGAGACAGGGAAAGTTGGTCTCAGAAGCCAAGTTACTTTCGAAAGAAAGTATTTCTTCCGAAGGGAAAATTGCTTCGGAAGCCAAAGTTTCAAAAGTTCACGAAAGAACAAGAAAGCTTCCCTGAAACCAAACCAGAAGAAGACTACTTCAAAAGAAAAGGTGGTGAAGGCTTCTTCCGAAAAGAAAGAAGCTTCAGAAGAAGTCCATGCTGCAATAGCCTCAACAAGCTCATCCTCAAAGATCAACCAAGGGATGGATTGGAAGATCAAGGAAGTTGTTGCAGCCCAAACCTCTTCTTCAACAACCTCTATTGAACCCCAATGCATATCTTTTGGTTCGATCATGTCATCATCTTTGGAAGAGCCCAAGACCAGCAAGGCTTGGGCTTTCAAACAAAACTAACAATCTCATCTTATGTGCAGGGACATCCATTTGACAAGAACAACAATGTCTGGATTGTAGATAGTGGATGCTCCAGGCACATGACAGGGAACAGATCTCTCCTTTAATAATTCCAGAACTATGATGGGGGGCCTGTCCAATTTGGATGTGAAACCAGAGGATATATTTCTCACAGAGGAAGTATATCCAATGGTAGATTAAACATTGACAAAGTTCACTTTGTCAAACAGATTGAACACAATCTGTTAAGTGTTTCTCAATTCTGTAACCAAAGGCATCAAATGGTTTTCACAGAACATGAGTGCGTTATCCTCAAACCAGGGATGACAATTCCTCCAGAATTGGTGCTTCTTAGATCTCCCAGGAAAGGGGATATGTACAAGCTAGATATGAACGATGCTTCTCCTATGGGTGAAGTATCATGTTTTCTTTCCAAAACTGATAATGATGAATCAACACTATGGCATAAACGTATGTGTCATGTAAATTTTAAGACAATGAATAAGTTGGCTAAAAATAACTTGGTATATGGTTTGCCTAAAAAGGAGTTTTTCTACAAAGATAATTGTGTTGCCTTCCTGAAAGGGAAACAACACAGGACATCTCACAAATCCAAACGTGTTAATTCAATCACTACTCCATTACACTTATTGCACATGGATCTTTTTGGTCCCAAAAGTATAATGAGCATTGGAAGGAAATCATACTGCCTTGTGATAGTTGATGATTTTACAAGATTTACATGGGTATTCTTTTTAAAAACTAAAGATGAAACTGCTAAAACTTTGAAATCTTTTATTCTTAAAATAGAAAATCAAATTGATCATAACTTTAAAATCATTAGAAGTGATCAAGGGACTGAGTTTAAGAACTTTATTCTTGACTCATTCTGTGACTCAAAAGGGATTGTCAGACATATAGTGCTCCTAGAACTCCTCAACAAAACGGTGTTGATGAGAGGAGGAACAAGACACTTATTGAGGATGCTCGAACTATGTTAGCTGATTCAAAACTACCTCTAACATTCTGGGCGGAGGCAGTCAGCACTGCATGCTATGTGTAGAACAGAGTTCTTGAGTTAAGCCCCATAGAAAAACCCTTTATGAGTTATGGAACTAAAGACCACCGTTCATTGGTTTTCTAAGGTCCTTTGGCAGCAGGTGTACCATACTTAACACAAAAGACAACTTAGCAAAGTTTGCTAAGAAGTCAGATGATGCTATCTTTGTTGGATACTCTTCTAGCTCCAAAGCTTATAGGGTGTACAACATTAAGAATCAACAATTTGAGGAGTCATCCAATATAGTTGTTAATGAGCACACTCCTTGTGTTAGGAGGAATGGACCTGATTATATCTTTGACTTAGAATTGTTTCCAAACTATTTTAAACCATCTTGTGAGAATGTTTCAGCTGAAACAGGTGCTCAAGGTGATGCTGATACCGATAATACTCAACTATTTGAGCTACCCAGACCTCTTCCAAATTCTCCAAGAGCTGAAAGAGAACAAGCTTCAACCATTCACAGATCAGATAGTGTAACTGTCTCAAGGAATAGTGAAGCTCCAATAAGTGAATCACTTGATGAACCTTAAAACTCCTAAGGTGATCCAGTACAACACTAGGTTGAAGAAAGCAGTATTTTGAAGGAACAGGCAACTGTTAATACTACTTCACAGCCAACCGTTGATGATGTTTCTCAGTCATTCAATCAGTCCTCATTAAATGACTTTGAAACAGCAGCTGGACAGAGTGTTCCAGTTCCTGATCAGAATATGTCCAACCTGGACCTATCTCTGCAACCGGAAGTGATTTCTCGTCTTAGGATTCACAACACTCATCCAACTGAGAACATTGCTTGAGCTGTACGAGATGAAAGTCTCATATACTTGGTTCGGGTCGAAGAAGCAATGTCACTCGATCCTTATCAAACTGACTGCATGTCCGTGAAGGTGTGAGAACAAGAGGATAGACACATTATGGGAATGTCTGTTTCTACTCATGTTTTCTATCCCAGATGGAACCAAAGAAGGTAGAAGATGCCTTGAAAGATAGTAGCTGGGTTGAATCGATGCAAGAGGAGCTGCTTCAATTCAGAAGACAAAAGGTCTGGAATTTATACCCACTACCATCTGGTCAAGTACCCGTAGGCACTAAATGGGTTTTCAGAAACAAGAAGAATGATACAGGGTTGATTATCAAGAACAAAGAAAGATTAGTAGTTCAAGGATACACTCAAGAGGAAGGAATTGATTGTATTGATGTCTTTGCACCTGTTGCAAGACTTGAGGTAGTTAGGATCTTCCTTGCTTATATGGCATCCAAGAACTTTACTGTCTACCAACTTGATGTCAAGTGTGCTTTTCTATATGGGGATATAGATAGGGAAATCTATGTATGCCAGCCTCCAAGATTTGAAGACCCACAGCATCCCAACTATGTGTGCAAACTGGATAAAGCCCTATATGGGCTGCACCAGGCACCTAGGCTGTGGTATGAGACACTATCTTAATTTCTCCTGAAAAGTGGCTACACTAGAGGTACCATTGACAAGACACTCTTCATTCAAATGTCTGGAAAGGATATTTTGCTTGTCCAAGTCTATGTTGATGACATCATATTTGCTTCCTCAAATGACCAAATGTGCAAAGACTTTGAAAGCATCATGAAAAGGAAGTTTGAAATGAGTTCCATGGAAAGAATGGACTTCTTCCTTGGAATTCAGGTGAAGCAATTGAAGGAAGGATTCTTCATCAATCAATCCAAGTATATCAATGACATCTTAGAAAGATTTGAAATGAAGGACTGTAAGCCAGCCAAGACACCTATACCCAGAAACCATAATCTTTTCCCTGACCTTGAGGGGGAGGATACTGATCAACATCAGTATAGAGCAATTATTGGTTCTCTAATGTACCTTACTGCTAGTAGACCTGATATCATGTTTGCTACTTGCATTTGTGCAAGATATCAGGCTGCTCCAAAGGAGTCTCACCTAGTTGCTACAAAGATAATCCTCAGATACCTCAAAGAGCACCTAAACTATGTCTCTGGCATCCAAGAAACAGTGATTTCAATCTCTATGGATACTCTGACAGTGACTATGGTGGTTGCAACATTGACAAGAAATCCACATCAGGAGGATGTCAATTTCTTGGTGGAAGGATCATCTCATGGCAATGCAAGAAACAATCTTGTGTATTTACATCAACTGCTGAAGCTGAATATATTGCTGCTGCTAGCTGCTGTGCTCAGCTACTGTGGATTCAGAACCAGATGTTATACTATGGATTCAACTTGTAAAACCTCTGAAAATCTCCCAAGAACAGTAACACACGATCTCAATCTTGTGAACGCGGAATATAAACAAGATTGGAGTAGAAAAGAAGATTGGATTGAACAAGAAATGCTTCTTCGATTAAAACAAACAACCTATTACAGGTCTTGTGCGATTTCGCACAGATAAGTATGATAATGAACGAAAAGCTTAATTACAAAATGAAATCTAGCTATTTATACTAAACATAGGGTTCTCGCGCGAGATGCCTTTCGCGTGGCAAAGTCTTTCGCGTGGCAGCTGTTCTCGCGTGGAGGCTTGTCTCGCATGGGCTGCTTCTCGCGTGACTTATTCCTGTCGCGTGGATCTGGTTTCGCATATGATGTTTTTCCGAGCCTTGATTTGTCTTCTACAATCTCCCCTAGGCTCGGTGAAACATAATCAATCAAAGTCAACATTCGCCTTCTTGTAAGAGCCAGCATAAGCATACCATTTGTTTCTCAGGATCCGGTCAATCATCCATACATACTGGCAAGATAGAAAATAAACAGACTCATCAGCTGAGATAGGGCAGTGTAACAGCTTGAATAAGTCGTCTTTGCCAAACTTCATTAAGTCTGCTGGATCAATGATTCGATAAGACCTGTCTATACATCTGATCACAGCGTGACCGGAATCCTTTTCACATCTTCAAGATAAAAGATGCTTCAAAGAGTTAGGAGGAACTGGAGCATGCACAGGGACTTTTTTGATAAATTTGGGATGTTGATAGACTCGTATCTTCATAGGAGCTTTTGTATTTTCATCAATTCTTGTTGAGTCATCAATCAACTTTGATTTTGCAGTTTTAAAGTCTTTGAAATTTGTGCGCATCTCCCTTCTTATCATGGATCTCATGAGTTCAGCTTCACTGTAATTACCCTCATTGAAGAATGGAGCTTTACCCATGGACAATAAATCAGCAGCACGTAAAGTATGAAAGTCTTGAGTGCTCTTTAGATAATCAATCTCTCCATTTCTTCTCTTTATAACATACATCCTTTTCTCACCATCATAAGCCCAGCTAATAACGTGAGACATTTCTCCATACTTCTGTTTTGGCTTTGATATAAACAGAAAGTGTGCTTCAGTAGGTGGTGGTGGTGCTTTGAACTGTAAACCTCCTCTAGTGTATAGGGCAATCTGACCAGTAGTAATTGTCTTTGTAGTATCAGTAGGAGGTACACCACTCACAGTCTCATTGGGAATTTCTCCTTCTTCAAGATTTATGTCTTTGAATAGCTCTTGAAGGTTATTCCCAAAAATGTCTGTATACTCATTTTGCTCTTCCAGATCATCAAAAATATCAAGTTCTTCTTCAACAGTTCCAGATGAAGTTTGTTGAAAAGAATACAATTCCTTTTCATACACACTTTCTGTGGCAGGGTCCAATGGATCATATCCTTCTGGATCACTAACACTTGGTCTATCGACATTGTCAGTGTTAGTCTCTCCAGTAGGACTTGAAGAAGAACCTGTAGCATTACCTCCATCATTATCATCTCCATCATCATTATTACCATCATCACTTCCATCATCTCCGCTATCATCATCATCACCATCATTTCCACCATCGTCATCATCATTATCATCATCATTTTCATCGTCATCCTCATCATCATCATCCTCATTATCATCAGAATCAGCATAATCAACTAACTCTTCATCCTCCCTTTCATCAACAATAGGCATAGAAATCATGTGTTCCGGCTCAACAAAAGCTGTAGATGTGTAAGCTTCGGTGATAGGTACTTCCGATGAAATAGGAACATCTTCAGTATTGCTAACACTTTGCTGTACAGTAGATGCTTGTGCTTCGTTGACCGTTTCCTTCTCAGGAACAGTATCAGTAGGAGGTGGGCTTGGAGAGCGTCTACTTGATTCACCAATTACTGTAGTAGACCTTATGATAGGGGGCTGATGAAAATAAGTTTGTGAAATAAATTCTCTCAGCTCGTTCAGTTGTCTCTCCAACCCCGAAGAGTAGTCAAACATGCTCTTCATTTGTTGCTCAAGAGATGCCAATCTTGTGTCTTTGATAGCTGAGTCAAGATGAATCATGTTGATCAGGTTTGTCTTTTCATCATTGCCTTTCTTTAACTCAGCAATCAATTTCATATTCTCAAAATTTTCTTTCTCCAGGTTCTTTATTCTTTCTTCCAACGTGATAGAACCTTGAGTGCTTGTTGATTCCTCTCTCCTCTGAAACTCAGGAGGAGTATTCAAGAGTGTATCTACATCGAACTCTAGATTTTCTTGATGAGGGGGTGTAGAATAACCAGAGCCAGAAATATTAGCTGCTCCAGAAACAGGAACTGTTTCTGTTTCAGGAGCAGAAGAAGTCACATTTGCTGCCTGATCTTGTTCTGTCTCGGTGACAACCACATGAGTTCGTGGTCTTCTTGGTACAATTCCTCGACCTCTCTTTCTAACTGGATAATCTCTTCTTCTAGCCATCCGTTTTCTTCGTGAGGAGGTATTTGGTGACTCTTTAGGGACATAATCAGTATCCCTGTCTTCCTCATTTGGTCGAGAAGATGTTGGAGTAGAAGGGGTTGGATCAGTTTGGATCACATAGGGAACATTCCTTATTTGATCACTAGCAGTCTCGGAACTAAAAGCAGAGTGAACAACTTCTTCCATTCCTCCTTCTCGTGCAGGCTCATCTTCAAAAAGCTTCTCAATCTCTTCATCAATATTATCTCTAGTAGTAGAAGTAGAAGCACCAGTCTGTGCATCATTAGCATGAACACCTTCATCAAACTCATCAACATGTTCATCAATCTCAGAAAATTTGCCTATCTTCGCAAAACTTTCACCAGAGCATTTGTTTCCTCTGGCTCCAGTAAGATGAGTAAAAATCTCCTTCTTAATTGTCTGAACAACGTATTTAGGAGATCTCTGAGTGGCAAGCTCAGGAAATGCATCGTTGATGATCAACTGAATGAATCTGGGATACATGATAAACTTTCTCCCTGGATTGGCCGTAGCGTTTTTCACCATCTCTTGAAATATCACGCCAGAAATGCTGAATGGAATATCATCCACCAGAGAAACCAATAAGGATCCAAACACAGCACTAAGGCTATCCATCCCAGCCTTCAAATTACTCAAACAGTGAATTACCACATGAAATAAATATTTCCAATATGGTGGTAACCACTTCTTCTCCAAACTTGGATATCTATACTCATAACCCATCTGAGATAGACAATCCATAACTACATCATCATCTAGTCTTGTTGGTGCTCCTTCTTGGTCATTAAACAGAAGAACTCTGTTTAGTATGGCTTGAGAAACTATCACCCTATTCTCCTTTACAGTGGCTGTGATAATCTGGTTTCCAGCTTCGTCCTTTTCTAGAGCAGCAGTGCTCCAGAAAGAATCTATCAGTTCGGAATAGATGACTGGATCAGCAGAAATAGAATAAACAATCCTTGAGTTCTTCAGCCCCTCAATCATAGATGAAAATAATTCTTTCCCTTCCGGAACTTCATCCAAATATGCAACACAATTATGATTCTTGTTAAAGATCATTTGTGCCATCTGCATTGTCAAATAAGATCAAAATTAGAACACTCAGAATATAACTTAATTATGCCAAAATAATTGCAACACTTAGAACAAAATTTATACTTATAAAATTTCATCACTTGTGAACTATTAATCATCTCTAAGTTTAGTCACAAGTGTATACATGTACTTCACTTAAGATTTTATCAACAAAAATGTTTATTAAGTGAAAACAAGTTGCAATTGATAAGTCCATTTGAGACAAACAACAACAACACTTAGAAACAATTTCAACAATTTCTGTCATGCGAAAACTCCAGTCAAGCGAAATTGAACTTCGTGCGACAACATAGTCTCATGCGAAAATGAGTTTCATGCGAAACACATTTTAAGCGAAATCAAATCTCACGCGAGAACTGTGTTCACGCGAAAATCATATGTCGCGTCTGTTCAGTTTCGTGTGCGATTCGCACAACTCAAAGTTCAAATTAACACTTCAAAACTTGTTTTTAATCCACATAATCCAGATCATTGCTGTCGCCTAAGTCTATTGAGTGTATTTTATTGTTCAATTTCAACTTTACAGTCCATTTCAAGATTTTAATTTCAAAGTTGTTAAGTTCCCCTTAGCATAGTATATCTACAGTAACCAAGACAAATCGATTATACCTTCAAAATCACACTATGCACGTACTAGAGTGAGATGTGAATCAAAATAACAGAATATGAGTGAAATGATGTATGATTTGGTGTATGCGAGAGGAGATTTCGGATTGTGAGCGAAAAGAGTTTTCGGGCAAGCTTTGAGCGAAAAGTGATTATGCCTTGAACAGTGTGATATTTAAGCCCTGAGGAGTCACGCGACATTCCCTTTCGCAAGTCATGATTTTCGCGTGACTATTCTTTTTCGCATGCGAAATAATGACTTTCAAAATTTTAACTTTTTAAATCTTTTCAAACCTTTACACAACTTTAAATCCTTTTATTTTCAAATGAATCAAGTCAACATAAAATGTTATTTACCAAGTGACCAATTAATTTAATGAATCTTCAATTTTCAAAAATTTTCTTGTTATTTATTTGTCGTAAAAATAAAACATCATAAAAGTGAAATAAACACAAACACTTACAAACAAAATAACAAAAGAATGAAAACAATTAAAGAATCAAGATCGGATTTGCTTGTTTTGTATAAATTTTCATAATGAGATCATATAGTTCTTTTGTCAAGTTAAGACTCTGTCCGGCTTTATTTAAAATAACTGGTTAAGTTGATTGTCAATATCTGTTGTCCACTTTAAACTTATACTTCATGTTTTACTCAGAAACATAATGAGTGATATATATATCATGTTTTGTGTTGATTTAATATAAGTCAGTGGATCCCACAATCAGAACTTCTGTAAATTAATTATTATCCTTCAAGACACTATTGAGATTTTTCAAGTCACCCCAATTTGACTTAAACCATGCATTGATGATCAGTGATACCATTTATTGTAATCCTAAATATAACTATTTGAGCATAACTAGCCTGAGAAATATTTCTTAACCCGGAATATTAACAAGTTTAAGGACTTACTGACAGCCATCCGGACTTACGTCTGCCCTCTCAAGATGTTTAGGACTTACAAGCCATTCGGACTTACATGCCCCATCTTTCGATTTTGCCTTCCAAAGTTAAGAACTATTCTCAAAATCAGAAAATATATACCATATAGTATGTATGTCTTTTAGACATATCTTTTGATTTGTTGTGCTTCTTGGCATCTTATATCCTATATGGCCTTTTCCTTTTGGCATCTTTTTGCTCAATTATTTTCTTTTTGTATTTTTCTCCCTTTTGTTTCTTTTTGTATTTTTGTTTATCTTTTATATATACATATATAGTTATGATAATCACTGAATCAATCATATACAGGCTTGAGTATGACAAGGTTATATCTCTCAGTCTGTGTTAGAACATTTTTGGCACATAATCCTGATATGTTCCCCACTGAATCATATTTCTTTAATTCAAGTGTAATCACTCAATTATGATCTTTTCATTTCTGAAAGCAAAGCCTATCAACATATCAAACATAATCCAAGTGTATTCGTATTTAAGCCTTTGAAAGTACTTATACTCGTTTTGAACTTTGTAATATCATTTCTCATTTTAAGTATGAAAATTTCTTCTTTTGATTTTGGCAATCCTTTGATCTTAACTCCCCCTAAGACCAAAAATATTTTTTCAGAACTTGTTTTTCTAATTTTCTCCCCCTAAAATTGTGATTGTCCTTTTTAAGAAAAAGAAACAATTGCAATTTATTCGTTATTAAAAAAATGAAAAATCTTTTTGTGAAGATTCATTAAACCAATTTATCCAAAGTTAATCATTCCCAATGATTGCACAAGGAAATCAAATCGAGAATGATCAAACGCCTTGGTAAATAAATCAGCGATATTTTCAGTTGACGGCACTTGTTTTAGATGAATAAGTTTACGATCAAAACAATCGCGTATAAAATGGATGCGGATGTCAATGTGTTTAGTTTTTGAGTGTTGAATGGGATTTTTCACGATGTTTAGAACTGCCGTGTTATCACACCAAATTGGTGTGTCATAAATGTTGAGACCATAATCAAGAAGTTGTTGCTGAATCCAGACAAGCTGGGAACAACAACTCGAAGCAGCCACATATTCAGCTTCGGCAGTGGATGTGGATACAGTGTTCTGCTTTTTACATTGCCAAGAAATGAGTCGGTTACCCAAGAATTGACATCCTCCTGTGGTCGATTTCCTGTCTAAGTTACAACCACCATAATCACTGTCAGTATAAGCAAATAAATTGAAATCAGAATTTCGAGGATACCAAAGACCAAGTTTAGGTTGACCCTTGAGATACTTGAAAATCCGCTTGACAGCTTTCATGTGTGATTCCTTTGGATCACTTTGATAGCGGGCACACTGACAAACAGGGAACATGACATCCGGCCTGCTTGCAGTTAGATACATGAGGGAACCAATCATCGATCTGTAAAGATGTTGATCAACTGATTCTCCTAATGGATCCGGAGTAAGAGTAGGACGAGAAGCCATTGGAGTTGGAGCTACTTTGGAATCTTGAAACTTGTATTTCTCAAGAATTGTCTGAACATATTTTTCTTGATGAATGAGAATACCCGTCTCAGATTGAGTAACCTGAATACCCAAGAAAAATGAAATTTCCCCAAGGGAACTCATCTCAAACTTCTTCTTCATCACCTCTTCGAACTCCGTGCACATACTATCATTTGTGGAACCAAAAATAATATCATCGACGTAGATTTGAACCAAAATGATATCATCACCTAATTTGTGCTGGAGAAGGACCAGGCTTTTGAATGTTCAGATTAAATGCAGAAGAATCATTCACTTGCAAATCTGGGCTATATACATCTTGATTCACAAGGTTAGCATTATAATGTAGTTTATTTTTAAAGAATCGAGAATTCGTTTCTTTAAAAATATGTTCTTCATTTTCAACTACTCCTTTTGAAACAAATCTATTTTTAAAATCCTTTTCCATTCTTTCTTTCTGATTTACACTTTGATTTGCATTCAAATTATAATTACTATTTGATTTCAACTCATTCAAAACAACATTCTTTTTATTTCCTGACAAGTTTTGTTTACAAGCTGATTGTGAAACGTTTACATTCTTATTTTTCAAACATTCATTCTCATTCTCTTCCTCACTCTCACTTTCCCAATCTTCAACCAACCCATCCACCTTCATTTTATCTGCAAAAATATTTTCAGGTGATTGTTTAGGTTTAGGTACTATGATAGGATCAACAGATAAATTTATTTTGATAGAAGGTTTTAAGTCTTTAGATGGAGAAAATCCAATTCCATAGACCATATCAGAATCACAAATGTTATCAGATGATGGTAAACATGAGTAATCATGATTAATTGGAGGAGCAATGTTAGAAAATCCAACACCACACTTTCCTCCTTTGATCTTCTGAGTCATTTGTGACTTGATTATTCCTTCAACCATTGTTGATGAAAGTTCAAATTTCTCAACAGTCAATTTAACCGTGGCTAATTCACTGTTGAGTCGATTAATTTCTAGAGCGAGTTCATTGTTTCTATTTGTCAAGTCATTATTAGTACTTTCTTTATCATGAAGATTTAATTTCAAATTATATATTGTTTTGTTTAAACCTTCAAGTTTTTCTTTAAAAATCTTTTCATTTGACTTGTGTTTGCTAGCTTGATACTGAAGTTTTTCAACTTCCATTATCAGGCTCTCATTGTGAACTCTGTATCTTTGAACTTTCTCAACACATGTATTTTTACATAGACTATCATATACCTTTGGTTCAGAAGTTTCCCCTTCTGTTTTCTCTGCCTTCTTGACCATGAATGCTTTCATTGCATCAGCTGGTTCTTCCACTGGAGCACTAGCAACAGTCTTTGGATCAATGCATGGATTTTTGACTGTGAGCTCAACAGTGTATTCATCATTCACACTTTCTTCTTCAGCAACCTTTTCAACCTGATCTTCCCTCACAACATTCTCCTTATCTTCTACCACTTTCTCATCCTCTATTTCAACTTTCTCCTTCTCTTCTTCCACCGTGGCAAACAAACCCTCCAACAAATCATCAGACACGAATTCAGCAAACAAGTTTTCTTCCTCTTCTGGTTCTAGAACAATCCTTGCAATAAGTGCATGAGACAAAGTTAGATCAAGGGCCTCCATTTGATCAGACCAATCATATTCAGCATTAGTTTGAGAAACTAATGCTTTAGTACCACCAGAAGTACTTGCTTTGTCTTTCTTTGGCTCTATCTCCACAGTCACCATCTTCTTTGGGCCTTCATTTTGACCAGTTTTTGGTTCAGTACACTCTCTGGCGAAATGACCTGGTTTGTCACAGTTGTAACACCTCAGGTTAGATTTATCAAAACCAATTTTGCTAGAATTGTTAACGCCAAACATTTTCCTCCCAGTTCTTCTAGCAAAATTCTTCGCTCTGTAAACTACCATGGCCATTTGATACTTGATATCATTCTCTTCAACATCATCAGGATTAACTTGTTGAAGATCATCAACTAGAACATTTGGAGCAGTAAGTCTCCCAGCCATGAAAGCTTCATAACTCGACATGAAAGTGGTGAAAAGAGCAAGATGCTCCTCAGCAATCTAAACAGTTTGTTTTGATGGACTAGTGGTAGCAACATAAGCATGTTGACCACCCTGAGAATCATGAGATTGAGAGACTTGTTGATGGATAATTGGGGAATAATGTTAAGCAGCTGGAACATGAACTTGGTGGTTTACTGCTGGTTGAATAAAAGAAGATGCTGCACTTCTAGATTGTTGTTGCTGACACATCTGCGTATAACTGACATAGTAATTCGGATTACTAGCCATCTTTGCATATAAAGCAGTTCCTTCAGCACCCAGAGAACTGAGATGACTAGCAGCTCGCTGCTTATCATCCATAGCATAAGACTTGATTGTTGATATGAGATCAGTCAACTGTAGAGTATACAAGTCTTTGGTTCTCTTTATCAAAGTACAGTTGTTATTCCAACTGTATGGAAGTGAGTTGAGCAACTTCTTATTCACAGTTATGGGTTCCAGAGTAATACCCGCACTCTTCATTTTCGTGACCAGTCTAACAAACCTGGCCATCTGAACTTCCAGCTCTTCACCAACAATATGATTGAACATGTTGAACTCTTGATTCAACATATCCTTTTTGCTCTCTCTCATGTCTTTGTTTCCCATAATCTGAGACTCCAGAGCATCCCAAAGCACTTTAGCACCCCTGAATTCTTGAAACTTTTGTGAGATTTCAGTAGTAAGAGCCATTGTGATTGCAGCATACGCTTTATCATCCAATTCCAATCTCTTTATGTCGTCTTCATCCCACAAATGTTCAGGTTTCTGAACCATTTCACCTTTATCATTTTTGTACAACGGAATGTAAGGACCATACTGGATTGATCTCCACATCTTCGGTTCCGTGTAGATAACATATCTCTCGAATCGAAAAGCCCAATCAGAATAATCATCTTCACAGAGAAGCCTCGGTGGCTTGTTACCAGTACCAATCTCAGTGTCTAGATGAAGTGAAGCAGTAAGATGCTTCAAATTCGGTGCTGTTGAAGCCATAGTGATCAGAAAGTCAAAAAAATCTGGTTTTCATGCAAAAACAGAACTCGTGCGAAACGTGATTTCGCGCGGCACAACCTTTCGCGCAAAGGAACAATTCGTGCGAATTTACAGAATTTCCTTTTCACGCGAATCGCATAAAAAGGTGTAATACCTAACTGAGCGAAAACACCAATTTTCGCGTGCGAAAAATTGCAGATCAAGCGAAAACGTCGAGTTTGTGCAGAAACGAATTTTCAACAGTTTGTTCACGCGAATGTCACCTCCAATTCACTGATTAGGTTTGATTAGATCCATTTTAATCCAATTTTAATGAATTTAAGTCAATTTTAATCAAAATTAAGCTTAAAGTTCACTAATTCAGTTCAATTCGGTCCAAATCAGTCCAAATACTCCACAATCGAGCAGCATAACTTTGCCATCTCAGAATCTAAGGTAATCGATGATGAATTCTTCAAAAATCAAGTAGAACACAATCCAATTCTTCTCCAAATCGTGGTTCAAGAGCCTAATGCTCTGATACCAATTGTAAAACCTCTGAAAATCTCCCAAGAACAGTAACACACGATCTCAATCTTGTGAACGTGGAATATAAACAAGATTGGAGTAGAAAAGAAGATTGGATTGAACAAGAAATGCTTCTTCGATTAAAACAAACAACCTATTACAGGTCTTGTGCGATTTCGCACAGATAAGTATGATAATGAACGAAAAGCTTAATTACAAAACGAAATCTAGTTATTTATACTAAACATAGGGTTCTCGCGCGAGATGCCTTTCGCGCGGCAAAGTCTTTCGCGTGGCAGCTGTTCTCGCGTGGAGGCTTGTCTCGCATGGGCTGCTTCTCGCGTGACTTATTCCTGTCGCGTGGATCTGGTTTCGCATATGATGTTTTGCCGAGCCTTGATTTGTCTTCTACACAACTTCATGAGCACTCCTATCCATATTGACAACAATAGTGCTATCTCCATCATCGAAAATCCAGTGAAGCACTCCAAGAAAAAGCACATTGATATCAGGTATCATTTCATTAGAGATATTCATGAGAAAAATCTGATCAAGCTAATCAAAGTTGACTCAAATGAACAATATGCTGATTTATTCACCAATGCTTTTGATGAAAAAAGATTTAAATATCTCATATCAGCTATTGGGATGATAAACATTGATTAGACTACCTCTTTTGAAAAAATTTTAATGTGTAATGTCTTGTATCAATACAATATAAGCCATGTTACAAAAGATCTCTTCGAAATATTCCCATTATAGATTTCTTCCGAAGAGGAATTAACTCTAGGAAGATATTCCTTAATATCTTCCGAAGTCAGATTCCTCCATGGAAATTTTCTTCTCAGGAGAGTTTTTAGTCTCGGAAGAAGAGATTGACTTCACATCAGATCTATTTCCGAAGCTTATAAAACTCTTCATTCAATAAAACAGTTCTTAGCTTCGGAAGCAATGCTTTGCTTCGGAAGAAAGAATTGCCTTCGAATGACTAATTACCTTCGGAGACGTTTTATACTCGGAAAGAGAGTTTTTACTGTGTAACGGATATCTTTTTCGGCCTCACTCTGTAAAAGGTAAAGATTTTGCTAATGATTGTCAGATTATTTAAACTTATCCCTTGCCGCCATTGTCATTTCATAACCGCACATCATCATAACCACCAAAATCCTCCATAACCCCTACAGTTACTCCATACAGTCACCCCCACTGTTTTAATAATCCAGACCTGTTTAACTTTTACCATTTTACTGCCTTAAAAGTTTCATCGCTTCCAATTCACCCAAATTCAAACTGATCATCATTCACCTTTCACAATGGCGTTAAACCCTCAACACAACCAAGTCGCGCTACTTGATTCTTCAAGAGATGCTGACTTCTCTGAAATCATCACCTTTCTCTCTGAATCGACCTACCTCACAGCCCTTACCGTTAACCCCACTGTTTACTTAAACCAAATGGCAGAATTTTGAGGAAATGGTCGAGCAGAAACCCTAAATGGCGATCGTATACTGAGGACCAGAATTTGTGGACAAGAGTTGATTATTACCGAACAACTCATCAGGGAGCATCTAGAGCTCCAGGATGAAGGAGCTCCTACTAAATTTCCCAAGGATGAATTAGACAACACTTACACTCTAATGGGATATGGAGGAGATGTAAGTAGGTCAACTGTGTACAAGTTCAACTTCTCCTACAACTGGAAGTTTCTCTTGCACATTGTTCTCCACTATTTGTCTAATAAGTCCGGGGATGGGATCAAATTCCCTAAGAACTAGGATGCTTAGTTCATGGGTTGGTGAGAGGCCTGTGCTTCAACTACTCAAGGTTTGTGCTGACTAACCTCATAGTGAATCTTCAAAGGGACACATTCTTCATGTACCCTAGACTCCTTCAGCACATCATCAACTGTGAGTTGGACCAGAGTCAGCTTGTCTGTGCAGCTGCTCTGACTGTCCCTCACATGAGGCCTGCCATCTTCAAGACCATGAAGAAGGTGTCCGCCAACTTCACTGGAAGACACACTGATCTACTTCCAGGTATGATTGAGCGCATAGCTCCTAGTGACATCCCTGTTAACCCCATAGGTGATGAACCCACACCAGCAACTTTCACCAAAAATATCACTTTACCTTCTGCACCCATCACAATCACATATCAAAGACGCCCCAAATGAATCCTTGTTCAATCTAGTCTGATTGAACAAGCTCCTTCCTGTTCAATCCAAAAGAACTAGAGTAGAACAATGGGCTCCCACTCAGTCCGAGGTGTCACCTTCCTTCACCTTTGACCTTAATTTGGGTTTTGAGCTTCCTCGGTCTTAAACCCAAGAGCCAAACACCCAAGCCTTTAGCCCACAGGGTGAGTCTTTATACTCCCTTGTGCAGCCAATTAGGGACAGCCCCACCAGATGCTCAATACATGTAGACATTGATCAAAGTCCCGAATCAGTAGGTTTAGCCTCCCTACCCTTCACTGATCTTCTCCTTAAAACTGATGAAGAGATAACATCTCTCCATGGTAATGAAGTTGATCTAACACACCCTCTCCAAGATCAACAGAGCCTGGAGACATCCCTTATCTCTAGCCCCCATCAGTAAACCTTAACTGAGGTGAGTCCCACTGATGTGGAGAGGACTCATGTAGGCTCAGCTGCCACTACTCAGAGTCTCTCATTGAGCTCTCAGGACAGCGGTGACATTAATCAGACTGAGTTTATGGCAACTTTGCCCATTGATATCTCTGAAAGAGATGACTTTAAGCAGAGGTATCCAGGGTGCCAAGAAGCCACATCTGGTGGTGAGACTGAACATACTAGGTATGTTATCTCATCTCCCCGTGATACTTCATATGAAGATGAGGGAAGTATGCAACTCACTATTCAGTACTTGATCTCCAAGGTCTCAAACCTTGAATCTAAGGTTAGGATCTTAGAGAACATGTCAACCACTTAGCAACTTGATATTGACAATCTCAAGGCTCAACTAGCTGAGACACAGACAGAGAGGTCTGTTAGGCATGTACCAGTTCAAGTCTCATTGACTTCTTCCTCTAGCTCATCTAGCTCTCAAGATGATGCTACCAAAAAGGGGGAGAATGTTTAGAGACAAACACATGAGGAACCACCGGTCCAAGTTTCAACTTCCTACATCATCACTATGCCTAAATCATCTCAATCTATCCTTTAGATTGACTCACAGATGATTAAGGATCTCTACAGACTTTTCATCAAGTTTGTATGGAGATCCTCCATTTATCAACCAAGCCTTGATCCTACACTGATCTACTTTGGAGCTGAAGAGCTTCAAAGGATCACTGGACCTTCTACCACTGTGGAAGAAGTTGGTCAACCTAAGGTCCACATGGAACCTAAGATTCACTTCGAAGGGGAAATGGGGACTGATGGCCCAGCAACTGAAACAATTGGGACAGAAGATGTATCTCCTTCAACTTCTATATATATAAGGAAAGCTTCGGAAGAACCAGCTAAAGCCTCAGAAGAACAAGCTGAATCTTCCGAAACTGAAATGGAGGCTGCGGAAGGAGTGTTCTAGATGTACGAGGATCTAATCATCACAGATGCAATCCTTGAAATGGCATCTGAAGTGAATAGTGAGGACTCACTCGAACCTGCTCCATCCCAAACACCATCTGAGCCTCTCTCTCAATCTGAACCTTCTATCCAAGAACCACCACAGTCAAGCTCTTCAAAAGACAAAGGAAAAAGGAAGATGACTGCGGAAAAGCTTCAGGAAGAGGAAAGGGTTGAAAAGCTAAAGAAGAAGGGTAGATTCCCTACTGAGAAGCTGCTAGCTGTTAGTTCAAAGGCAGCTGCAGCCAATCAAGAGGCAATCAACAACAAGAAAGGTAGATTCCCTACTAAGAAGCTGCTAGCTGTTAGTTCAAAGGCAGCTGTAGCCAACATAGAGGAACTCATTGATCAGCTTATCAACTTAGGAGCTGCAAATGAAGAAGTACTCCTGCTACCACTAAAGGAGTTAGTGACTTTAAAGAGGACAACGAGGCTAAAACAAGAAGAAGAAGCCAGGTTGGCCTTGGAGAGGGAAGATGAGGAACAGAGGAAAGCTGCCTTGCAGCTAAGGGAAGCTAGGATAAAATTCCTACTTTCTAGAGGCTTCAATCTTCAAGAACTTTCTCCACATGACAATGATACGATCCTCTGGCTCCATAACAAAGAGCAGGATCAAATAGAGAAAGAAAGGAAGAAGGTTGCAAGGGAAAAGAGTAGAGAAAAGAAGAAGAAGGAAGAAGAAGTAAGGACCTCTGCAACCAAGAAGCTCAGTGACAAAGCCTGGATGAAAGACTATCTCTGGGCTCATGGCTTCTCTGGTAGGCAGGTGGGTCCCATGTCTGAAAAGACACTCCAGCGGATTGTCAGTGAAATCAAAGCTGACATCCGCATGGGAAAGAAGAAAGAGATGTATAGAAGAGGATAGGGAATGATCTTCACCCCAACCACTCAACCACAACCAACACCAGTAGAACCAATCCTATTCTCCTTCCCTATCAAAACTGATCCCTCAGATGAACCCTTTACCCCTGAACCTACATCACTACCCTTACATACTTCATCACCTCAACCACCTAAACTTCCCATCCTTCAACCCAAAATACAACCCAGAACCACTGAACCCAAACCTACCCAACCGATACCCAGACCATCCCCTCATCCTTCTCAACATCTCTCTCTTGATGAATTTAAGGAAATCAAGACAAAGCTCAACAACTGCACAACTCTGAGCAATATCTCCTGTGAGCAAGATCTCATCAACATCACCTATGTTGATGACTCTTCAACTTCCCTCATACTAGATCAATTTCTTCATTTGCCTGGAGGAACTTTGGGCTAGGCTACAAGACTTCTTGGTCTCAACTCTGATTCTCTGAATGTTGAAGAGAAGAGACTTAGAAGAAAACTGGCGACTCTGCTGGATACAAGAAAGGAGGATAGGATTCCCAGTCAGTCTCTTGCGCCTAGGAAAAGCATAATCCAGTGGAGGTTCGATGATGCTTCTCACAACTTTTTTATGGAAAGGGAGAATGGTGAAATCAACCGATTCAATGCCACTTCTTTGTTGCACCTCAGCAGATTTGACATTGCTGAGCTTGCAGAGAAGCCATTCTCCAACCCTTCCAACTCTGAGACTGCTGCTATCATCAGGAATCATCTCAGCAATCTTCACTTGGCTGAGCTAACTGCAAAGGCAAGGTTCAAAGAAGAGTTGAAGTTGAGAAGACGGGAAGAAAAGGAAAGACCTACCACCAAGGGTGCAGCCTTTCTACAGATGGTGGAGGGTCCGGAATTGGAACCTATAGTTAGATGGGAATATGACTATAGTTCCCATCAACTAACTCTTTTCAGAGGGCCACAGGAAAGGGTACATATAATCCAAGGTAATAGATTGGATGTTCTGTCTACCAAGGATTTGTACAAACTTCTCAGCACCACGTCAGGGAAGAATAAGAAAACAGACAGATATCTACTTCCCCTGGTGCTGAAAGTTTTGAGAAGAAGAGAGAAGTAAAGTTTTGGTAGTATTAGCCTAGGGGGAGTTTGTTGGATCATGAGAAAGGCTGGTGCAACCAAAACTATTTCACCTAGTCAATTTTGGTGCTACATTCAAAGGCTTCTAAAGCTAGTATGGGAATTTCTGAAGGTTGAAGAGTTCTTCCGAAGACAAGTAAATGATCAACTTTCAAAGACAAACTCTACTTCCGAAGAAAAGGAGAAGTTGATAAGCCTCGGAAGAAGCAGTCTTCCAAAGTATAAGTGGCTTCGGAAGAAGCTATTCTCCCGAAGCAACTTAACCTTCGGAAGACACTGCTATGAACCAGTGGACATAAGTATGGTCTCTAACATTTCGCTGCAGACTTCTGATACAGCTTGGCTTCTTCCTAAAGAGCCATGTAGTTGACCATACTTTACTCCACTATTTACCTTTTTATGATTGTACATGTTACCAACCTTAGTTAGTGACAAAAGGTAAGTCAGGGACATGTCCTGACTACCAAATCTCAGATAAAATTTCTGAGATACCTTGACCTATAATCTTGTAGTATAGGCTTTTGGTTATAGGTTTCCAGCTAGTATCAAAGTATATCCGGCTGTAGGTAGTATTATATATATAGTTCTCATTGTAACTCATTAGACAGAGATTGTGCTTGCAAGAGTCTTGTAATCCTTTGAGTTGAGAATTAATATATAAAAGTACCTTGAAATTTTACTTCTTGTGTTCATTATCATCTGTTACTTGTTATATTATGATCAACTTTTGTTAAGGCTCTGCGGAGTGTTGTTCTAGGTGAGTTTGAGAGAAAAGCCACTTGTTAAGTGACCAACACTGATCCTGCAGGATTTGTTGGTGAGTATAACCCACTTCTGGAGACCATTTCCATATCCATGGTATTCCAAATTGGATAAAAAAGTGACACAAAGAAAATCCTTCTATTAGGATTTTTTTGATGTTGTAATTCAATCAATGTGGCAGATATTTCTACCCCAATCATTATAATTTTTTCGTAATAAATCTGGTAAAATTTTTACCGAAGGGCCATATGATAGCCACCATTTATATACCCAATTTGTGATGTCCCGTTTATAAACTTCTGGACATATTTTGAAGAACCAAGAATGTTTCTGTAACACCCGTAATTTCTTATTAAAGAAATTAAAAGAACAGAATAGAAAGAAAAGGAAAGAAAACAAAAGTTAACTTAAGTGGAGGGGCCAAAAGTGCCAAATGTGCAAAGTTCATATTTATTTACACAAAAAGGTGGTATGGCCTCCCACTCTTGCTTCACATCATCACCATCTTCAGACATTTAGAGAGAGAAAACAGCTAGAGCAGAAAATTCTCGGGATTTTTGAAGAACGACCAGAAAACTCAAAGTTTTTGGTAAGAAATCTCGAATTATGATGCTTAGGACGATTCTAGAACCATTTATGAGCTTATAAATGTGACTTGTGTGTTCGGGTGGTATGGTGTGTGTGTTTTAGGTGTTAGAACAGTCGAAGAGGCTCGGGTGAAGAGTGTGAAATAGAAGAAACAACAAAGGTGAGTTTCTAGACCCCTTTTTACCCGTTTTTAAATGATTTGGGGCTGGAAAATGCATGTATGTATGTTTTTATAAAGTTGGGTATGTTACCCGTATGTTATGTACATGTGTATGTTTGTAGAGTATGTTTTGGGGTAAAATGTATTGTTATGTTTATGTTAAGTTTATGCCTGGAATCGTATGTGCATGTTTAGAACTAGGTAATATGATGTTTGGGGACTGGAAAATGACTTAGAAACAAAAACAGACTGCTAATACGCCTAATGAGCCCAAATAGTGGTCATATGTCTGGAATTTGGACTTAGAAAATTAAGTACAAGATAATGAGTCCAAATAGTACTCATACGCCCGAGGTTTTGCCTTAGAAAATATTCCAAGTAAGGTCATGAGTCCCAATAGTGCTCATGAGTCCCCAACAGTACTCATAAGTCTAGAAAATTTACTAAGTATGGGAGGTGAAAAGTCTGAACAGTGGTCGTATGACCAGAAAATTTTTCTAAGTGTAATGTGAGAAGTCCAACAGGGCTCATACGCCCAATAGGGCTCATACGACCAGCAGTGCTCATACGCCCATAGTCGAAAATTTTCTAAGTGTAAGCTGGTAAGTCCGACAGTGGTGAAACGCCTGAACATGGCTCTTACGCCCAAACACTTAGAATTTTTAACAGATTTTTCTTGGAAACTGTACAGTAGGGTTTCGCATGAATGTTGACTGGGACTTTATTAAATGCGTATGATTATGTTTGAATGTAATAATACCCCTTTTCTTAATACTTTAATTAATATTTTGATTAGGGCTATTATTAAGAGTATTATTGATATTATTATTAATATTATTAGTATTATTATTATTAATATGCTTATTAATAATAATATTGTATGACTCTACGTGGAATGATTATGATCAAGACAGGAATTATTATCATTAATAAAGTGAAAGATTAATGATAAAGAAGAATAGAATGTAAATGAACGTAAGAAAGGCTTGCAAGCAAATGTATGGAGGTGCACACCCCTGGCAGGTGTTAGCTCAACTGTGATGCGGGTTCGCTACCCCAAAGGATGCACACAGGGTCAATCTTTGTGATTGGCATAGAGGTGAGCAACTCGGTGTCGCAAAAGACTCACAGGATGAAGGACAATCTTTATCATTGACTTAGAGGTGAGCGACTTGGTGTCGCAAAAGACTCACAGGATGAAAGTCAATCTTTATGATTGGCTTAGAGGTGAGCGACTTGGTGTCGCAAAAGACTCACAGGATAAAAGTCAATCTTTGTGATTGGCTTAGAGGTGAGCGACTTGGTGTCGCAAAAGACTCACAGCTTAAGTGAAGATTAATGATAAAAGTACGAATTGAATGATGATGAAGATAATAATGATATTACCTATGTGTACGTATGATGTGTGATCACATACAAATGATGAACCGTTTGAGATGAAAAGCAAAGTATTTTAATTATAAAACTAGAACTCACTCAGCAACGCTGACTTTTATGTATTTTCCAGTTGGCAGGTAACAGGTTGCTGAGGATGGTACACTGAGATGGCTATTCGGCAAGACAAGACTGACATCCAATTATGTTTTGATGATACTGTTGTTTTGTAATTCATTCGACTACTTGTTTTGTGACTTAGAAACTAGAATGTATTGCTTAACAACAGCGTTTTAATGAATGAATGGTTTTTGATAAAAATTAATTCCGCTGCTCAAATTTATAATATGTATGTTTTATGCTGTGAATGACCAACTGTGAGCATCCCGGAAATGGGGCCTTACAAGTTGGTATCAGAGCTAAAGTTTAAGTGAATTGGGTAAAATTTTTCAAAATAAACCTTAACTTAAACTGAGAATGCGACGGAAAGAGGGATGTCAGCCCGAGTAGCCATGTGCCATCAGGTATTGTTTTTCTTAAAAGTTAATCAGTATTATGTGCGTGTGCTACGTGATTTATGTGTTCTTAGTAGATTTAGATGCTGATGTAGTCAGGATAGGGAGTGCTTGGGGTGTGAAGAGTAATGTAAGTGGCTAATCACAACTGGCCACTGTAATTAGGGACTTACTATACTTGACATAAATTGAGCTGTTCCTTGAATGACTGTTTTAGTGTTTGAATCTTATAGTGCATAGGAAAATGGCTGGGAAGAAACCTTCTAAGGCTGCTAGAGGTAGAGGTCGTCCGCGTACGACTAGGAGCGGTGCTAAAGCTCCTGAGATGACCCCGTGAACCCTGAGGTTCCTGACCGGACTGAAGGAAATGAGAATGCTAGCCTGAATGCCTCAGCTAGGGAGGCGATTGCTGATGAGGTACACCAGGTCCTACAGGCAGTTATGCCATCTGTAGTGACCGATGTTATTCGAGCTGTGAGGAATGAGGAGAGAAAGGAGAAGGAGGACAGGAGAGGGTCAACTGGGAAGGAAAGCAAGAGAGGAGAGGAACGACCGGATCCTGAGATAGTAGTATCTGATGAAGAGGAAAATGATGTGGTAGGGGTGACGACCAAGGGATGCAATTACGGGGCATTCCAGAGGTGCATGCCCTCGACTTTTGATGGAAATGGCAATACTGCTGCTGCCCATCGGTGGGTAAGGGAGATGGAAGCGGTACTCGAGATCGGTGAGTGCCGGGAAGATCAGAAGGTGAAGTTTGCCACCCACTCCTTTACTGACTCAGCACTATGTTGGTGGGACAATATCGTCCAAGCTGAGGGCAGCAGGACCATCGGGAAAATGAAGTGGTCCGAGTTGAAGAAGCTGGTAATTGAGGAATTTGTCCTCACATGGAACTTGATAAGATTGAAAGGGAGTTCCTACAACTCGAGGCGGGAACCATGACCCACCAGCAGTACACTACTAAATTTAGTGAGATGGCGAGGCTGGTGCTGGATCAGGTGACACCGGTATCTCGCAAGATTAACCGGTACATTCAGGGGCTGCCAGCCGACGTTCGTAGGCATTTGATTGCTGCACGACCAAGCACTTTTAGGTCGGCAGTGGATTTGGCTGGGAGGATCTATGATGAGAGGGAGGTAGCGGATGCAGAGGTGAAGAAGGCTGGTGGGGGTGACCGAAACTGGAATGGGAAGCAGTTCAGGCGTGGTGGCTTCACCCCAAACAACAAAAGGATGAGAGTGGATGACCGTAGGGTGGGGTCATCAAGCTCGAGGCCTAAAAGGTGTGGCAAGTGCGGGAAGGAGCATACGGGTGAGTGCAGAATGGGGCTCAAAGTGTGTTTTAAGTGCGGGAAGCCGGGCCATATCTTGAAAGACTGTAAGGAGCTGAGGTGTTACACCTGTGGTGAGGAGGGCCATATGAGCAAAGACTGCAGAAAGACGAGGGTGGAGAGTTCCGGGGCAAAGAAGACGGCCGGGACTGAAGGGCAGAGGGCGAGTGCCAGAGCTTTCACCATGACCAGAGAGGAGGCTAGGACGGAACCCGATGTTATGTCCGGTACGTTTCTAGTAAATCAAACTCTTGCTTCTGTATTATTTGATTCTGGTGGTAGTAGGAGTTTCATTTCTGGTACTTTCTGTGCTAAATTGCCTGTTAGTAGTAAGTGCATTGATGAGCCCTTTGAAGTAGAAACCGCTATTCGTAAGTCCACTAAAGATACTTATGTGATAGAGGACTGTGCCATGGAGTTAGAAGGTCATAGGTTTGCTGCTAGATTACATGTGATGCCCCTAGGTGGATTTGATGTGGTGTTAGGAATGGATTGGTTGGCAACCTACGAAAGAATATCGTATGTCGAAAGAAGATGATTAGACTGACGGCATCTGACGGAAGTCTGGTAACGATATACGGTGATCGGGTAACGATGATTCCGAAGGTGATTTCGATGGCGGTGGCAGGCAAGTGTATGAGGCGTGGGTGCAGTGCCTACTTATGTTACGTAAAGGATGTGGAAACGCCAACACCACAACTATCCGATGTTCCGGTTGTGTGTGAGTTTCCAGATGTGTTCCTGGAAGACTTATCGGGATTGCCACTGGACTGCGAAATCGAGTTTCAAATTGACCTGATACCCGGTGCCCAACCTGTTGCTAAAGCACCGTATCGATTGGCTCCGACTGAGATGAAGGAGTTGATGGAGCAACTGCAAGAGTTGCTCGACAAGGGCTTTATTAGACCGAGTATCTCTCCTTGGGGCGCTCTGGTCTTATTTGTGAAGAAGAAGGACGGTAGCATGAGGATGTGTATCGACTACCGTGAGTTGAACAAGCTAACGGTAAAGAATCGGTATCCGTTGCCGTGGAATGACGACTTGTTCAACCAGCTCCAGGGTGCCAGTTGGTTCTCGAGGATAGATCTTCGATCTGGCTACCATCAGTTGAAGGTGAAGGAGCAGGACATTCCTAAAACAGCTTTTCGTACGCGTTATAGACACTATGAGTTTCTCGTTATGTCATTTGGTCTAACTAACGCGCCAGCTGCTTTTATGGATTTGATGAACCGATTGTGTCGGCCAATGTTATATAAATCAGTGATTGTGTTCATTGATGATATCCTAATTTATTCGAGAAGCAAAGAAGAGCATGCCGGTCATATTCGGGAAGTATTGGAGACTTTGAGAAGGGAGAAACTGTATGCTAAGTTCTCCAAATGTGCTTTCTGGTTACGCGAGGCGCAATTTCTGGGTCACGTGGTAAATGCAGAAGGAATCATGGTGGACCCAGCAAATGTTGAGGCTGTGATGCAACGGAAATCACCAAAGACGCCATCCGAGATTCGTAGCTTCTTGGGATTGGCGGGCTATTACAGGAGATTTATTCAAGACTTCTCCAAGATAGCCTCACCTTTGACAAAATTGACCCGTAAGGACGTGAAATTCGTGTGGGGTCGAGAGCAGGAGACTACCTTTGAGGAGTTGAAGACAAGACTAACACAAGCTCTTGTTTTGACTTTGCCCGAGGGGAATGAAGACTTAGTGGTCTATTCAGATGCATCCTATTCTGGGCTAGGTTGCGTGTTGATGCAACGTGGAAGGGTAATAGCCTATGCATCTCGACAACTGAAAACCCACGAAGTCAATTATCCCACACATGATCTAGAATTAGCCGCGGTGGTTTTTGCGTTGAAGATTTGGTGGCACTATCTATACGGGACGAAGTGCACCATCTTCACAGACCACAAAAGCTTGAAGTACTTCTTCGAGCAGAAAGATGTAAACATGAGGCAAAGGCGATGGTTGGAGCTCATAAAGGATTATGACTGCGAAATCCATTACCATCCGGGCAAGGCCAACGTGGTGGCAGATGCCCTTAGCCGAAAAGATAGGCCCGAGCCAATTCGGGTGAAGGCTAATCAGTTAATCATGACCTCCGATGTGATGACACAGGTTAAGGAGTTCCAAGACGAGGCTTTGAAGGAAGATCGTCTTAACTCCGAAAGAATGAGAGGTCTAGTTACGGAATTGGGTGAGAACACTCTCGGTGTTAAGACCCGATTTGGACGAATGTGGATTCCTTGATACGGGGATCTACGTGAAAAGATCATGGGGGAGGCCCATAAGACTCGATACTCCATTCACCCCGGTGCTACCAAAATGTTCCACGATATGAAAAAGGATTTCTGGTGGCCGGGTATGAAACGTAACGTAGTGGAGTACGCGAGTAAGTGCCTAACTTATTTACAAGTAAAGGCAGAACACCAAAAACCGTACGGGAAGATCCAGCCATTGGATATACCCGAGTGGAAGTGGGAGCACATCACCATGGACTTCATTACGAAGCTACCACGTACCCCGAAAGGGTATGATGCCATATGGGTGATAGTTGACCGCTTGACAAAGAGTGCCCACTTCCTACCGATCCGCGAAACGTACTCATCTGAAAGATTGGCGGATCTGTTCATCAAAGAGATTGTAGCTCGTCATGGTGTACCGGTGTCTATTGTGTCTGATCGTGACACCCGGTTTACCTCCAAGTTTTGGAAAAGATTTCATGATGCAATGGGGACGAGGCTACACATTAGTACAACATATCACCCTCAGACGGACGGTCAGTCTGAGAGGACGATCCAAACACTCGAGGACATGCTTCGGGTGTGCGTGATCGATTTTGGAGGAAGTTGGGACGACCACCTGCCATTAGCAGAATTCTCGTACAACAACAGTTATCATGCCAGCATTGGCATGCCACCCTACGAGATGCTATACGGTAGGAGATGTAGGACGCCCGTATGTTGGGGAGACATTGGGCAGAAGGAACTGGGAGGTGTCGAGGTAGTTGAAGCAACGACCGAGAAGTTAGAAAAGATTAAAGCCTTCATGAAGGCGGCGAAAGATAGGAAAAAGTCGTATGCTGACAAGAGGCGAAGACCGATAGAGTTCAAGGTTGGTGACCGAGTCATGTTGAAGGTCTCGCCCTGGAAAGGAGTCATTAGATTCAGGAAACGAGGTAAGTTAAGCCCAAGATATATAGGACCTTTCCGAATTGTCGCACGAGTAGGAGAGGTGGCCTATCGACTTGAACTGCCAGATGAGTTAAGTGGAATTCATCCCACATTCCATGTATCACATCTAAGGAAGTGCTTAGCTGAAGAAGATATGATTGTTCCACTGGAGGATATTGAAGTAGACGAACGGCTCAATTACGTGGAGCAACCAGTGGCAATCATTGATCGTAAGGAGAAGAGGTTAAGAAATAAAGTGGTTCCTCTTGTGCGTGTACAGTGGAAGCACAGGAAGGGATCCGAGTCTACGTGGGAGACTGAAGAAGAGATGAGACTACATTACCCACAACTGTTTGAGGAATAACAGGTTTCACGGACGAAACCTATATAAGGGGGGTGGACTTGTAACACCCGTAATTTCTTATTAAAGAAATTAAAAGAACAGAATAGAAAGAAAAGGAAAGAAAACAAAAGTTAACTTAAGTGGAGGGGCCAAAAGTGCCAAATGTGCAAAGTTCATATTTATTTACACAAAAAGGTGGTATGGCCTCCCACTCTTGCTTCACATCATCACCATCTTCGGACATTTAGAGAGAGAAAACAGCTAGAGCAGAAAATTCTCGGGATTTTTGAAGAAGGAGCAAAAAACTTGAAGTTTTTAGTAAGAAATCTCGAATAATGATGCTTAGGACGATTCTAGAACCATTTATGAGCTTATAAATGTGACTTGTGTGTTCGGGTGGTATGGTGTGTGTGTTTTAGGTGTTAGAACAGTAGAAGAGGCTCGGGTGAAGAGTGTGAAATAGAAGAAACAACAAAGGTGAGTTTCTAGACCCCTTTTTACCCGTTTCTAAATGATTTAGGGCTGGAAAATGCATGTATGTATGTTTTTATAAATTTGGGTATGTTACCCGTATGTTATGTACATGTGTATGTTTGTAGAGTATGTTTTGGGGTAAAATGTATTGTTATGTTTATGTTAAGTTTATGCGTGGAATCGTATGTGCATATTTAGAACTAGGTAATATGATGTTTGGGGACTGGAAAATGACTTAGAAACATAAACAGCCTGCTAATACGCCAAATGAGCCCAAATAGTGGTCATATGTCTGGAATTTGGACTTAGAAAACTAAGTACAAGATAATGAGTCCAAATAGTACTCATACGGCCGAGGTTTTGCCTTAGAAAATATTCCAAGTAAGGTCTTGAGTCCCAATAGTGCTCATGAGTCCCCAACAGTACTCATAAGTCTAGAAAATTTACTAAGTATGGGAGGTGAAAAGTCTGAACAGTGGCCGTATGACCAGAAAATTTTTCTAAGTGTAATGTGAGAAGTCCAACAGGGCTCATACGCCCAACAGGGCTCATACGACCAGCAGTGCTCATACGCCCATAGTCGAAAATTTTCTAAGTGTAAGCTGGTAAGTCCGACAGTGGTGAAACGCCTGAACATGGCTCTTATGCCCAAACACTTAGAATTTTTAACAGAATTTTCTTGGAGACTGTACAGTAGGGTTTCGCATGAATGTTGACTGGGACTTTATTAAATGCGTATGATTATGTTTAAATGTAATAATACCCCCTTTTCTTAATACTTTAATTAATATTTTGATTAGGGCTATTATTAAGAGTATTATTGATATTATTATTAATATTATTAGTATTATTATTATTAATATGCTTATTAATAATAATATTGTATGACTCTACGTGGAATGATTATGATCAAGACAGGAATTATTATCATTAATATAGTGAAAGATTAATGATAAAGAAGAATGGAATGTAAATGAACGTAAGAAAGGCTTACAAGCAAATGTATGGAGGTGCACACCCCTGGCAGGTGTTAGCTCAACTGTGATGCGGGTTTGCTACCCCGAAGGATGCACACAGGGTCAATCTTTGTGATTGGCATAGAGGTGAGCGACTCGGTGTCGCAAAAGACTCACAGGATGAAGGACAATCTTTGTCATTGACTTAGAGGTGAGCGACTTGGTGTCGCAAAAGACTCATAGGATGAAAGTCAATCTTTGTGATTGGCTTAGAGGTGAGTGACTTGGTGTCGCAAAAGACTCACAGGATAAAAGTCAATCTTTGTGATTGGCTTAGAGGTGAGCGACTTGGTGTCGCAAAAGACTCACGGCTTAAGTGAAGATCAATGATAAAAGTACGAATTGAACGATGATGAAGATAATAATGATATTACCTACGTGTACGTATGATGTGTGATCACATACTAATGATGAACGGTTTGAGATGAAAAGCAAAGTATTTTAATTATAAAACTAGAACTCACTCAGCAACGCTGACTTTTATGTATTTTCTAGTTGGCAGGTAACAGGTTGCTGAGGATGGTACACTAAGATGGCTATTCAGCAAGACAAGACTGACATCCAATTATGTTTTGACGATACTGTTATTTTGTAATTCTTTCGACTACTTGTTTTGTGACTTAGAAACCAGAATGTATTGCTTAACAACAGCGTTTTAATGAATGAATGGTTTTTGATAAAAATTAATTCCGCTGCTCAAATTTATAATATGTATGCTTTATGCTGTGAATGACCAACTCTGAGCGTCCCGGAAACGGGGCCTTACAGTTTCTTCTTTGTGTTTTCATATAAAAAGACTTTATTAAATGCCTCAATATAATCCCAATAATTAAATTTAATAGGGGTCTTACTTTCACGATGGCACATCTCTTTGTCCTTTAAGGGAGATGTTCCCCATTCATCAACAGATATTATCTATTTTATTATAATTTTGCTAAAACTATATTCCTGGATATTTCCAAACATATAGTGATGAATATCACAAGATTCTGTGACTTTGAGAATATTCTCATAATAAAATCTCTGTTTGTATGAGACAGCAGGATATGATCCTGAATCTAGGTACCTTGTAATTAAGGTCCATGGTTGATCTTTCCATTTAATATCTTTGAAATCCAAGAGCAATATTATCTCCTTATTTGGATTTTGTTCATATAAGACATCATCAGATTCTTCTGTCACAATATTGACATAAGATGACGATGCTTCATTCGTTCCTTTCTTCTTAGCTTTATAGGCCAAGAATTCTTGGAATAATTGGTTATCAAGATCATTTCCTCTCGTATTACTTGAGGAAGTTGCAGTATTTGCAATGTTTGCGGCTATTAGCCTATGATGGGCAATCTGCCCTAAGATCCTCCCTCCACTAGGGCCTCTTCCTCTTCCTCTTCCATTATTTGAAAGGGGTTGTTTTCCCCTGTCTCGAGGAATCATTCCTGAAAATATGATCAGGCAGAAGAGATTATTTTCTCTTTTTGTTTAAGAACATTTATTTGATTCCTAAAGTATTTTATTAATTCCATATTTTTAAGAGCTTATGAGCTCTATCCACTGGATGCATAGAGTAATCCTACATAATATTATGAATATGATAATTTCTAGCCATTATCATGGCTGAATAATCATCAATTTCAATTTGTATAATATTAAAGGTTATTTTCAATAGTCCTTTTAACTTCTTCATAGAACCTGCAAAATAAACTATGAGAAATATTCTCTTGTTAAGAAGTCAGGTAAACTATTATCTGTTCCCTTCTTATATATTATTTCAAAATCAGATGGTGCAAGATGAGATTGCCATCTAGAAAACATTTGTTTAGAGACATCATGTTTAAAGTCTTTATTGAACATATATTTTTCCACTTGACAATCAGTTTTTATTAAAAACCTTTGATTGTATAGATCATCTTGAAATTTTAGAACACATTTGACTATTACTAAAATTTCTTTTACAATTGTGGCATAATTTTTTTGACTATCATTCCATTTCCCTGAGTGGAATCTTATAAGAAATTCTTGTTTATCAATTGGAGGAATCTGCTTTAGAATCCCTCCAGAGCCAATATTACTGGCATCTGTCTCTATAATTTTTCCTATTCGGGTTTTGCTATCATTAAACATGGAAGATTTTTAACATTTTGTTTAATATTTTATACTGCCTTAGTATGAATATCGGACCATGGCAGTGGGTTTTTCTTTAATCTGTCATATAGAACAGCTGTGTCTTGATCTAAATTTTTATAATATAGTGAAATAATTTAAACTTCCTAAAAACCTTTGTAATTGGGTTTTATCAGTTATTTCATCAGGAAATTTAGAAGCAAATTTAATACTTCTATTTATTGGAATAATACTTCCTTTTTCAACATTATGTCCTAAAAATCTTATCTTTGTTTGAAAAAGTAGCATTTTTGGTCTAGATATTACTAAACCATTTTTTAGGATTGTACTTTTAAAAATTTCTAGGTGTTTGAAATGAGTTTCAATATCTTTTGAGAATACCAAGATATCGTCGATGTAGACAATTATAAAATTACTGAAATGAATGAAAATATCATTCATTATTTTCTGAAATTCACTTGGAGCATTTTTTAGTCCAAACGGCATTACATTCCATTCATAATGCCCAAAGGGTACTGTAAAGGCAGTTTTATTTCTGTCTTTTTCGTCTATCTGGATTTGCCAATATCCAGACTTTAGATCAAATTTTGAAAAGATTATGGCATCATTTAATCTATCTAATAGATCTTTTTGTTAGGTATAGGATACCTAATCCATTTTAAAACATTGTTTAAAGGTTTATAGTTTATTACTAACCTTGGGGCTCCTCTTCTTGTTCTGAATGTTTATTAACATAAAAAGAGGTACATGACCATGGAGACTTTGAAGATCCTATTAAACCTTTTTCTATTGAAGTTTTTATCTCATTTTTACATAATTCTAGATATTTAGAATTCATTTGATATGGTCTTCTTTTATTGGTATCTGACTTTCATTAAAGTCATTTTCATATGGAAGGCAGACTACATGCTTCTTTCTATCCCAAAAAGCATTTGGATGATCATTACAAATTTGTAATGAAAATTGATGTTGTATTAGTTTTATTTTGTCCTGTAATTTAGGATTTCTTATTCTTTCTTCTGTAGTAAGAGTATTTATTTCTTGTTTAAGAAAATTGATTTGGTTTTGATTCGCTTGTATTAACAATTCTTCAATATCATTTATAAACCTAGGAATAGGTTTATGAACGAATTAGAAAGTTATTTCTTTTCCTTTATAAGTTCCTGTAATAAATCTTTTATCAATGTGTTTTATTGGGAAAATCTTATTCCAAAATGGTGTACCAAGTATTTTTTGGCTAGTTAAATTTTTTACTATCATAAAGCTATTTGGAATACAGACTTTATCCTGGCAAATATATGCTTGAGGTAATTTATAACTTATAATCATTCGTTCTCCACCAGTAGAACTAACTCTATGAGTAGTCTTGTGGAAATATTTTGTAGGGATAATACCCTCTTGGACACAATTCAAATCAGCTCCACTATCTAGTAAAGCAACTAATTCTATTGAATAATTGTTTTCTATTAATAGCTTAATCTTTATATGCCATTTGTGGGATATAACCATCTCATATATTGATAAAAAAATTTCATCTCTTTCTAAGGATGTTAAAAATTTCTTAAAAGTTTCAGGATTATCTATGACCTCCTTCATTTCTAAACTTCTTATTCTTTCTTCTAAGGTTATATTTTTTCCCTTAAGATTCTTAATTTCTAAATTTAGATTATCAACTTCTAGTTTTAATTCCTCAATATTGACAGAATTTTCAGTCTTATTTTTCTGACTTAATTGTCTTCTAACTTCACTTAAAGTATAAGGCTTAAAATCTTCAACAACTATTGAAGTTGAAGCTTTATTTTTCCTAATTATTTGAGAAGTAATTTTTCCTTAATTTTATTATCTTCTATCACTTTTAATAGATCTAATATATCATTACAAATAACATTTATTTTCATATTCTCAAATTGAGCAATTATTTGATAAATATCTTCTTCATCGTCTGTGTCTGTTTGATAACATTATTTTCCTGTTTTACAAGGAAAACATTCTTCATCCGAAGTTATTAAATCTTCTTCTTCTAATATATTTAACTCTTCATATGAAGAGTTTTCTAATTCTGAATTAGAGTTAGAATTGATTAAGATTTTGGATAATGTATCTTTTAATTTTTCATCTTCAATATTATTGAGTTTCTTTTTTACCCAACACGTTTTTGCTTTATGGCCTGGACGACCATATTTTTTACATATTATATAGGGTTCCTTTTTTTTTGAATTTTCTTTCTTCTCTTTTTTGTTTTCTTTTTGTAATTTTTTATTTCTTTGAGAAGATATAAGATTCTTCTTATTATTATTATTTTCTTTAATTTCATCCATTCCAAACTGGCTACAAAATTGGCCTAATTGTCTCTTTTCATTAAGAGATTATTTTTTAATCTGTTGATTAAGCCTTATATCATTACATAAGGCTAATCCTTCCTGTACAGAAGTTCCTATTAACTTGCCATAAGTATAATCTTCGTAATTAATACTTACTTCTCATTTCCTAAGGTTTTTTCTAACCCTTTTGTGACATCCGGTAATTTTCCGTTACCTAACTCTGTTAATTCTGTTAAGTTTTGCAACACGTGTCGTAAGCACACACTAGTTGTCGTTTGACGTTGGTGTTAAAAATAATTAATAATGTTAAATTAATAATAATCTATTGGATTAGATGATTATTGTGCTATGCTTATGTGTTTACGCGATTTAAGGACTTTGGGAATTTTATCGCGTAAAGTGGAAACGTGTTATATGATTCGTGTGTTTTGTGTCAATTAAAAATTACGCATGATTACCATTTATAACTAATAATAATAATGTTTAGTAGTTAAAAATCATTTAAAAACTACGTAAAAGCTTAATTTTATAAAATTACAAATATTAAGGGTTTAGGATGTAATTAGGATTAATTAAATTAAACAAATCAAAATTCCAACCCTAATCCCACCCCTTACGGCCGCGACCAGCCTTCTCTCCCTTTCCCCTTTGCGAAATCAACCAAGAACAAGCAGCCAGCCACCGATTTGATCGAGTTCTAGGCAATACAACAAGGTTACCACATCAAATCTTGTTCTCTTTTGCGAATTAAGGTTAGATTATGTTCTTTTTGTGTGTTTTTGGTTATGGCCGAGAGTTTCACTCGAAATTGAAGGATGTATGTCGAATTTGATGTTGTTTGATGATGTTGGTATGTTAGTTGGATTGATTACATGTTGTTTAATGTTGGTTATGCATGAATTGTATGTTGTTAGTGGATTTATCATGAACTTTGATTATAGGCAAACCCTAATTCGAAATTGATGATGATAATATGAAATTGATGATTGTTAGATGGTTATATGATGTTAGTTAGATTGTATGAATGTTGAATGATGTTGATCATGCAAGAAATCTAGGGTTTGATCATCTAGTTCATACATTGCCATAAGAGGAAACTTTTTGGTTCTTGGAATTCATGATTTAATGATTCTAAGATGTTAGAAGTAATGCTTAGACGTTAGTTTAATTTAATTGTGCAAGAAAATCCATGAAATTATGATGTTGATCATGACTTACTAAAAGTAGAAACTTTTGTGTATGATGTTTGGAAATTTGGATGTTTGGAGGTGATTAGCATGTTAGGATGAATGTTATGAAGTTGAAATAGTATTCTAATGATGAATTGGATACACATTGGGTGTTTACTAGATTTTGGGATGAACTTTCCCAAAAGGGAAACTTTATCGTGCATGAACTTTGGATATTGGGAATTGCACTTATTCATGGCTTTAGGATCATGCTAGAATGACTGTTATGGATGTTAATTGGGTTGTATGGAATGTTTATTTGGTTATTGGGTGATTTATGCACTTTGATGATCATGTATGGTTTGGTATGTTGATTAGTAACTAGGACGTCATGTTTGGGACTGGAATTGGTCATATTGATGTATGTTGCATGTATTGGGCATCTTGTATGTGTTGTGAATAGTATGGATGACTTTTTGGTAAATTATATGTTTTGACCCGTATATGCTAAATCATGGCTATAGCTCATGTAAGTAGATTATGCATGATCTAACCTGTTATATGATACACTGGTTATGTTATGAACGCACTAAGTATGGTAGATGCTAAGAATTTACATAACTTGTATGATATGTGCATAGTATGATGATTTAAGCAATGCATTGGGAATGTAGCATCAAATGTGATTCATTGGAATGTTAACCATGTATGTTATATGCTTATGTATGTTTAAATGGCTTACAACGTATAATATCACCAACGGGTCAAACAGGTCAACTAGGTCACATGTATGTTGTCTTTATAGAACCTTGAGTTCTTTGTTGTAGAACACTTAGGGTTTCCCTTGGGATTTTTGTGTGTACATGTACTTATGTACTTGTGTGTTCTAGGTAACCTTTGAAGGTTGTCTTTCCACTCGTTCTTGTCAAGTTAAGCCTTAGGTATCTATCACGCGCATCAGGTGAGTTCATGCCACACTGTTTTACTTAATCTCTTTTGGGGGAGATAGCATACTGGTAACTTTACAACGCTTTTATATTTAAGATGTGTATGATATTAATATAGTGTTGTTTACCATGATAAAGTCCTCACACTTTCGAATTCTTAATATTGGATAGCGGGGAAACTTGGGTAGTACTACTGGGTCTGACGAGCCCCACCTGTGTGACCGAGGTCAATCAGGTGCAATTTGTCCTATGATTATTCGTCACGATATGGTGAAGTCGTGACGGGAGGCAAACATAACACAGTCAGCTTCAATTGCGAAATCACTATGTATTAATATCAATTTGTTAATGGACTAGCTATACATTACAATGCACATGCTTATTTATACACTATTGATAAACTGCTATGTTTATACGCAAACTCTTGAACTCACCAACCACGTGTTGACTTTTTAGTATGCTATTCTCAGGTTGTTAATCTGGACTGTTGATAGGAGCACTACACGAGTCAGCATGCATTTTAGAGATTTAAACTTCAAACATAATTACTCGTCTTTTATTTATGGTTTAAAATACTTGGTTGGCATTTGTTTTGCCATATGGTACTTTCACATGTTTTGGGTTGTTTTATTTACTTTACGCTTCCGCATGACTTTTAAAGTTTGAACTCTGGTTTGGTTTACGTTAAAGTAGCATATAGAGTCGTTCCGAGTAACTATTGACTGTGATCCTGGTTTGTTCACACGCCTCGCGGTAAAACTCCGCACGTGGATTTTGAGGGTGTGACAGATTGGTATCGGAGCCATTGGTTAAAGAGAACTAGGTTGCATACACACTAGACTATAACCGCACACAGTTAGTTAGTTACTTGTTCCTGATTTTTCTACTGTATACTCATTGGCATACACAAATCACACTCTCTACAGCATGGCATCTTCATCGAGAGCACCTGGTAAACGACCAGCATCACCCACACGATCCGAGTCCCCACCTCCTGGACCGGTACCTGACGATGGACTGGACTGGCCTCGTTTGGAATATCCACGAGGTGAGTTTGACTGGGATCAACCGTTTGTGCCACCGGAACACGACCCTCCACGAGACTGGAGTTTCTACCCTGAGTTTGTGGATCACCTCATGTAGAGGGAACGTGTGCCTACATCAAGACCCCGAACTAGGACCAGTACAGAGACACCACTACCTACACTTCCGCGTTCGGTGCAGTCCAACAAGCAGGTTATTGCTGCATTGGTAGCAGCACTGGACACGGAGCAACACTGGGTCCGGCGACTCACTAACGATGTCTGTACACTACAGCACGAAGTGTACACACTGCAACATCAACTGGATGAACTCGAGGAGCATCATGGTAAAACCTTGGAGGGGTGTTACCAAATGCGGGATGGTTACCAGACGCTGAGTGGATGCATGACCGCACGAGAGCAGCGCGATGAAGCAACCGACAACAGGATTGCCGCTTTAGAGGCCCAGTTGGCGGCACTTCAAATAGCCTTAGCTCCTGCTCCTGCACAGGCCCCCGAGAAGGAGGAGGAACCCGAAGAGGAACCTGAGGAAGAACCAGCGGAGATGGAAGAAGATAGTGACAATTCAGACATAGTTGATTGATTCTATTTCATTTCTTTTAAACAACTTGGACTATGTAGCGTTTCCTTCTTTTGGAACCTATGTGGGAAGGGTTGTTTCCCCACTTGAACTAGAAACTTAAATTTTGACATTGGTGAATACATTGTGACTTATTTACAATTTATTTATCTTGGTTATCATTTTTGTTATGAATGTTGTGGATGTGATGATTCATTATTTCTTATTGTTTACTATACTTCAATGAGATGAATATGTTCTATGTTACTCATTATTGTGTTGTGAATGTAAAGTGAATAATGGATGCCCGAGGACGTGGACGTGGACGTGGTCAAGGACGCGGGCGCGGGCGCGGACGAGGTGCCGGTGACTAAGGTGCCGGTGACCAAGGTGCCGGTGGCCAAGGCGCCGGTACAATTAATATGACTCGTGTGGAATTGACTGCTTTAATAAATGCACCAGTCCAGGCGGCAGTAGCTGCTGTCCAAGTAGGACAGGCCGCAGGTAAACAATAATGGAAAAGCGTGTACCTACAAGTCCTTCATGGACTGCAAGCCTCACACCTACAGTGGAACCGAGGGTGCTGTAGGGTTAGTAAGGTGGTTTGAGAAGACAGAATCTGTGTTCTCAAAGTGTAACTGTCCACCTGCTGACCAAGTGAAATACGCAACCGGGGCGTTCGATGGTGCTGCATTGTCTTGGTAGAATGCTCAAGTGCAAATGCTAGGGCAAGACATGGCAAATGAACTCCCGTGGAATAAGTTTAAAGATATGATGATCGAGGAATACTGTCCTCGAAGCGAAGTCCAAAATTTGGAGATGGAATTTTGGCAGTTGAAAATGCAAGGTTCAGAGATCGAGGCTTACACCACAAGAACCCATGAGCTGGCCACCCTATGTCCAGGGATGGTGAACGAGATGCACAAACGAATAAAACACTACATTCGGAGTTTGGCGCCCAAGATTAGGAGTATGGTGACATCCTCAAACCCGGCCACTATCCAGCAAGCTATTCGCCTAGCCCACAAATTGACTGATGAAGCTGTGGAACAAGGACGGTTGCCAAAACGGGGCGCTGCGGCGGGCGTGCCCGACAACAAGAGGAAGTGGGATGCCTCTAACAACACCAACACCAACAACAACAATAGAGCATCATCATCCGGTGGTCAACACCAATCTCAACAACAACAACCACAACAGCAACAACGAAGGTTTGACAACCATCGTAATTTCAACCAGTCAACCTCGAACAATCAAGGACCGAGCGGCTATGGTGGTAAACAGCCGATGTGCACGCGGTGAAACTATCATCACGTTGGAAGGTGTGACAATTACAAGTGTCAGCGGTGTGGTAAAATGGGACACTTGGCTAAGGATTTCCGTGGTTAGATGGTTAGGAAACCACAGCAATCTCAGGAGACTCCAAAGGGTTGTTTTGAGTGTAGAAAGGAGGGGCACTACAAGTGAAACTGCCCGCAGTTGAGGAAGAACGGTAATGGCAATGGCCAAAACAACAACAACCAAGGTAACAACAACAACAAAGATGGGAACGGTAACGGTAACGGTGGTAATAATAATGGAGCCAAGGGGAGAGCCTTCGTCATTGGCTCAGGTGAGGCGCTAAATGACCCTACTACTGTTACTGGTAGGTTTTCTGTTAATGGATGTTTCTCTATAGTACTGTTTGATACTGGAGCTGATAGGAGTTTCATATCCTTAAAGTTCTGTAGTCTCCTAAGTGATACCCCTTCTGCCTTAGAATCCAAATATACCGTAGAATTGGCTGACGGTAAACAGATCCATGTGACACACATCCTTAGAGATTGTAAGATAGAACTCGCTGGTCATACTTTCGCTATAGATCTTATGCCTGTTACACTAGGAAGTTTCGACGTTATGGTAATCATGGATTGGCTCTCTAATAAGCAAGCGGAAGTCATATGCCACAAGAAGATCATACGAATCCCTATTGGTGATGAAATTCTCACAGTCCGAGGTGATAGGAGTGGTGCAGTGATGGGCATTATCTCCTACATGAAAGCACAGAAGTTACTGCGAAAAGGTCGCTTGGCTATTCTGGCACTCGTCACCGATAAACAACCGGAGGAAAGGCGAATGGAAGACATACCCGTCGTACAAGACTTTCCCGAGGTGTTTCCAGAGGATCTTCCTGGATTACCACCTCATCGTCAAGTGGAATTTCAAATTGAACTGACTCCCGGTGCAGCCCCAATTGCTAGAGCACCTTATCGATTAGCACCGAACGAACTACAGGAGTTGTCATCACAACTTCAGGAGCTTTTAGATAAGGGCTTTATTCGACCTAGCTCATCACCTTGGGGAGCCCCTGTTCTCTTTGTTAAAAAGAAAGATGGCACGTTTCGAATGTGCATCGATTATAGGGAGTTAAACAAAGTCACAGTTAAGAATCGATACCCTTTACCTCGCATCGACGACTTATTTGATCAGCTTCAGGGATCCAGCTATTATTCAAAGATTGACTTGAGATCTGGCTATCATCAACTCAGAGTCCGTGAGGAAGACATCTCCAAAACTGCATTCCGTACTCGTTATGGTCATTACGAGTTCTTGGTCATGCCTTTTGGGTTGACAAATGCACCTGCGGTGTTCATGGACCTCATGAATCGCGTGTGCAAACCCTATCTTGATCAATTTTTATTATGTTTATCGATGACATATTGATATACTCTAAGACCAAAGAGGACCATGAAGAGCATCTACGATTAATCTTGGAATTATTGAAAAATGAGCAATTGTACGCCAAATTCTCTAAGTGTGACTTTTGGATACGCGAAGTACAATTCCTAGGTCATATTGTTAATGAGAAGGGTATACATGTTGATCCTACCAAGATTGTGGCAATAAAGAATTGGGCTATACCTAAAACACCGAGTGAGATACGATAATTTCTGGGATTAGAGGGTATTACCGGCGATTCATCGAGGGATTTTCTAAGATTGCACAACCTCTCACCGCTTTGACCCACAAAGGAACGACATACAAATGGGGAGAAAGTCAAGAGGCGGCTTTTCAGCTATTCAAACAGAAACTCTGTAGTGCACCGATATTGGCACTGCCAGAGGGGACAGATGATTTCGTGGTATATTGTGACGCATCCATTCAAGGATTGGGTTGTGTTCTGATGCAGCGCGATAAGGTCATAGCCTACGCCTTTAGAAATCTAAAGGTTCACGAGAAGAATTATACCACCCATGATCTGGAGTTGGGTGCAGTAGTTTTTGCCTTAAAGATTTGGAGACATTACTTGTACGGTACCAAGTGCACAATCTACACCGATCATAAGAGTCTTCAGCACATCTTTGAGCAAAAAGAGTTGAATATGAGGCAGCAACGTCGGGTGGAACTTCTGAACGATTATGATTGCGCTATCAAGTACCATCCTGGAAAGGCGAACGTAGTTGCCGATGCCTTAAGCCGAAAAGAAACTGTTAAACCAAGGCGGGTGCGAGCCTTGCAACTCACGATTAGTACCCATTTGCCTGAACAAGTTAAGGAAGCACAAATAGAAGCCTTGAAAGAGGAAAACATTTTTTCTGAGTCATTATGGGGAATGGATAAACAATTGGTAGAGAAAGAAGATGGAATTGGGTACTTCATGGATAGACTTTTGGTGCCTGTCTATGGAAATCTGAGGGATTTAGTTATGAGTGAGGCACACAAGTCTAAATACTCTATACATCCTGGATCTGAGAAGATGTATCATGAACTAAAGGCGCACTATTGGTGGCCTAACATGAAGGCAGATGTAGCTACGTATGTGAGCAACTGTTTGACCTGCTCAAAAGTCAAAGTGGAATACCAAAAACCATCTGGACTGTTACAACAACCCGAGATACCGATGTGGAAATGGGAACAAATCTCTATGGATTTTATCACTAAATTACCCCGGACTAATACTGGTTGTGACACAATCTGGGTCACTGTGGATCGGTTGACCAAGTTCGCTCACTTCCTTGCAATTAAGGAAACGGATAAGATGGAGAAGCTAACCCGATTGTATCTTAAGGAGATCGATTCGAGACACGGCGTACCAATCTCAATTATCTCTGATCGCGATGCTCGCTTCACGTCACACTTCTGGCAGTCACTGCAGAAATCCCTGGGTACACGATTGGATATGAGTACTGCTTATCATCCACAAACTGACGGACAGAGTGAGCGTACCATACAGACTTTGGAAGATATGCTACGTGCTTGTGTGATTGACTTCGGGAACAACTGGGAAGTTCACCTACCTTTGGTGGAATTTTCCTATAATAACAGTTATCACACTAGAATACAGGCAGCACCTTTCGAGGCTTTGTATGGGAGAAAGTGTCGATCACCGGTTTGCTGGGCTGAAATTGGTGATAGTCAACTAACGGGTCCCGAACTCATTCATGAAACAACTGAGAAGATTGTGCAGATACGGAACAGTATGGCTGCAGCAAGAGATAGACAGAAAAGTTATGCTGACAAGAGACGGAAACCTCTCGAATTTCAAATTGGCGACAAGGTCCTATTGAAAGTCTCACCGTGGAAAGGCGTAGTTCGGTTTGGCAAGCGAGGAAAGCTAAATCCGAGGTATGTTGGACCATTTGAAACATTCGAAAGGATAGGTCCACTGGCCTATCGACTAGCTTTACCCGATTCATTGAGTGGAGTCCACAATGTATTTCACGTTTCAAACCTGAAGAAATGCCTGTCTGACGAAACACTAATTGTACCACAAGAAGATTTTCAAGTGGATGAACAATTACGCTTTATCGAAGAACCAGTCGAGGTGATGGATCGTGAGGTGAAAACACTTAAGCAGAGCAAAATACCTATAGTCAAAGTTCGTTGCAACTCGCGACGTGGACCGGAGTTCACGTGCGAACGTGAGGATCAAATGAAGCTTAAGTACCCTCAACTGTTCGAGATGATGCCTGCAGACAAAGGTATTGATTTAAATTTTGGGACGAAATTTCTTTCAACATGGGGATGATGTGACAACTCATCCAAAACTCACTCGATTTCGATTTCTGTGTGCCAATGCAGTAGACCAGTGATAGAACACTCTCACCGTGTGATGGAACATTCTCACCATGTAACGCAATTTTCGTGACGAAAATTCTTTCAACATGGGGATAATGTGACATCCGGTAATTTTCCGTTAACAAACTCTGTTAATTCCGTTAAGTTTTGCATACACGTGTCGTAAGCACACACTAGTTGTCGTTTGACGTTCGTGACTTAAAAATAATTAATAATGTTAAATTAATAATAATCTAGTGGATTAGATAATTATTGTGCTATGCTTATGTGTTTACGCGATTTAAGGACTATTTGGGAATTTTATCGCGTAAAGTGGAAACGTGTTATATGATTCGTGTGTTTTGTGTCAATTAGAAATTATGCATGATTACCATTTGTAACTAATAATAATAATGTTTAGTAGTTAAAAACCATTTAAAAACTATTTAAAAGCTTAATTTTATAAAATTACAAATTATAAGGGTTTAGGATGTAATTAGGATTAATTAAATTAAACAAATCAAAATCCCAACCCTAATCCCACCCCCTACAGCCACGACCAGCCTTTTCTCCCTCTCCCCTTTCCGAAATCGAGCAAGAACAAGTAGCAAGCCACGGATTAGATCGACTTCTAGGCAATACAACAAGGTTACCACATCAAATCTTGTTCTCTTTTGCGAATTAAGGTTAGTTTATGTTCTTTTTGTGTGTTTTTGGTTATGGCCGAGAGTTTCACTCGAAATTGAAGGATGTATGTCGAATTTGATGTTGTTTGATGATGTTGGTGTCACACCCTCAAAATCCACGTGCGGAGTTTTACCGCGAGGCGTGTGAACAAACCAGGATCACAGTCAATAGTTACTCGGAACGACTCTATATGCTACGTTTAATGTAAATCAACCAGAGTTTAAACTTTAAAAGGCCTGCGGAAGCGTAAAGTAAATAAAACAATCCCAAAACATATGAAAGTACCATATGGCAAAACAAGTGCCAACCAAATATTTTAAACCATAAGTAAAAGATGGGTAGTTATAAATCTCTAAAAAATATGCATGCTGACTCGTGAAGTGCTCCTATCAGCAATCCAGCTTAATGACCTGAGAATAGCATACTAAAAAGTCAACACATGGTTGGTGAGTTCAAGAGTTTGCGCATAAACATAACAGTTTATCAAGTGTGTATAAACATAACAGTTTATCAGTAGCGTATAAACATAACAGTTTATCAATAGCGTATAATTAAGCATGTGCATTGTAATAGCTAGCTAGTCCATTAACAAACGATATTAATACATAGTGATTTCGACATTGAAGCTGACTGTGTTATGTTTGCCTCCCGTCACGACTTCACCATATCGTGACGAATAATCATAGGACAAATTGCACCCGGTTGACCTCGAGTCACACAGGTGGGGCTCGTCAGACCCACTAGTACTACCCAAGTTTCCCCGCTATCCAATATTAACAATTCGAAAGTGTGAGGACTTTATCATAATAAACAGCACTATATTAATATCATACACATCTTAAATATATAAAGCGTTGTAAAATTTACCAGTATGCTATCTCCCCCAAAAGAGATTTAATAAAACAGTGGGGCATGAACTCACCTGATACGCGTGTTAGACAAGTAAGGTTTAACTTGACAAGGACGAGTGGAAAGACAACCTTCAAAGGTTACCTAGAACACACAAGTACATAAGTACATGTACACAGAAATCCCAAGAGAAACCTTAAGTGTTCTACAAACAAAGAACTCAAGGTTCTATAAAAACAACATACATGTGACCTAGTTGACCCGTTTGACCCGTTGGTGACATTATGCGTTGTAAACCATTTAAGTATACATGTTTAACATTCCAATGAATCACATTTGGTGCTACATTCCTAATACATTGCTTAAATCATCATACTATGCACATATCATACAAGTTGTCCAATTCCTTAGCATCCAGCATGCTCAGTGTGTTTATAACATAACTAGTGTATCATATAACAGGTTAGATCATGCATAACCTACTTACATGACCTATAGCCATGATTTAGCATATATGGGTCAAAACAATAATTTATCAAAAAGTCATTCATACTATTCACAACGCATACAAGATGCCTAATACATGCAACATACATTAGGATGATCAATTCCAGTCCCAAACATGATGTCCTAGTTACTAATCAACATCCCAAACCATACATGACCATCAAAGTGCAATAATCATCCAATAATCAAATAAACATTCCATACAACCCAATTAATAGATTCTACCACTTTAGACATTCATAACAATCGTTCTAGCATGACCCTAAAACCATGAACAAGTCAAATTTCCAATATCCAAAGTTCATGCACAATAAAGTTTCCCTTTTGGGAAAGTAATACCCAAAATCCATTATACACCCAATGTATACATGCATTCATCAATAATATACCATAACAAGTTCATATCATACCTAGACATGATCTACAAAATCTAACTAACGTGATTCATAGATTTCATACTCAAAAAGTTACTATCTTTAGTAATATATGGATTCTAGCATGTAATCTTGAATTACCAATGTTCATAGCAACAATCCAACATCCAATTATCATCATAAACATACCTATAACATCAACACATTAACAACTCAACATTACATACAAAATAACGTTACTATTATTAGTAACCTATGAACAAATCCTTCAATTCACCAATTTCTTGTAAAATCCATGTTTTCTAGCATTCATACAACCTAATTAACTTCCTAACAACATCAAACAATCATCAATTCCATGTTATAATCATCAATCTCGAATTAGGGTTCATAACCACCAAAGTTCATGATCAATCCAATAACAACATACAATTCATGTATAACCAACGTTAAACAACATGTAATCAATTCAACTAACATACTAATATCAACAAACATCAAGATTTCAGCCCCCAAGAACATCAATTTCGAGTGTAGGGTTCGGCCATAACCAAAAACACACAAAAAGAACATAATCTAACCTTAATTCGCAAAGGAGAACAAGATTTGATGTGATAAACTTGTTGTATGGCCTAGAACTCGATCAAATCCGTGGCTTGCTGCTTGTTCTTGGTCGATTTCGCAAAGGGAGAGGGGAAGAAGGCTGGTCGCGGCCGTAGGGGGGGGGATTAGGGTTGGGATTTTTGATTTGTTTAATTTATTTAATCCTAATTACATTCTAAACCCATATAATTTGTAATTTTATAAAAATTTCAGCTTTTAACTTCTTTTAAAAGCATTTTTAACCATCTAACAAATATATAAACTAGTAATAACCATTATATATTTTTATCTTTATAAAACACGCAATATACGAATTAACACGCGCGTTTCCGCGTTACGCGATAAAATTCTCAAATAGTCTTTAAATCGCGTAAAAACATAAACATAACATAATAATCATCTTTTCAACTAGATTATTATTAAATTAACATTATTACTTATATTTTTTAGCCACCAACGTCAAACGACAACTAGTGTGTGCTTACGACACGTGTATGCAAAACTTAACGGAACTAACGGAGTTTGGTAACGGAAAATTACCGGATGTCACATTATCCCCATGTTGAAAGAATTTTCGTCCCGAAAATTGCGTTACATTGGTGAGCGTGTTCCATCACTGATCTACTGCATTGGCACACAGAAATTCGAAATCGAGTGAGTTTTGGATGAGTTGTCACATCATCCCCATGTTGAAAGAAATTTCGTCCCGAAATTTAAATCAATACCTTGGTCTGCAGACATCGTCTCGAACAGTTGAGGGTACTTAAGCTTCATTTGATCCTCACGCTCCCACGTGAATTCCGGTCCACGTCGCGAGTTGCAACGAACTTTGACGATAGGTATTTTGCTCTGCTTAAGTGTTTTCACCTCACGATCCATCACCTCGACGGGTTCTTCGATAAAGCGCAATTGCTCATCCACTTGAACATCTTCTAGTGGTACAATGAGTGTCTCGTCAGATAGGCACTTCTTCAGATTAGAAACGTGAAACACGTTGTGCACTCCACTCAGCGAATCAGGCAAGGCTAGTCGATATGCCACCGGACCTATTCTTTCCAGTATCTCAAATGGTCCAACATACCTCGGATTCAGCTTTCCTCGCTTGCCAAACCGAACTACGCCTTTCCACGGTGAGACTTTCAATAACACTTTGTCGCCAATTTGAAATTCGAGAGGTTTCCGCCTCTTGTCAGCATAACTTTTCTGTCTATCCCTTGCTGCAGCCATACGGTTCCGTATCTGCACAATCTTCTCAGTTGTTTCATGAATGAGTTCGGGACCCGTTAGTTGACTATCACCAATTTCAGCCCAGCAAACCGGTGATCTACACTTTCTCCCATACAAAGCCTCGAAAGGTGCTGCCTGTATGCTAGTGTGATAACTGTTATTATAGGAGAATTCCACCAAAGGCAGGTGAACTTCCCAGTTGTTCCCGAAATCAATCACACAAGCGCGTAGTATATCCTCCAGAGTCTGTATGGTACGCTCACTCTGACCGTCAGTCTGTGGATGATAAGCAGTACTCATATCCAATCGTGTACCCAAAGATTTTTGTAGTGACTGCCAGAAGTGTGACGTGAAACGAGCATCGCGATCAGAGATAATTGAGATTGGTACGCCATGTCTCGAAACGATTTCCTTGAGATACAATCGGGTTAGCTTCTCCATCTTATCCGTTTCCTTAATTGCAAGGAAGTGAGCGGACTTGGTCAACTGATCCACAATGACCCAGATTGTGTCACAACCAGTATTAGTCCGGGGTAGTTTAGTGATAAAATCCATGGAAACTTGTTCCCATTTCCACATCGGTATCTCAGGTTGCTGTAACAGTCCGGATGGTTTTTGGTATTCCACCTTTACCTTCGAACAGGTCAAACACTTGCTCACATATGTAGCTACGTCTGCTTTCATGTTAGGCCACCAATAGTGCGCCTTTAGATCATGATACATCTTGTCAGATCCAGGATGTATAGAGTATTTAGACTTGTGAGCCTCGCTCATAACCAAATCCCGCAGATTTCCATAAACAGGCACCCAAAGTCTATCCATGAAGTACCGAATTCCATCCTCCTTCACTACCAATTGTTTATCCATTCCCCGTAATGACTCAGGACCAATGTTTTCCTCTTTCAAGGCTTCTATTTGTGCTTCCTTAACTTGTTCAGGCAATTGGGTACTGATCGTGAGTTGCAAGGCTCGCACTCGCCTGGGTTTAACTGTTTCTTTTCGGCTTAAGGCATCAGCAACTACGTTCGCCTTTCCAGGATGGTACTTGATAGCGCAATCATAATCATTCAAAAGTTCCACCCAACGCCGCTGCCTCATATTCAACTCTTTTTGCTCAAAGATATGTTGAAGACTCTTGTGATCGGTATAGATAGTACATTTGGTACCGTACAAGTAATGTCTCCAAATCTTTAAGGCAAAAACCACTGCACCCAACTCCAGATCATGGGTAGTATAATTCTTCTCGTGAACCTTTAGTTGTCTCGAGGCGTAAGCTATCACCTTATCGCGCTGCATCAGAACACAACCCAATCCTTGGATGGATGCGTCACAATACACCACGAAATCATCCGTCCCCTCTGGCAGTGCCAATATCGGTGCACTACAGAGTTTCTGTTTCAATAGCTGAAAAGCCGCCTCTTGACTTTCCCCCATTTGTATGTTGTTCCTTTGTGGGTCAAAGCGGTGAGAGGTTATGCAATCTTAGAAAATCCTTCTATGAACCGTCGGTAATACCCCGCTAATCCCAGAAATTGTCGTATCTCACTCGGTGTTTTAGGTATGGCCCAATTCTTTATTGCCACAATCTTGGCAGGGTCAACGTGTATACCCTTCTCATTAACAATATTGCCTAGGAATTGTACTTCGCGTATCCAAAAGTCACACTTAGAGAATTTGGCGTACAGTTGCTCATTCTTCAACAATTCCAAGATTAATCGTAGATGCTCTTCATGGTCCTCCTTGGTCTTAGAGTATATCAGTATGTCATCGATAAACACAATAACAAACTGATCAAGGTAGGGTTTGCACACACGATTCATGAGATCCATGAACACCGCAGGTGCATTTGTCAACCCAAAAGGCATGACCAAGAATTCGTAATGACCATAACGAGTACGGAATGCAGTTTTGGAGATATCCTCCTCACGGACTCGGAGTTGATGATAACCAGATCTCAAGTCGATCTTCGAATAATAGCTGGATCCCTGAAGCTGATCAAATAAGTCGTCGATGCGAGGTAAAGGGTATCGGTTCTTAACTGTGACTTTGTTTAACTCCCTATAATCGATGCACATTCGAAACGTGCCATCTTTCTTCTTAACAAAAAGGACAGGGGCTCCCCAAGGTGATGAGCTAGGTCGAATAAAGCCCTTATCTAAAAGCTCCTGAAGTTGTGATGACAACTCCTCTAATTCGTTCGGTGCTAATCGATAAGGTGCTCTAGCAATCGGGGCTGCACCGGGAGTCAGTTCAATTTGAAATTCCACTTGACGATTAGGTGGTAATCCAGGAAGATCCTCTGGAAACACCTCGGGAAAGTCTCGTACGACGGGTATGTCTTCCATTAGCCTTTCCTCCGGTTGTTTATCGGTGACGAGTGCCAGGATAGCCAAGCGACCTTTTCGCAGTAATTTCTGTGCTTTCATATAGGAGATAATGCCCATCACTGCACCACTCCTATCGCCTCGGACTGTGAGAATTTCGTCACCAACAGGAATTCGTATGATCTTCTCGTGACATATTACTTCCGCTTGCTTATTTGAGAGCCAATCCATGCCTACCACAACGTCGAAACTACCCAGTGTAACAGGCATAAGATCGATAGCGAAAGTATGACCAGCGAGTTCTATCTTACAATCTTTAAGAATGTGTGTCACATGGATCTGTTTACCGTCAGCCAATTCTACGGTATATTCGGATTCTAAGGCAGAAGGAATATCACTTAGGAGACTAGAGAACTTTAAGGATATGAAACTCCTATCAGCTCCAGTATCAAACAGTACTGTAGCAAAACACCCATTTACAGAAAACCTACCAGTAACAGTAGTAGGGTCGTTTAGAGCCTCACCTGAGCCAATGACGAAGGCTCTCCCTTTGGCTCCATTATTACCACCGTTACCATTGCCATTTCCATCTTTGTTGTTGTTGTTGTTGTTGTTGTTGTTGTTCTGGTTGTTGTTGTTCTGGCCATTGCCATTACCGTTCCTCCTTAACTGCGGGCAGTTTCGCTTGTAGTGCCCCTCCTTTCCACACTCGAAACAAACCTTTGGAGTCTCCTGAGATTGTTGTGGTTTCCTGACCATCTCACCACGGCAATCCTTAGCCAAGTGCCCCATTTTACCACACCGCTGACACTTGTAGTTGTCACATCTCCCAACGTGATGATAGTTGCACCGCGTGCACATCGGCTGTTTACCACCATAGCCGCTCGGTCCTTGATTGTTTGAGTTTGACTGGTTGAAGTTGCGATTGTTGTCAAACCTTCTTTGTTGCTGTTGTGGTTGTTGTTGTTGTTGAGACTGGTGTTGACCACCGGATGATGATGATGCCCTATTGTTGTTGTTGGTGTTGGTGTTGTTGGAGGTATCCCACTTTCTTTTGTTGTCGGGCACACTTGCAGCAGCGCCCCGTTTTGGCAACCGCCCTTGCTCCACAGCTTCGTCAGTTAGTTTGTGGGCCAGTCGGATAGCTTGTTGTATAGTGGCGGGGTTAGAGGAAGTCACCAGGCTCCTAATTTCGGGCACCAATCCCCGGATGTAATGTTCCACCCGCTTGTGCATTTCATTCACCATTCCAGGACATAGTGTGGCCAGCTCGTGGGTTCTTGTTGTATAGGCCTCGATCTCAGAACCTTGCATTTTCAACTGCCAAAATTCCATCTCCAACTTTTGAACTTCGCTGCGAGGACAGTATTCCTCGATCATCATATCTTTGAATTCATTCCACGGGAGCTCATTTGCCATGGCCTGCCCTAGCATTTGCACTTGAGCATTCCACCAAGACAGTGCTGCACCATCCAGTGTCCCCGTAGCGTATTTCACCTGGTCAGCAGGTGGACAGTTGCACTTCGAGAAAACGGACTCCGTTTTCTCAAACCACCTCACCAACCCTACAGCTCCCTCGGTTCCACTGTAGGTGTGGGGTTTGCAGTCCATGAAGGACTTGTAGGTACATGCTGGCGGTCCTTCTTTAACACGATAAATATTGATCAGATGTCTTATTCGTTTAACTATAGGATTTGACAAAAATTTTTCCATTATCGTTTACCTGTGGCCTGTCCTACTTGAGCAGCAGTTAACGCTGCCTGGACTTGTGCATTTATTAAGGCTGCTAGTTCCGCAGGGGTTATATTTATGGTACCGGCGCCTTGGCCACCAGCACCTTGGTCACCGGCACCTTGGTCACCGGCGCCGCGTCCACGCCCGCGCCCGCGTCCTCGGCCACGTCCACGTCCTCGGGCGTCCATTATTCACTTTACATTCACAAATACAATAATGAGTAACATCAAACATATTTATCTCATTGAAGTATAATAAACAATAAGTAAGTAATGAATCATCACAACCACAACATTATTAACAAAAATAATAACCAAAGGTAAATAAATTGCAAATAAGTCACAAGTCATTTATCAATGTCAAAATTTGAGTTTGTTGTTCGAGTGGGGAAACAACCCTTCCCACATAGGTTCCAAAATAAGAAACGCTACATAGTCCAAGTTGTTTAAAGAAAATAAAAGAGTATCAATCTACTATGCCTGAGCCGTCACTGTCATCATCCATCTGCACGGGCTCCTCTTCAGGTTCCTCCTCAGGTTCCTCTTCAGGTTCCTCCTCCTCTTCGGGGGCCTCCACCGGAGCAGGAGCTAAGGCTATCTGAAGTGCCGCCAACTGGGCCTCTAAAGCAGCAAACCGGTTGTCGACTTCTTCATCGCGCTGTTCCCGTGCGGTCACGCGTCCACTCAGCCTATCATAACCATCACGCATTTGGTAACACCCCTCCAAGGTTTTACCATGATGCTCCCCTAGTTCATCCAGTTGGTGTCGCAGCGTGTACACCTTGTGTTGTAGTGTACAGACACTGCTAGTAAGTCGTCGGACCCGGTGTTGCTCCGTGTCCAGTGCTGCCACCAATGCAGCAATGACCTGCTCATTGGACTGCACCGGTCGCGGAAGTGTAGGTAGGGGTTGTCCAGTGCTGGTCCTAGTCTGGGGTCTTGGTATAGGCACGCGTTCCCGGTACATAAGGTGATCCACAAACTTCGGGTAGAAGTTCCAATCACGGGGAGGGTCACGTTCAGGTGGCACGAATGGTTGATCCCAGTCGAATTCACCTCGTGGATAGTCCAAACGAGGCCAGTCTAGTCCGTCGTCAGGCACCGGTCCAGGAGGTGGGGACTCGGGTCGTGTGGGTGATACTGGTAGTTTACCACGTGCTCTCGAAGACGATGCCATGCTGCAGAGAGTGTGATGTGTATGCCAATGAGTATGCAGTAGAAAAATCAGGAACAAGTAACTAACTAACTGTGTGCGGTTATAGTCTAGTGTGTATGCAACCTAGTTCTCTATAACCAATGGCTCTGATACCAATCTGTCACACCCTCAAAATCCACGTGCGGAGTTTTACCGCGAGGCGTGTGAACAAACCAGGATCACAGTCAATAGTTACTCGGAACGACTCTATATGCTACGTTTAATGTAAATCAACCAGAGTTTAAACTTTAAAAGACCTGCGGAAGCGTAAAGTAAATAAAACAATCCCAAAACATATGAAAGTACCATATGGCAAAACAAGTGCCAACCAAATAGTTTAAACCATAAGTAAAAGACGGGTAGTTATAAATCTCTAAAAAATATGCATGCTGACTCGTGAAGTGCTCCTATCAGCAATCCAGCTTAATGACCTGAGAATAGCATACTAAAAAGTCAACACATGGTTGGTGAGTTCAAGAGTTTGCGCATAAACATAACAGTTTATCAAGTGTGTATAAACATAACAGTTTATCAGTAGCGTATAAACATAACAGTTTATCAATAGCGTATAATTAAGCATGTGCATTGTAATAGCTAGCTAGTCCATTAACAAACGATATTAATACATAGTGATTTCGACATTGAAGCTGACTGTGTTATGTTTGCCTCCCGTCACGACTTCACCATATCGTGACGAATAATCATAGGACAAATTGCACCCGGTTGACCTCGAGTCACACAGGTGGGGCTCGTCAGACCCAGTAGTACTACCCAAGTTTCCCCGCTATCCAATATTAACAATTCGAAAGTGTGAGGACTTTATCATAATAAACAGCACTATATTAATATCATACACATCTTAAATATATAAAGCGTTGTAAAATTTACCAGTATGCTATCTCCCCCAAAAGAGATTTAATAAAACAGTGGGGCATGAACTCACCTGATACGCGTGTTAGACAAGTAAGGTTTAACTTGACAAGGACGAGTGGAAAGACAACCTTCAAAGGTTACCTAGAACACACAAGTACATAAGTACATGTACACAGAAATCCCAAGAGAAACCTTAAGTGTTCTACAAACAAAGAACTCAAGGTTCTATAAAAACAACATACATGTGACCTAGTTGACCCGTTTGACCCGTTGGTGACATTATGCGTTGTAAACCATTTAAGTATACATGTTTAACATTCCAATGAATCACATTTGGTGCTACATTCCTAATACATTGCTTAAATCATCATACTATGCACATATCATACAAGTTGTCCAATTCCTTAGCATCCAGCATGCTCAGTGTGTTTATAACATAACTAGTGTATCATATAACAGGTTAGATCATGCATAACCTACTTACATGACCTATAGCCATGATTTAGCATATATGGGTCAAAACAGATAATTTATCAAAAAGTCATTCATACTATTCACAACGCATACAAGATGCCTAATACATGCAACATACATTAGGATGATCAATTCCAGTCCCAAACATGATGTCCTAGTTACTAATCAACATCCCAAACCATACATGACCATCAAAGTGCAATAATCATCCAATAATCAAATAAACATTCCATACAACCCAATGAATAGATTCTACCACTTTAGACATTCATAACAATCGTTCTAGCATGACCCTAAAACCATGAACAAGTCAAATTTCCAGTATCCAAAGTTCATGCACAATAAAGTTTCCCTTTTGGGAAAGTAATACCCAAAATCCATTATACACCCAATGTATACATGCATTCATCAATAATATACCATAACAAGTTCATATCATACCTAGACATGATCTACAACATCTAACTAACATGATTCATAGATTTCATACTCAAAAAGTTACTATCTTTAGTAATATATGGATTCTAGCATGTAATCTTGAATTACCAATGTTCATAGCAACAATCCAACATCCAATTATCATCATAAACATACCTATAACATCAACACATTAACAACTCAACATTACATACAAAATAAAGTTACTATTATTAATAACCTATGAACAAATCCTTCAATTCACCAATTTCTTGTAAAATCCATGTTTTCTAGCATTCATACAACCTAATTAACTTCCTAACAACATCAAACAATCATCAATTCCATGTTATAATCATCAATCTCGAATTAGGGTTCATAACCACCAAAGTTCATGATCAATCCACTAACAACATACAATTCATGTATAACCAACGTTAAACAACATGTAATCAATTCAACTAACATACTAATATCAACAAACATCAAGATTTCAGCCCCCAAGAACATCAATTTCGAGTGTAGGGTTCGGCCATAACCAAAAACACACAAAGAGAACATAATCTAACCTTAATTCGCAAAGGAGAACAAGATTTGATGTGATAAACTTGTTGTATGGCCTAGAACTCGATCAAATCCGTGGCTTGCTGCTTGTTCTTGGTCGATTTCGCAAAGGGAGAGGGGAAGAAGGCTGGTCGCGGCCGTAGGGGGGATTAGGGTTGGGATTTTTGATTTGTTTAATTTATTTAATCCTAATTACATTCTAAACCCATATAATTTGTAATTTTATAAAAATTTCAGCTTTTAACTTCTTTTAAAAGCATTTTTAACTATCTAACAAATATATAAACTAGTAATAACCATTATATATTTTTATCTTTATAAAACACGCAATATACGAATTAACACGCGCGTTTCCGCGTTACGCGATAAAATTCTCAAATAGTCTTTAAATCGCGTAAAAACATAAACATAACATAATAATCATCTTTTCAACTAGATTATTATTAAATTAACATTATTACTTATATTTTTTAGCCACCAACGTCAAACGACAACTAGTGTGTGCTTACGACACGTGTATGCAAAACTTAACGGAACTAACGGAGTTTGGTAACGGAAAATTACCGGATGTCACAGTTGGTATGTTAGTTGGATTGATTACATGTTGTTTAACGTTGGTTATGCATGAATTGTATGTTGTTTGTGGATTGATCATGAACTTTGATTATAGGCAAACCCTAATTCGAAATTGATGATGATAATATGAAATTGATGATTGTTAGATGGTTATATGATGTTAGTTAGATTGTATGAATGTTGAATGATGTTGATCTTGCAAGAAATCTAGGGTTTGATCATCTAGTTCATACATTGCCATAAGAGGAAACTATTTGGTTCTTGGAATTCATGATTTGATGATGATAACATGTTAGATGTAATGCTTAGATGTTAGTTTAATTGAATTGTGCAAGAAAATCCATGAAATTGTGATGTTGATCATGACTTACTAAAAGTAGAAACTTTTGTGTATGATGTTTTGAAATTTGGATGTTTGGAGATGATTAGCATGTTAGGATGAATGTTATGAACTTGAAATAGTATTTTAATGATGAATTGGATACACATTGGGTGTTTACTAGATTTTGGGATGAGCTTTCCCAAAAGGGAAACTTTATCGTGCATGAACTTTGCATATTAGGAATTGGACTTATTCATGGCATTAGGATCATGCTAGAATGACTGTTATGGATGTCTAAAGTGGTAGAATCTGTTAATTGGGTTGTATGGAATGTTTATTTGGTTATTGGGTGATTTATGCACTTTGATGATCATGTATGGTTTGGTATGTTGATTAGTAACTAGGACGTCATGTTTGGGACTGGAATTAGTCATATTGATGTATGTTGCATGTATTGGGCATCTTGTATGTGTTATGAATAGTATGGATGACTTTTTGGTAAATTATATGTTTTGAACCGTATATGCTAAATCATGGCTATAGGTCATGTAACTAGGTTATGCATGATCTAACCTGTTATATGATACACTGGTTATGTTATGAATGCACTAAGTACGCTAGATGCTAAGAATTTACATAACTTGTATGATATGTGCATAGTATGATGATTTAAGCAATGCATTGGGAATGTCACATCAAATGTGATTCATTGGAATGTTAACCATGTATGTTATATGCTTATGTATGTTTAAATGGCTTACAACGCATAATATCACCAACGGGTCAAACGGGTCAACTAGGTCACATGTATGTTGTCTTTATAGAACCTTGAGTTCTTTGTTGTAGAACACTAAGGGTTTCCCTTGGGATTTTTGTGTGTACATGTACTTATGTACTTGTGTGTTCTAGGTAACCTTTGAAGGTTGTCTTTCCACTCGTTCTTGTCAAGTTAAGCCTTAGGTATCTATCACGCGCATCAGGTGAGTTCATTCCCCATTGTTTTACTTAATCTCTTTTGGGGGAGATATTTACTTAATCTCTTTTGGGGGAGCTAGCATACTGGTAACTTTATAACGCTTTTTATATTTAAGATGTGTAAGATATTAATATAGTGTTGTTTACCATGATAAAGTCCTCACACTTTCGAATTGTTAATATTGGATAGCGGGGAAACTTGGGTAGTACTACTGGGTCTGACGAGCCCCACCTGTGTGACTCGAGGTCAACCGGGTGCAATTTGTCCTATGATTATTCGTCACGATATGGTGAAGTCGTGACGGGAGGCAAACATAACACAGTCAGCTTCAATTACGAAATCACTATGTATTAATATCAATTTGTTAATGGACTAGCTATCTATTACAATGCACATGCTTATTTATACACTATTGATAAACTGCTATGTTTATACGCAAACTCTTGAACTCACCAACCATGTGCTGACTTTTTAGTATGCTATTCTCAGGTCGTTAATCTGGACTGCTGATAGGAGCACTACACGAGTCAGCATGTATTTTAGAGATTTAAACTTCAAACATAATTACTCGTCTTTTATTTATGGTTTAAAATACTTGGTTGGCACTTGTTTTGCCATATGGTACTTTCACATGTTTTGGGTTGTTTTATTTACTTTACGCTTCCGCATGACTTTTAAAGTTTGAACTCTGGTTTGGTTTACGTTAAAGTAGCATATAGAGTCGTTCCGAGTAACTATTGACTGTGATCCTGGTTTGTTCACACGCCTCGCGGTAAAACTCCGCACGTGGATTTTGAGGGTGTGACACCTTTCTATGAATAAAGGAGGTAAACCATCAATAAACTTAGACTTCCAATGAGTACTATTAGACTCTGGGAGTTCCATAACTCTGCTTAAGAAAGTATTTTTTACCATCTAAATGATATGAGAGTTCTACATCTTAAATTTTGTAACAAAGTTCTAATACTTCAGAATTGTCTAACCATCTTCCTGTAAAATGATCAACAATATTTACCACCAATGTATAAAATGCATTAGGAGTTTGACTTCCATTTTCTTCTTTGATATTATTTAAAATATTATTTTATCTATTTCTATTAGATAATTATCCCACCAACCTTTTAATTGACCAGTAAATCCTGCTATTATCATTTTAACAATATTTTAATCGTAATTACCATTACTTTTACACATAGTACTATACATCATCATTCTATGTACAGTATCTGAAATTTGTTTATCAGTTTTTCCATCTATGTTCCATTCACAGATGTGTTTTCCATGATATGAATTATTAACTATATATCCCTGTTCTTCTATTAAAACATCTTGAGGAGTTGGCCTAGGGTAATAATACATCCTTTGTGTAGGCTTATTAGCAAATTTTCCAATTTTTTTAATTTCATCATCGATTTTTTCTTGGTAATTATCTTTGTTTATGGAATCTGAAAATTCTTCAGTTAAAGTATTAATTTTTAAATTTGAAAAATTTTCATTTAGACCCTTTAATTTTTTATCTAATAATTCTGCTATTTTAGAATTAGATTTTAATTTAAAATCTTTTATTTCAGGTGGAGGTTGTATAGCCGGAGTGGCTATAATACCTTTATGTTCTTCTTTATGAGAAAATTTTAAATTTTTAACCTGGGATATTAATTCATTTATCCTATCATTTATGGAATTTAATTGTTCTCCTAAAATAATTAAACATATATTCGTATAATTTTGTTGTTTAAACATATTATTTATGTGAGATATTATCACAGGTAAGATATTTTCTTCCATTAATTTTTGAAAAGCTTGATAGTATCTAATTTCGCTATCTTTTTCTATCTTGAATGGTTGATGAGGAGGAAAAGTAGTTTTTAAAATTTTTCCATTAATATTATATTCTCTCTGTATTACAGAAATCATACTATTAGTATACTTATTTATAAACCATGGAACAAAAGGTTTAATTGTGTTTTCCTCACTAAGTTCTTTATAAAAAACCTCTTGAAACATATTTGTATCTTGGTCATCAAAATTTTTGAAAAACCAATTTCTAAGTAATTTCCATTGTTCTCGATTAAATTCTTCACTAATTATTCTTCTTGCCAATGATGCTTGGCTAAAATTTGTTTTTTCTATCTGATTCATTATATCGAAAATTCATTTCCGACTCGGTTAGTTCCGGTTCATTAGGCTTATATACACCTCTTACTATATTATCAGAATTAATTCTTAATTCTTCTACCCTATTTTCAGGTAATTTTTCTCTTATATGAGAAGTAGAAGCTCTAGAAGGACTTCCAACAGTATATCCTAATGGAGATATATGAAAATTTGATGATCTTGAGGACATAGATCTAGATATTCTAGGTCTAATCTTATCAAATTGTATCTGAACTGATCATTCAGACGTTTGGATAATATCAATTGGATTATTATCTATATATTGTTGTTTTGGGGTACAATTATTTAGTATCCAACTATCAGGAAATTCAATTTCTTCCCATTTTATTTTTCTTCTAGTAGTAATATTTGATTTTTCAAAATTAGTTTCAATTATTATTGTTTTATTTAATAATTTATCTATCATCTTACACTGAGGATTTAGTGTAAATAACGATTTATAGTATATTCTATAGCATATACAAATTACTTCTGACCCTGGAATATAATTATATCCATGAGTCATAACATTTAATGTTAAAGCATCTGTTATATTAACATCTGTTAGTGGTAATTGTAGATTTGGGTAAACATTAAAATAAACTGGACCCTGTGATAGACTAGATTGAACTATCCCTATCAAGGATTGTAACGCCCCGAAATTTCCCGAAACAAACCATTTAATAATAATGGGCTTTTAAGGGTTAATTTACGAAATAAAAGGGTAAATTAGTGGGCTATGGACCAAATTAGCCTTAATGGTCTAGGTTTGATGGGTTTAAGGGCCCTTAATCAGCCCTTAAACCATGCATGATCAGATCCATTCCATCTTTCCAAACCTAGCCACCAAATTCGTTAGAGAGAGAAAGTAGAGAGAGAAAGTGGAAGAAAACTCAAGTTTTGGAGATTCAAAGGTGGAAGAGTGAAGATCTGGTTGATTGGAGCATCAAGGCTTAAGGAAAGAGCAACAAAACAAGGTAAGAATCGACCTCTAAGGCCCTCTGTAGATCAAACCCGGATTCTAGGGTTTTGGGGTTTTGAAAAGTTCAAAGAAACACATAAAGGTCAAATTTTTACGTATCAAAACGTGTAAAAAGCTTAGATTTGGTTTCATGGAAGGTAAACCAAGGATTTGGACGTAAATAGTTAAGATTTTGGGTTAAAAATGGGCTGGTTCTTAGTTTTTATTCATCCAGCGAAACTGGGCCCCGATCCAGCGAATTTAAGCATTCATCCAGCGAAATTGTGCATTTATTCAGCGAAACTAGGAGAATCCTAGCGAAGCTACAGTTTCGCTACAGCGAAACTACAGTTTCGCTACAGCGAAACTACAGTTTCGCTGATAGCTTCGTTAAGTACTTAGGCTGACCTTAGACATTGCGAAACTAGGAAATTCCAACGAAAGTTGGGCGCTCATGCCAGCGAATCTGTCCAGCGAAACTGACAGAAGTGCTGCCCAGCGAAACTAGTAGCGAAACTGCCAGCGAAACTGGCAGCAAAACTACCAGCGAAACTGTGGGCGAAACTATGAAAAAAATGACGTTTTTGCATATTAACTTCCGTCCAGCTAGAGTATTCAGGCTATAGCTTAAGAGACTTAGAATTTAAGCTATTGGACAAGTTCAGGTGAGTTCTAGACCCCTCGTTTACCCATTTTCAATGTTTTGGGGTGATATGCATACTAAAATACATACTTTTATCAGAACAGTTTTTAAGACCTTTTATCAAGAAAATAAAATCTTCTAAAGTAAAATGTGCCATTTAAATAGTTCAAAATAATTTTCGAGCGAACATAGGGGGATCTAGAACTCACCTTAGCAGTCTCTTGGGTATGACTTCCTTCAAAACCCGTTTGCTACAAGTTCAACACCTAAAACCCACCAAAAACATACACAACCGAGCAAACTTTAGAATAATTGATGGTGGATATGTTGCACCTAATATATAAATCACTAAGTTTATGATTAAACTTAAATGCATAAATCAAATCGTAAACACACACAGCCAGGGGCGTTGCCCCTTGGACCCCACTAGGGGCTGCCGCCCCTAGAACCCCGCTATCAGGGGCTGCCGCCCCCGAACCCCCGCTATCCCGCGGAGGGTCAGTTATCTAGTTTATCTCTCATGATTGATGAAATGTGAATGCTTAGACTAAGAGTTTGCTTCTTATTATGTGTTAAGTGTATGTGAAAACTAAAGATATAAGTGAAACTTAAAGAATTGTTATTGGGCCCATAACGTGTACCTTGATAAAGTGATAATGTAAAGTTTTGCAAGCAATTGATAAAGGAGGGTTGCATTCGCTGTGCCCTCACCAGTGATAAAGTGATAAAGTATGCTCGAACAGGCAGGTCAGTAAGTCCTAAATTGGCATGACAATAATGGCCTGATCGGGTATGACAGTAAGCCCTTATTTGGCATGTCGGTAAAGTCCTAGGCGAGCCTAGGCACCGATTGTGACAGAGAATTGACGGATAAAGAAGAGTAATAAATAACAATAAATGATAAAGTATTGATAAAGTGATAGCCTGTGTGTACTTATATTGTGATACACAATGATTATTTTAACTGATAAAGCTAATATCTCTTATGAAAGTTATTTAGCAAAGTAAACCTAGAATTCACTCAGCGAAGCTGACTTTTGTATGCGTATCAGTTGACAGGTAAGAGTAGAGCTATGGAATAGAGGCATGGGATTGAAGCTTCAAACGGAATAAAAAAACGGGCTGCCATAATTCGACTACTATGCTAATTATCTGCCTGTTTAGTATATAACCAGTCCAAAATTATCCAAACATAATTCAAATGATTTTTTCTTTCCAAACTCTTTTTTTAATAGGTTTATAAACTTATTACGGTTGGGTTCAACATTGATTTGATTCTTAGCATTCCATTAGGCTAATGAGTACAGAAAATAAAAAAATAATTATTAAATATGCAAGAGTTATGTAAGGCCACATTCTCGGGATGCTTACAGTTGGTTCCTTATCACGCATAAAGCCTTTAATCACATGTACTTTATAAAAATGATGCAGCGGAAACATTTAAAAGACATCTCATTTCATTGTAAATACTTTTGCCAAATAATACATCGTCCGTTAGTTTACAAAATACATTATTGTATTACATCACAAAAGCATTCTATAAATGCATGCCATCCCAAAAGAGCTGAGTAGCCGTCTCGTGCCATCCTCAGCAATGTTACCTGTCAACTAGAAACACATAAAAAGTCAGCGTTGTTGGGTGAGTTCTAGTTTTTATAATAAAACATACTTTTCTTACTTTAAAACCGTTCTTTACATACATGCGATCACACATCATACGTACACATAGATATTATCATTACTATCTTCCACATTCATTCGTTAGCTTTTGTTCATTTACCGTCCATCGTTAACATTCACATTCATTCATAACTCATTCTTTCGTTTGTACGTTTCTTACTTTCATTCATACATTCATTTCATTCGTCCGTATGTTCGTTTCGTTCATTCATACGTTCATCACTTTCAATGACATGTACAATACCCCGAACGTTGTGCACTAGTGCTGGTGCTGGACCTGTGGTAATTAATCATGAACATTGTGCACGAAGTTGATCTAGTCACCTAGGGTAAGTACATGCACCACTTATCTTTCCTCTTTCATTTTGGATCAATGCCATGTGCTTTACCCCGAACATTGTGCACGAGTGCTGGTGCTGGACCCGTGGTAATTAAATCACGAACATTGTGCACGAAGCTGATCCAGTCACCTAGGGTAAGCGGCAAGGATCCCGTACATATGGTCAATCACAAAGATTGGACCCCAGTGTGCATCCTTCGAGGTAGCAAACCCGCACACCGTTGGGCTAACACCTTCATTGCGTGTGCACCTCCATACATTTGCTTGCAAGCCATTCTTACATTCGTTCATTATTAATGCAAGCATTCATTCATCATGTTCCTCTTTCATTATCTTTCACATTAAGTTACATAATACTTTCATTACATTCATTAATCATAACGCGTAAAGTCATAGAAAGATAAACACGTATCAAAACAAGGAACATCAACATTTACCAGTCATCAGTCATCACCATCTGTCATGGCAACTTCATACTTAACATAACATACATCATGCATAACATGCAACGCTATCATCATCGTGCCCAACATAACTTCTAAAGCCTCGACGGCTATCTTATATGTACTTACGGGAACTACCACCTCATTACTTACCACTGCTCTTTTCCCCGAGAGTCAGTAATTAAACTATGCCTCTCCTTGTACACAACAGCCCTATTTGGGCGATTAGGCTCCCTTCAGTCACATGGCCTCCATACGACTGAACATCATGCGACTATACCACTGCGAATGGACTCCAATGCGACTTAATCTCCAATCGTGCAATTGGACCCTCAATCATGCGATTGGACACTATGTGACTGGACCTATGCGAATGAGCTCTCAGTCGTGCGAATGAGCACCCACGCGACTGAACACCTATGCGACTGAGCTCTTAGTCGTATGACCTGTCATGCGACTGGACCTCCAGTCGTACGATTGAACCTCAGTCGTGCGATTGAACCACAGTCTTCCCTCAGTCGGCCGATTGGCCCTCCAGTCGCCTAGCCCTAACTGGGCGCAGAATGTAGTTCATCCCGAACTGCAGCCGCGACTTTCGACCTCCAAACCCTTCCATACTCATTCTAAGCCCAAATTAACCCTCCTAAACCTTAGGGAAACATACTATGACCCCATTCAAGCACACAAAAGCCTAAAATCACAATCTAAACGCACCATACACAATTACACCCAAATGGGTCAAACATACACACACATAAAACGGGTTTCAGATGTGTTCCAGCCCCAAAATCATTCAAAAACATTTAAAAGAGGGGTCCTAGAACTCATACAAACAAGAAGAATAAGAAGAAAGCTTTGTTTGGACTAGCTACACGGCGAATTTCGAGCCCGAATCAACCCGAATCAACCCTTTCTTCCTCGTTTCTTCCTTTCTCTCTTCTCCTCTCTTGTTTGGCTGAATTTTGTGGGTGTGGGGAGTGGGTAAGGGCTGCCCTCTCCCTTAAATACCCCCACTCACCCAAGTTTCTTTTGTTGGCGAGTTTGGTCCCTCGACTTTGGACTTTATTTCTTTTCTTCTTTCGTCGTCTTTAAAATAGATAAATAACCGGGTGTTACAAGTCCACCCCCTTATATCGGTTTCATCCCCGAAACCTGCTATTCCTCGAACAGATGTCGGTAATGTTGTCTCATTTCCTCTTCGGTCTCCGAGTTGACTCGGATCCCTTCCTGGGCTTCCACTGTACACGCACAAGAGGAACCACTTTATTTCTCAGCTTCTTCTCCTTTCTATCGATGCTTGCCACTGGTTGCTCCATATAATTAAGTTGTTCGTCTACTTCGATATCCTCCAGTGGAACAATCATATCCTCCTCTGCCAAACACTTCCTTAGATGAGATACGTGGAATGTCAGGTGAATTCCACTCAACTCATCTGACAACTCTAATCTATAGGCCACCTCTCCTACTCGAGCAACGATTCGGAAAGGGCCTATGTACCTCGGGCTCAACTTGCCCCGTTTTCTGAACCGAATGATACCCTTCCAAGGTGAGACCTTCAACATAACCCGGTCACCCACCTGGAACTCAATCGGCCTGCGTTGTTTATCAGCATACGACTTTTGTCTATCCTTGGCTGCCTTCATGAAGGCCTTGATCCTTTCAAGGTTTTCAGTCATAGCCTCGATCACCTCGACGCTCCCTAACTCTTTATGATGAATATCACCCCAATATACGGGTGTCCTGCATCTCCTACCGTATAGCATCTCATAAGGTGGCATGCCAATGCTGGCATGATAGCTTTTGTTGTATGAGAATTCAGCTAACGGTAAGTGGTCATCCCAACTTCCCCCAAAATCAATCACACATGCCCGAAGCATGTCCCCTAATGTCTGAATGGTCCTCTCCGACTGACCATCAGTCTGGGGATGATAAGCCGTGCTGATATGTAACCTCGTTCCCATCGCATCGTGGAACTTCTTCTAGAATTTGGATGTAAACCGGGTGTCACGATCAGACACAATAGTCACCGGCACACCATGACGAGTTACAATTTCTTTAATGAAAAGATCCGCCAACCTCTCGGATGAATATGTCTCACGCATCGATAGGAAGTGAGCACTCCTCGTCAAGCGGTAAACAATCACCCGTATAGCATCATACCCTTTCGGAGTACGTGGCAGCCTCGTAATGAAATCCTGGTGATGTGCTTCCACTTCCATTCCGGTATATCCAGAGGTTGGATATTTCCATACGGCTTTTGATGTTCGGCCTTCACTTGCAAGTAAGTAAGGCATTTACTCACATACTCTACCACATCACGCTTCATATCCGGCCACCAATAGTCTTTCTTCATGTCTTGATACATCTTTGTAGCACTGGGATGAATAGAGTATCGAGTCATATGAGCTTCATCCATAATCTTCACTCGTAGATCCCCAAGATGAGGAATCCACATCCGCCCGAATCGAGTGTTAACACCGAGTGTATTTTCACCCAATTCCATAACCAGACCTCTCATTCTTTCAGAGTTAAGATGATCTTCTTTCAAAGTCTCATCTTGAAACTCTTTGACCTACTTCATCACATCAGAGATCATGATCAGCTGGTACGCTTTCACCCGAATCGGTTCGGGTCTTTCCTTTCGGCTAAGGGCGTCTGCCACCACGTTGGCTTTGTCCGGATGATAATGGATCTCACAATTGTAATCCTTTATGAGCTCTAACCATCTTCTTTGTCTCATGTTCAAGTCTTTCTGCTCGAAGAAATACTTCAAGCTCTTGTGGTCAGTGAATATGGTGCACTTCGTCCCATACAGATAGTGCCTCCAAATCTTTAGTGCGAAGACAATAGCTGCTAGCTCCAAATCATGAGTAGGGTAATTAACCTCATGAACTTTCAACTGTTAGGATGCATAGGCTATAACCTTTCCTCTTTGCATTAACACACACCCCAACCCGAGTAAGAAGCATCAGAATAAACCACCAGATCTTCACTTCCATCGGGTAATGACAACACAGGAGCTTGGGTCAACCTCGTCTTCAATTCTTCAAAAGCATTCTCTTGAGCTTGACCCCATACAAACTTTACATCCTTCTGGGTCAACTTGGTTAGTGGAGAAGCGATCTTGCAAAAGTCTTGAATAAATCTCCTGTAATAACCCGCCAAACCTAAGAAACTACGGATCTCGGATGGCGTCTTTGGAGACTTCCATTGCATCACTGTTTCCAACTTTTTCGGATCCACCATAATCTCCTCCGGATTCACCACGTGACCCAAGAATTGAACTTCGCGCAACCAGAACGCGCATTTGGAGAACTTGGCATACAACTTCTCCCTCCTCAACGTCTCCAACACTTCTCGAATGTGACCGGCATGCTCTATCTCGCTTTTTGAATAAATCAAGATATCATCGATTAACACAATCACGGATTTATCCAACATCGGTCGACACACTCGATTCATTAGATCCATAAAAGCAGCTGGCGCATTGGTCAAGCCAAAAGACATAACGAGGAACTCGTAGTGACCATAGCGCGTGTGAAAAGTGGTTTTAGGATTATCCTGCTCTTTCACCTTTAGCTGATGGTGGCCCGATCGAAGATCTATCCGTGAAAACCAACTGGCGCCTTGAAGCTGATTGAATAATTTTTCAATCCTCGGTAATGGATATCGATTCTTCATTGTCAGCTTGTTCAGCTCATGGTAGTCTATGCACATCCTCATACTACCATCTTTCTTCTTTAAAAATAAGACTGGAGCACCCCAAGGGGAAATACTCGGTCTAATGAACCCCTTATCGAGCAGCTCTTGCAACTGCTCCGTCAAATCTTTCATCTCTGTCGGAGCCAACCGATATGGTGCCCTGGCAACAGGTTGGGCACCTGGTACAGATCAATCTGAAACTCATCTCTCAGTCAGGTGGCACTCTCAACAAGTCTTCAGGAAACACATCTGGAAAATATTATACAACCGGTACATCAGACAGTTGTGGTGCGGGCGTATCCACATCCTTCACATATGCCAAGTAGGCACTACATCCACGCCTCATGAACTTTCCCGCCACCGCCATTGAAATTACTTTCAGGATCGTCGTGACTCGATCCCCGTACACAGTTACCGAACTACCATCAGGCGCTATCAAACGAATCATCTTGTTTCGACACACTATATTCGCCTCGAAGTCCACCAACCAATCAATTCTAAGAACCAAGTCGAAACCACCTAAGGTCATCACAAATGGTTTAACCAGAAATTTATGACCTTCTAATTCCACAATACAACCCTCTATCAACTCTGAAATCCTGGTAGACTTACCTATGGCAGTTTCTACATCAAATGGCACATCAACACTTTTACTACTAACAGGCAGGTTAGCATAAAAAGCAGCAGAAATAAAACTTCCACCGGCACTCGAATCAAATAACACGGAAGCTAAAGTTTGGTTCACCAGAAACGTACTGGACACAACATGAGGGTCCGTCCTAGACTCCTCCTGCATCATCATCAATGCCCCGACGCTTGCCCTCGGTCCTTCATTCCCTGTCTTCTTCACGCCGAAACCCTCAGCCCTTGGCTTCTTACGGTCTTTACTCATATGACCACTTTCCCCACAGTTGAAGCACCTCGCGTCCCTACAATCTCTAGCCATATAACCCGGCTTCCCACACTTAAAACAAACGTTCAACCCCCATCTACACTCGCCACTGTTCACCTTCCCATATTTGCCACACTTTCTCGATCCCGTACCCGGTGTTGCCACACGGCGATCGTCCACCCATGCCTTCTTTTTACCCATCGAGGCATCACCCTGACCAAACCGTTTCCCATTCTAATTCCTATCACCCCCACCCTTCCTACTACCTTCAGCCACCACCACTACAGCCCTTTCACCATATAGTCTTCCGGCCAAGTCCACCGCCGACCTAAACATGCTCGGTCGGGCAGCTATCATATGCCTGCGAACGTCCGCCGACAAACCTTGAATATACCTCTTGATATTTATCGACAGAGGTGTCACCTAGTCCAGCACCAGACGTGCCATCTCATTGAACTTTGTGGTGTAGTGTTGGTGTGTCATCATTCCCGCCTCCATCTGCAGGAACTCTCTCTCAACTTTATCCATCTCTCGGTGAGGACAAAATAACTCAATGACCAACCTTTTTAGCTCTGACCATGTCATCCTACCAATAGCCCTGCTACCCTCGGCTTAGACTATATTGTCCAACCAGCACAGTGCCGAGTCCACGAAAGAGTGGGTAGCAAACTTTACCTTCTGATCCTCCCGGCACTCGCTGATATTCAGGACGACTTCCATTTCTCTCACCCACCGGTGAGCAGCAGCAGTAGTGCCGTTACCATCAAAAGTAGGGGGCTTGCATCGTTGAAACGCCCCGTAATTACAGCCTCGTGTCGGTTCCTGCATGGGCTCTTCCTCCTCCTCCTCATCATCGGAGGGAATCATCTCAGTTTCTTGTTACTCTCGTCCTCCCGAGGACCTGTTCCTCTCTTTCCTTTCCCCTTCCCGTACAGCCTTTATCACTTCGGTCACCACAGACGGTAAGATCGTCTGCATAACCTGATGCACCTTTTTGACCACCGCCACTTTCACCAATGCCCTCAGATTTGCACTCTTGTCACCACCCTCCGGATGAGGGGTCTCGGGTCCCTCAGGAACCACCTTCTCAACTCTAGGTCCGCCTCTCTTGGGCCGCGATACAACACCAAGTCCACCACGTGATGCTTTGGATGATCTACCACCGGCCATCCTCTATCACACACTGAAAGATTCAAATACTAACACGGTCATTCAAGGGAATAGCTCAGTTTATGTCAAGTATAGTAAGTCCCAAATTACAGTGGCCAGTTATGATTAGCCACTTACTTTACTCTTTGTACCCCAAGCATTACCTGTCCTGACTACATCAGTATCTAAATCTACTAGCAACACATAAACCACATAACATATGCATATAATTCCAATTAACATTAAGAAAATACCTGATGGCACACAGCTACTCAGATAGGCATCCCATCCCTTTTCGTCCCATTCTTAGTTTAAGTTAAGGTTTATTTTGAAAATTTACCCGTTTCACTTAACCTTTGGCTCTGATACCAACTTGTAAGGCCCCGTTCCCGGGACGCTTACAGTTGGTTCCTCATCACGCACAAAGCCTTTAATCAAATGTACTTTATAAAATTGATGCAGCGGAAACATTCAAAAGACATCTCATTTCATTGTAAATACTTTTGCCAAATAATACATCGTCCGTTAGTTTACAAAATACATTATTGTATTACATCACAAAAGCATTCTATAAATGGATGCCATCCCAAAAGAGCTGAGTAGCCGCCTCGTGCCATCCTCGGCAACGTTACCTGTCAACTGGAAACACATAAAAAGTCAGCGTTGCTAAGTGAGTTCTAGTTTTTATAATAAAACATACTTTTCTTACTTTAAAACCGTTCTTTACATACATGCGATCACACATCATACGTAGACATAGATATTATCATTATTATCTTCCTCATTCATTCGTTAGCTTTCGTTCATTTACCGTCCATCGTTAACAATCACATTCATTCATAACTCATTCTTTCATTCATATGTTTCTTACTTTCATTCATACATTCATTTCATTCATCCATATGTTCGTTTCATTCATTCATACGTTAATTACTTTTGATGACATGTATAATACCCTGAACAGTATGCACTAGTGCTAGTGCTGGACCTGTGGTAATTAATCATGAACATTGTGCACGAAGCTGATCCAGTCACCTAGGGTAAGTACATGCACCACTTATCTTTGCTCTTTCATTTTGGATCAATGCCATGTGCTTTACCCCGAACATTGTGCACGAGTGCTGGTGCTAGACCCGTGGTAATTAAATCACGAACATTGTGCACGAAGCTGATCCAGTCACCTAGGGTAAGTGGCAAGGATCCCGTACATATGGTCAATCATAAAGATTCGACCCCAGTGTGCATCCTTTGGGGTAGCTAACCCGCACACCGTTGGGCTAACACCTTCATTGCGTGTGCACCTCCATACATTTGATTGCAAGCCTTTCTTACATTCGTTCATTATTAATGCAAGCATTCATTCATCATGTTCCTCTTTCATTATCTTTCACTTTACGTTACATAATACTTTCATTACATTCATTAATCATAACGCGTAAAGTCACGGAAAGATAAACACGTATCGAAACAAGGAACATCGACATTTACCAGTCATCAGTCATCACCATCTATCATGGCAACTTCATACTTAACATAACATACATCATGCCTAACATGCAACGCTATCATCATCGTGCCCAACATAACTTCTAAAGCCTCGACGACTATCTTACATGTACTTACGGGAACTACCACCTCATTACTTACCACTGCTCTTTTCCCTTAGAGTCAGTAATTAAACTATGCCTCTCCTTGTACACAACAGCCCCATTTAGGCGATTGGGCACCCTTCAACCACATGGCCTCCAATGCTACTGAGCTCTCAGTCGTATGACCTGTCATGTGACTGGACCTCCAGTCGTACGATTGAACCTCAGTCGTGCAACTGAACCTCAGTCTTCCCTCAGTCGGTCGATTGGCCCTCCAGTCGCCTAGCCCTAACTGGGCGCAGAATGCAGTTCATCCCGAACTGCATCCGCGACTTTTGACCTACCCTTCCAAACTCATTCTAAGCCCAAATTAACCCTCCTAAACCTTAGGGAAACATACTATGACCCCATTCAAGCACACACAAGCTCGAAATCACACTCTAAACGCACCATACACAATTACACCCAAATGGGTCAAACATACACACACATAAAACGGGTTTCAGATGTGTTCTAGCCTTAAAATCATTCAAAAACATTTAAAGAGGGGTCCTAGAACTCACACAAACAAGAAGAAGAAGAAGAGCTTCGTTTGGACTAGCTACACGATGAATTTCGAGCCCGGATCAACCCGAATCAACACTTTCTTCCTCTTTTCTTCCTTTCTCTCTTCTCCTCTCTTGTTTGGCTGAATTTTGTGGGTGTGGGGAGAGGGTAAGGGCTGCCCTCTCCCTTAAATACCCCCACTCACCTGACTTTCTTTTGTTGGCGAGTTTGGTCCCTCGACTTTGGACTTTATTTCTTTTCTTCTTTCGTCATCTTCAAAATAGATAAATAATCCAGTGTTACAAGTTATTACCTCTATTGTGAGACACCAAGATTCTTTTCTTGAAAGCTGTTTTCCAGCAGAAATTTTATTATCAGAATATTTTTACAAGAGACTTAGAGAGAAGATTGATCCTAAGATCAGGCACCCCTAAAACTAAGTACCTGAGCTCCTTTTATAATGAGAGTCTCAAGGTACAAACAAAATATGCACAGTAAATTACAATAATTCGACCTCAATTATTTTTTGAAATTTTCAAAAGTAGACATTTTTATGTCTGATATAATTGAGACTTTAATCATGTCGTCTGTCCTTCATAGACTTGTCGTTTATTTTATTTTTCTTTTTCTATTTTTCCTTGGATACTGAATTTTTGAGATCCTCTAGCATCTCATCCAGATCTTCTTCTAGAATTTCATCATCAAACCCATAAGGGTCTTGGGATTCCTCGGGGAGAGTATCTTCTTCTGAGTTATTGGTAGACATTTCTGAGATATGATCTACCTGGTCTTTGTCTTAAAGATTTTCATCAAATCTTTTTTAATTTCTTGGAAATATATGGCCAACAATTCTTTGTTAGAGATTCGATTTTCTCCTTTCATTTTAATCTTTTGGGTTATTTCCTAGAATGGACTGAGAGATTCCCTTTGAGATTTTAAGCTAATTTGCTTTGAATATACTTCAATAGTATCTTGAATTTTCTGCAAGGTTTCTTGACCTTCTGGAACACCACTGTTGTCAAGCTTCATCATCTTCTTCCAGAATTTTGTGTAGAAGACTCTTCTTAGACAAGTGATTTGTTGGTGAGTATAACCCACTTCTGGAGACCATTTCCATATCCATGGTATTCCAATTTGGATAAAAAAGTGACACAAAGATAATCCTTCTATTAGGATTTTTTGATGTTGTAATTCAATCAATATGGGAGATATTTCTACCCAATCATTATAATTTTTTCGTAATAAATCTGGTAAAATTTTTACCAAAGGGCCATATGATAGCCACCATTTATATACCCAATTTGGGATGTCCCGTTTATAAACTTCTGGACATATTTTGAAGAACCAAAATGTTTCTTCTTTGTGTTTTCATATAAAAAGGCTTTATTAAATGCCTTAATATAATCCCAATAATTAAATTTAATAGGGGTCCTAGTTTCAGGATGGCACATCTTTTTGTCCTTTAAGGGAGATGTTCCCCATTCTTCAACAGATATTATCTGTTTTTTTATAATTTTGCTAAAACTATATTCCTGGGTATTTCCAGACATATAGTGATGAATATCACAAAATTCTGTGACTTTGAGAATATTCTCATAATAAAATCTCTGTTTGTATGAGACAGCAGGATATGATCCTGAATCTAGGTACCTTGTAATTAAGGTCCATGGTTGATCTTTCCATTTAAGATCTTTGAAATCTAGGAGCAATATTATCTCCTTATTTGGATTTTGTTCATATAAAGCATCATCAGATTCTTTTGTCACAATATTAAGATGACGATGCTTCATTCGTTCCTTTCTTCTTAGCATTATAGGCCAAGAATTCGTGGAATAATTGGTTATCAAGATCATTTCCTCTAGTATTACTTGAGAAAGTTGTAGTATTTGCAATGTTTGCGGCTATTAGGCTTTGATAGGCAATCTGCTCTAAGATTCTCCCTCCATTAAGGCCTCTACCTCTTCCTCTTCCATTACTTGAAAGGGGTTCTTTTCCCCTGTCTTGAGGAATCATTCTTGAAAATATGATCAGACAGAAGAGATTATTTTCTCTTTTTCTTTAAGAACCTTTATTTGATTCCTAAAGTATTTTATTAACTCCATATTTTCTAAGAGCTTATGAGCTTTATCTGCAGGATGAATAGAGTAATCCTACATAATATTAATTTGTATATTATTGAAGGTTATTTTTAACGGACCTTTTATCTTCTTCATAGAACCTGCAAATTCAACTAAGAGAAATATTCTCTTGTTAAGAAGTTAGGTAAACTATTATCTGTTTCCTTCTTATATATTATTTCAAAATCAAATGTTGCAAGATGAGATTGTCATCTAGTAACCATTTGTTTAGAGACATCATGTTTAAAGTCTTTATTAAACATATATTTTGCCGCTTGACAATCAGTTTTTATTAAAAACCTTTGATTGTATAGATCATCTTGAAATTTTAGAACACATTTGACTATCACTAAAATTTCTTTCGCAATTATGGCATAATTTTTTTGGTTGTCATTCCATTTCCCTGAGTGGAATCTTACAAGAAATTCTAGTTTATCAATTGGAGAAATCTGCTTTAGAATTCCTCCATAGCCAATATTACTGGCATCTGTTTCTATAATTTTTTCCCGTTCAGGTTTTGCTATCATTAAACATGAGAGATTTTTAACATTTTGTTTAATCTTTTGTACTGCCTTAGTATGAATATCGGACCATGGCTGTGGGTTTTTCTTTAATCTGTCATATAGAACAGCTGTGTCTTGAGCTAAATTCTTATAATATGGTGAAATATAATTTAAACTTCCTAAAATCCATTGTAATTGAGTTTTATCAATTATTTCATCAGGAAATTTAGAAGCAATTTCAATACTTTTATTTATTGGAATAATACTTCCTTTTTCAATATTATGACCTAAAAATCCTATCTTTGTTTGAAAAAGTAGCATTTTTGGTCTAGATATTACCAAACCATTTTTTGTTATTATACTTTTAAAATTTCTAGGTGTTTGAAACGAGTTTTAATATCTTTTGAGAATACCAAGATATCATCTATGTAGACAGTTATAAAATTACTCAAATAAATGAAAATATCATTCATTATTTTTTGAAATTCACTTGGAACATTTTTAGACCAAATGGCATAACATTCCATTCATAATGCCCAAAGGGAACTGTAAAGGCAGTTTTATATCTGTCTTTTTCGTCTATCTGGATTTGCCAATATCCAGACTTTAGATCGAATTTTGAAAAGATTATGGCATCATTTAGTCTATCTAATAGATCCTTTTTGTTAGGTATAGGATACCTAATCCATTTTAAAACTTTGTTTAAAGGTTTGTAGTTTATTACTAACCTTGGGGCTCCTCTTTCTTGTTCTGAATGCCTATTAACATAGAAAGCGGTACATGACCATGGAGACTTTGAAGGTCTTATTAAACCTTTTTCTATTAAAGTTTTTATCTCATTTTTGCATAATTCTAAATATTCAGAATTCATTTGGCATGGTCTTGCTTTTGTAGGTATTTGACTTTCATTAAAGTCATTTTCATATGAAAGACAGACTATATGCTTCTTTCTATCCCAAAAAGCATTTGGATGATCATTACAAATTTGTAATGAAAATTGATGTTGTATTAGTTTTATTTTGTCCTGTAATTTAGGGTTCGTTAATCTTTCTTCTATAGTAAGAGTTTTTATATATGTATATATATGTGTATATATATATAACCAAAACGAACGTGAAAACACAATGGAAAGAAAACATACCGTTCGGAGTTGTTTCGGTCGATGCTCGTGGTTACCGGAGGAGTTTCGGTCGTCGCACACCAGCCGCCGCTAAGGAGGATGTTGTCGAGGGTTTCTCGCAAATCCTGTGTAACACCGCCGAAATCCAGCCCAATTAGAAAGCCTAATGTATTATAGGACCCAATAAAGGTCCGGATTGATTTGGACTTACCAAAGAAACCTTGCAAAACGAAACTAGCCTTTTGGGCCCAATAAGCCCAATAAGGGCCCAAACTTATAACAAGACCCATTTAAGGCTCAAATACACGTTTAGGAACAAATTAAACAAGATACCATGAAACAATGAATTATTAGGTGATTAGAATAACTATGGAAAGATCCAAACTAAAAACAGATTCAGAATCCATACCGGGTAAAATCCGGCAATTTACCGTGTACTAACGTCTGAATTCCATCAGAAATTCTTGAAATGGCTTGTCATCCAACTTAAATCATTGTTAACCTTAACTAAAATCATAAATAATGCTTGCTAAAAGATTTTTCATCAAACATGCATAAGCAATGGAAACAAGTAAGCGAAACTCGAACACCGGTTTTCACCGGCATTTACTGATATCTGATACGTCAACCGAACCTCGTAACTCCGTAATTATTCATCTAATCATTGTTTATTATCACAAAATACTAAATTTGTGAGTGATGCGTTGTCCGGAATAAACGCGTTCCGAAAATGCGATCGTGACGTGAATCGTGTCTAGAATTAGGTCAAAACCCGAGAATTGGATAGATAAGGCTTTAACGCGACCGACCTGGGACGATAACGCTCAAAATAGCATTTTAATACGTAATTACATGCATTTAGATATGAAAATAATAATAAAAGCGCTCGTTCGAGGAAAACGTGTAAAACCGTTAACGTGTCGACTTCGCGGTATCGTTTAACTGTTCGGTATGTTTTTAATGCAATAAAATTCATAATCCCGGAATACTTATAACGTTTTGTATAATTGAATCCAACGGGTGGCGAAATTATATAGTCGCGCGGAAAACTTAATCAAACGCGTTACGAACCGACTTAATAACGAACCCATTACCAACACCATCTTATAAACTCCTTTTATTCTCCATTTTAGGGTTTTTGTATAGGAAATTAGGGCAGAAAGAGGGAGAGAGTTCGCAGCTCACCCTTCCCCTCTCCCTCTTGGTCGAACCTCGATCTCTCGCCATCGGCGGCCGATTCCGGCAAGTGCCGGCGAGTGGCACACGAATCCTCGCTCCCCTTGACACCCTGATCACGAAAACGACCTCGATTTCTCCCGGAACGCGGCACATCAACAGGAATCAAAGACGAAAGAGGTGGTTGCAGGTAGGTTCGGATGTTCGTGGTAGTCGATGGTGGCCGTGGGTGGTGCCGCGGTAACGAAGCGGCAGTGATGGTGTTGTGGTGGTGCGACATAGCTGTCGCGCGACAATGGCTGTGGTGGTCATTGTCATGAAAATCAACCACAGGCGAGGCTGGTGATGAATGTTAGCTGCGGTCTTAGTGTTGTTGGTAGTGGTGGCTGATTGTGGCTATGGTTGCGGATTGGTTGTGGTTGTGGTGGCTGCCGGCGGTGAGGATGCCCACCGGGCGCCGAGTAGCAGCATGGGTATGTGGTGAATTGTTGGTGTAGGGCTACAGATAGAGTTCTATTGGGGATTGTGGTTGCATGTCGGTTGGGTCGACAGCAGTGGGCATCACTGTTGGTGGCCGATGGTGGTGTCCCGATGGTGGTGTCCCGATGTTGGTGTCCCGATGGTGGTTGTGGATGGTGATAGAGCAGCAGCTATGGTGATGAAGGTTGTCGGTTGGATTTGTGTTACGTTTGGGGGTGGTTGTCGGGTCGAAGTGATGGTTGTCGGTCACGGAAATGGTGTTGCTTGAAAATTGTTAATGGTGAGTGTTTAGAAGATGAACCGATGGTGGTAATGTTGGTAAAGGGCTAGTAGTGGTAATCTAGGACTTTGACTCTTGGTCGCGAATTATCGATTATGGTAGTGAGTTAGGCCCATGTAGTGGTGGCCTACTATCATTCAAGTTAGTGGTGGAGGTCGTGGTTGAAACGGTGTTTAAGTGGTGGTAGAATGGTGATGAGAATTTGGTGTTGCATGTGGTAGTTGTTGTGGATTATTGGTAGCGGTTGGGTTAAAATGTAAGGTTGGGTTTTGTTCAAGCATGGTTAACCGAGGTCAATGGATAGCCAACAACAAGAACATGGTGAGGACGAGTGGGTTAAATTACATAACCGAGTGGAAGGTAATATCGCACGCACAACGCATTTGAGATTTAATTATAATTTGCATACGTGTTATTTGAGCTCTAAATAATTAAAGGCAAAAATTATAAAATACGTGAACTATAAGATGAACGTCACTTGTTATAATTATTTGATTTAAATAGATGGTTTGGACTCGAGATTTAATTAGCAACGATACTTTATTACAAATCAACCTAGATAACATGTGTGAAATATTACATGGTTGGGAAATGGTTATAACACGTCATAGAGGATAACAAATAAGTTGAATTCATGTCACATTAAATGGTTACAAGACTTAGAGATGTAAAATACATTCAAATACGATTGTAAATTTGTCACACCCCCGCTGATAGCGGAAACACGGGGAATGTGAGCTAGACGGGATCGTCATAACACATGGTATATAATAGAGTAGCAATAAAAATATGATGACAAGCGTGTCATGACGACACCCGAACCCAAATGGAGACTTGTGTCGTGTATAATCAAAGTTCACGACAGCATAGCCATAAGTACAGCATAAATGATCACACAAGCATTAAAGATAACTTGTATTGTAATATTCCCACAACTCGGGAACAAGTACAAAAAGGCCATGTTCAAGCTTTACAAGAGTAATAATCACAAAATGCATCCTAGGGTCTCCTCTAAAAGGCAGCACTCCTAGATCTTCAATTACCACGATCACCTGAAAAGAAATGCTCAAACGGTCAACATAATTGTTGGTAAGCTTTGCAGGTTTTAAGTAATAAAAGATGTGAAGATGAAACCAGTAAGTTTAATAAGAGCCACCGCAACTATACTTATGTATAGGCGGTTGTACCAGTATAAGTAGCTACAGCCAAACCTAATGTTCGGTTCCTCACGGGAATTGATGGCTGTAAAGAAAATATATTCTCAAGGTATAAATAGTTTAATAAGACGTAGCAAGATCCACACAGCGCATACGTATAGTGTATAACCAAACCAGTCCTTAGGTCCCATTACCGGGATTAATGGTTATATAAAAAGGTTTTCCATAGTAAAATAAGTTTAACATGACGTAGCAAGATCCACACAGCACATACGTGTAGGTTACAACCAAACCAATCCTTAGGTCCCAATTACCGGGATTAATGGTTGTAGTGGATGATCGGCTTAGAAGAACCACACAGAAGAACCACACAGAAGAACCACACAGTCGAGAGCATCCAAGGTCAATGGCATCCACATATAGCATCAATCAACACATAACTTCAAGTAGTAGTGCATAGAAGGGTGTTACCACTAAGTCATACATAGGGGTAACATAGCACATAGTTCAAGTTCACATAGCAGCAATCACAAGATAAACAAGTTAAGATACTCATAGAAGTAGTAGCCAACTTCCACTAGGGAAGGTGCCTAAAATCAAGTTAAGTGGGTGAGCATTCTTTTCCCCCAAGTTAAAAATATTTGAAAAGGTTTTATAAGAGTAAAAAGGGGCCACGAAACTCACTGAATAGATGATAAGCACAACGATGAAGTATCCCAAGGGTTAGATGCTATGAACCGTCAAACACCTATTGACAGTTACTGACAAACATTAATAATGATCATAAAGCATAAGATGATATCAATAGGCTCGGGTAGTTTCGGTTCGGTCGTGGGTAGTACACACGCAAGCAGACATACACATATTAGACTAGGTTCATTTTAAATAGTATGTGCCTGTTGATAGCATTGACTTTAATCTTTCTGGTCAAGCTATGTCACTTTATTAATATTACATTATCGTCGTGAGATCTCCGATGAGGGGATCCATACGCACACACACATCATTAGTCATACAATAGGACCGGACGCACGACTAACACTCCATTCGCACGAGTGGACTTTCAGTCGTACGAATTAGCTACTTTCGTAAGATTGAACCTTCATTCGTGCGACTAAGCACTCAGTCGTACCATGCAAGACTCAGTCATACGACCCAACCTCCATACACACGATTGGACTCTCATTCGCACGAATCAGCTTCATTTGTGCGATTGAACATTCATTCGTGCGATTGGCCTTTCAGTCGTACGACTCACACACAATCGCACACAATCTCATTCGCACTAACTCAATCGCATGCACACTCACTCATATGGACTCATTCGCACACACATTCATTCGCACAGACCCAGTCGCATGACTCAGTCGTACGATTTGCCCAATCGCACGGCTCAGTCGCGTGACACACTCATACGCCCTACCCAGTCGCACGACTCATCCCAGTCGCACCGTTTAGTCGGCCAGAAGGCGCAGTCGCCCTGTGCAGCAGGTCGCGACTGCAGGAAAGTGCAGGGCGGCCTTCGGCCGCCCGAACACGAGTTTTACACCACCAAAACTTCCAGAACTCATATCCTAAAAAACGTAGAAGTGAATCACACACTGGAACACAACACACAAGCCCACACGCCTCATGTGCTCGGATGAACCCGAGCACCCGAAACCCTAGAAAACGTAGAAGTGAAATCGAGCAAGAAACGGGTCAAACGAGGTTATCTACCTGCTAGAAGTGAGTATTGACGATGATAACCAAGATTTGACGGTGAAAACGCGACAAACGGACCCGATTTCGATGCTAGTTCGAGAGAGAGTGAAGAAGAAAAGAAGAAGCGATGAAGATGAAGATGATGTGAAGAATGGCTGGGAAATGGGTATTTATACCCAGCCTAGTTTCTCAAAATGTCAAGTTTAGTCCCCGTACTTTGCCCCCGGGTTCCCAAATTTTATTTCGGTTGAAAATGTTATTAATTAGTCTTGTTTTATTGATGATAAAATGTTGTTAATGATATTTATAATTTAAAAAAATGGTTCTTATACATGACAATAGTTTTTATATAAAAATGGCGCGTTTAGTGTTAACGGGGCAAATCCTAGAAAAACGTCTTAAGATAACGACAAGTCAAGCAACGATAGCACACATATAGGGATAACTAAGCAAAGAAAATATGGTATCCACGTAGATGGTTTATCAAAATGAGAAATGACTGATAACAAAGGTTAATCGAACACGTTAAATGACGGACCATCGGTGACGGATGTCACAGTATCCCCCAGTTGAGGGAATTTCGTCCTGAAATTCAATTGGTGCTAGGTCTAAAGGTGTCATCCTCGAATAGGTGTGGATATTTGAGTCTCATCTGATCTTCACGTTCCCATGTAAACTCTGGCCCTCGTTTGGAATTCCATCTTATACGAACGATAGGTATCTTGCTGCGCCTCAACTTTTTGACCTTTCGGTCCATGACCTCAATAGGTTCCTCCACAAAATGGAGGCTTTCATCAATCTTGATGTCCTCAATAGGTACGTGAAGTGATTCGTCAGCTAAACACTTCTTGAGGTTCGATACATGGAAAGTATCATGTACACTGTTAAGCTCTTGTGGCAACCGTAATCGGTATGCCACCGGACCGATTATTTCTGTGATCTCGAATGGTCCAACATATCTTGGGGCCAATTTCCCTTTCTTTCCAAACCGTACGACCCCTTTCCACGGAGAGACCTTAAGCAACACTCGATCCCTGACGTTAAACTCTAGTGGCTTCCGACGGTTGTCGGCATAGCTCTTTTGGCGGTCTCTAGCAGCTTTGAGTCTGTCTTAGATTTGGAAGATCTCTTCAGTGGTTTCTTGAATGATTTTAGGACCTGTTAGCTGGCTTTCACCAACCTCGGCCCAACATACAGGCGATCTACATTTCTATCCATACAATGCTTCAAATGGAGCGCATCCAATGCCTGTATGGTAGCTGTTGTTGTAAGAGAACTCAATCAAGGTTAAATGAGTGTCCCAGCTACCACCAAAATCAATAGCGCACGCCCTCAGCATGTCCTCAAGCATCTGTATCGTTCGTTCACTTTGGCCGTCTGTCTGGGGGTGATAGGCTGTACTCATGTCTAATTGAGTGCCCATCGCTTTCTGTAACGTCTGCCAAAATCGTGAAGTGAATCGACTGTCTCGGTTGGATATGATTGACACCGGCACCCCGTGCCGTGTCACGACCTCTTTGATGTACAACCTTGCCAGCTTATCCATTTTATAATCTTCTCGGATAGGCAAGAAGTGAGCAAATTTCGTCATTCGATCCACCACGACCCATATCGTGTCGTGTCCGCTTGGCGTTCTCGGGAGTTTGGTAATAAAATCCATAGTGATGTTCTCCCATTTTCACTCGGGAATTTCAGGTTGTTGCAATAATCCCGATGGTTTCTTGTGTTCAGCCTTGACCTTTGAACAAGTCAAGCATTTGCTCACATATATAGCAATATCTTTCTTCATGCCTGGCCACCAGTACAGCTCTTTCAGAACGTGGTACATCTTGTCTGCACCAGGATGAACAGAGTATCGAGTCTTGTGTGCTTCATCCAAGACTAGTGTACGTACATCTCCCCATCTGGGGACCCATATACGATCCACGAAGTAATGTACGTCGTCGTCCTTGCGAGTCATTTGTTTGTCCAACCCTCGGAATTCTTCCCTCGAAAGGTTTTCTTCTTTCAATGCCTCGTTTTGTGCAATTTGAATCTGAGCCTTTAGATTGGTTTGAATAGTCAAACCTAGCGCTCGAGCATGTAATGGTTTCACACGTTCTTTGCGGCTTAAAGCATCAGCCACCACGTTAGCTTTCCCGGATGAACCGGATTTCACAATCATAGTCGCTAAGTAGCTCTACCCAGCGTCGTTGTCGCATGTTAAGTTCTTTCTGATTCATGATGTGTTGAAGGCTCTTATGGTCCGTGTAAATGATGCATTTGGTTCCATAGAGATAATGCCTCCATTTCTTGAGTGCAAATACTACGGCACCCAACTCCAAATCGTGAGTTGTGTAGTTCTTTTCATGCACCTTGAGTTGTCGGGAAGTGTAAGCTATTACCTTATCTTTTTGCATTAGTACACAGCCCAAACCTTAATGTGAAGCATCGCAGTACACTACAAAATCGTCAGTTCCATCTGGGAGGGACAATATCGGTGCGTTGCACAACTTCTCCTTCAATGTTTGGAACACCTGTTCTTGTGCTTTCCCCCAATCGAACTTCTTGTCTTTCTGAGTCAACAAGGTTAACGACTGGGCAATCTTGGAGAAATTCGCAATGAAGCAACGATAGTATCCGGCCAATCCTAAGAATTACCGTATCTCTGAAGGTGTCTGGGGTGTATCCCATTTCTTCACAGCTTCAATCTTGCCGGGATCCACATGAATTCCATGTTTGTTAACCACATGACCCAAAAACCTCACTTCTCGAAGCCAGAATTCACACTTCGAGAATTTGGCGAAAAGTTTCTCTTCCCACAACAGTTCCAGAATTGCTCGAAGGTGTTCTTCGTGATCCTCCTTTGAACGGGAGTAGATAAGTATGTCGTCTATGAACACGATCACAAACTTATCAAGATAAGGCTTTCACACCCGATTCATCAGATCCATAAAGACAGCTGGTGCGTTGGTCAATCTGAATGGCATGACCAAGAACTCATAGTGCCCGTAACGAGTTCTAAATGCTGTTTATGGAATATCGTCCTCGAATACCCTTAGCTGATGATATCCAGATCGGAGATCGATCTTAGAGAAATACGAGGCTCCTTGCAACTGATCAAACAGGTCATCGATTCTAGGAAGAGGATACTGATTCTTCACGGTCAGTTTGTTCAATTCCCTGTAGTCGATACACATACGGAATGACCCATCCTTCTTCTTGACGAATAACACCGGTGCTCCCCACGGTGAATGACTCGGTCGAATGAAACCTTTCTCCAGTAGTTCCTGTAGTTGGCTTGACAACTCTTGCATCTCTGATGGTGCTAACCGATACGGTGTCTTAGCTATCGGTGTAGCTCCAGGAACTAGCTCTATACAGAATTCCACCTGTCGTGGAGGAGGCAATCCAGACAAATCATCAGGGAACACTTCCAGGTAATCCCGTACAATCGGAATGTCTGCCAATTTTGTCTCTTCTTCCTTCTTTTCTACCACGTGAGCCAGAAAAGTGTAACACTACTTTCGTAGACCTTGGCGTGCTTTCATGCAGGTGATAAGCTTCAAGTTTCTTCCCGATCGCTCTCCTTGTATTCTGAGTACTTTCCCGTCTGTCATGGGAATCCGCACTACTTTATCTCGGCAAACAATCTCGGCTCCATGCTTAGACAACCAATCCATCCCCACTATTACGTCAAAGCTCCCCAACTCAAAAGGTATCAAATCTATGCTGAAGACCTGGTCTTCCAATATTAGGGTGCAGTTCTTAATAATTTCCTCTGCCTGTTCAACCCTACCATTTGCCATTTCTATAGAGTAACTAGTTTCTAGTCTACTAGCACTCAAATCAAGCATTTGCACAAACTCAGATGATATAAAACTATTGTCTGCTCCAGTATCAAACAATACAGATGCGAAGTGGTTATTGAGTAAGTGCGTACCCGTGACAACGTTTGGATCTTGATGGGCATCATTAGCTCTAATGACGAAGGCACGACCCTGTGTAGCATTTCCTTGGTTTCCTTGGCCTTGCGCACTTGCTATGGCCATTATCTGCTGTTGATTGTTTCCCTGCGGACCCGGTGCCCTATTCAGTCAGGGGCACAAATTCCTGAAGTGGTCGAGGCCTCCACACTCGTAACAAGCCCTGGCATTCCCGGCGGGGTTAACCACGTTGATGGGTGCCACCAGGTTTGGCGCTACACTGCAGTCTCTTGCTTGATGCCCCGGGCATCTGCAGTTCAAACACACCCGGTACGGTGTTTCTGGAGGATGATGATGATTACACCTGTCGTATTTCGGGTGCGGCCCAGCATATTCCTTCTTCCCTTGAGTCACGGCCACAAAGTTTCTGGTCGTTTTGGCCCTCTTCTCAGACTTTCCAGTGCCAGACCGACTTGTTTCCCCAGTCTTCTTCCTTTTCTCTGCTCCCCTACCCAATACTCCTGTTCTTGTCATCTCGTCAGTGAGAGCGCCCGCTTTCAGAATATCACTCTGGATTGTTGGAGGAGCTGCTGCAGTTACCATTGCCCGGATTTGAGGCGCGAGTTCCCAAATGTACCTTTCTATTCTCTTAGAATTCGGAGTGACTAAGTGTGGAACTAGTCTAGCCAGCTCGTGGAATCGGTCAGTATAAGCTGCGTGCCCTGCCCCCACCATAGCATGATTCCAGAACACATGCTCAAGCTTCTACATCTCGTTGAGAGGGCAGTATTCCTCGGTAATCAAGGCTTTGAATTCATCCCAGGTCATCTGCATCGCAGATTCCCTTCCCCTAGCTTGAACCTGGGTGTTCCACCAGGTTAGTGCTCGGCCCTACAGTGAGCACGTGACATACTTGATGCGCTGGCTGTCGAGGCATTCGCTGATGTCGATCACAGCCTCCAGTTTCTCAAGCCATCTAATCAGGGCTATCGCCCCACCTTTACCATCGAAATCCCGGGCTTACAGGCCATAAACTCCTTGTAAGAACAGCCTCGTTTGGCGTTAGCAGCCCCAGTTTCATTACCTGCCATACCACCATTTCCAGTCTCCTGATTGCTTTCATTCCCAATCGGGTTCCCAGTGTCCTCGTTTTCATTACCACCATCCCCGTGGGGGTGGTTTTGCTGTTACAAAGCGTCGCTCACCTGAGCTACGATAGTTGGAATCAGGGCAGTCAATTGTTGAGCAATTAAGGCTGCCATATCAGGGTTTCCAGCCCCTTGGTTATTGCCAGAAGGGCCTTCGTTTGCTATTGGAGGTCTACCCCTGCCTCTGCCTCTGCCCCTCGGGGCTTCACTTCCGCTACTATTGCTGCGGGTAGATCTTCGAGGCGGCATGTTCTATTTATACAAGAGGCAACATATAAGCTTTAGTCACCTTAAGATACACAAGTACTTCACTTATCAAATTCCAATGTTTCATGTTCCAGTCAGTCAAAATCACCATGCAGTTCATTTTAAGCATATTCTCGGTATACCGGTGATGTTTATATATAGGGTTCCCCGCAGCGTTCCCACCACACCCACGATGTACCGAGAATGATGCCTAATCCGGTTACATGACATCCGACCTTCCTTCACGTCATATCCATAATAATCCATCAAGTCAACTGAGAGCCAAACATGTAATCACGTATAGTCTAGCGGAGGTTGTCTATCTCGCGTCCTTGGAAGGACTCAGACATGGCCTCCTCGGGTCGGTCTCTCAGTATATGAGGTCAAGCGCGATGTATGATCTGTGAAGATCTCTTCGGGTCTCAATACCCGAATTTGGCTTTGGTAACTTGGCGCACAGAGGGAACGGAAGATCCAATAGAAAGCACCTCATGAGGGACGAGCACAAGGGCTCAAACACAAGGTGAAGGTCACATGACAGTAGGATAATCGAACATGTAAAGAGGAACACATACACGAGATATATAAATGCACACAAGCTTAAGCATGCAAATCTACATGAAGGTTCCTAGGTTATAGTCTAGGTCAAGTGTAATTGCCTAATTCTCTATAACCTGGCTCTGATACCAGTCTGTCACACCCCCGCTGATAGCGAAAACATGGGGAATGTGAGCTAGACGGGATCGTCATAACACATGGTATATGATAGAGTAGCAATAAAAATATGATGACAAGCGTGTCATGACGACACCCGAACCCAAATGGAGACTTGTGTCGTGTATAATCAAAGTTCACGACAGCATAGCTATAAGTACAACATAAATGATCACATAAGCATTAAAGATAACTTGTATTGTAATATTCCCACAACTCGGGAACAAGTACACAAAAGGCCATGTTCAAGCTTTACAAGAGTAATAATCACAAAATGCATCCTAGGGTCCCCTCTAAAAGGCAGCACTCCTAGATCTTCAATTACCATGATCACCTGAAAAGAAATGCTCAAACGGTCAACATAATTTTTGGTGAGCTTCGCAGGTTTTAAGTAATAAAAGATGTGAAGATGAAACCAGTAAGTTTAATAAGAGCCACCGCAACTATACTTATGTATAGGCGGTTGTACCAGTTATAAGTAGCTACAGCCAATCCTAATGTTCGGTTCCTCACGGGAATTGATGGCTGTAAAGAAAATATATTCTCAAGTAGTTTAATAAGACGTAGCAAGATCCACACAGCGCATACGTATAGTGTATAACCAAACCAGTCCTTAGGTCCCATTACCGGGATTAATGGTTATATAAAAAGGTTTTCCATAGTAAAATAAGTTTAACATGACGTAGCAAGATCCACACAGCGCATACGTATAGGTTACAACCAAACCAATCCTTAGGTCCCAATTACCGGGATTAATGGTTGTAGTGGATGATCGGCTTAGAAGAACCACACAGAAGAACCACACAGAAGAACCACACAGCCGAGAGCATCCAAGGTCAATGGCATCCACATATAGCATCAATCAACAAATAACTTCAAGTAGTAGTGCATAGAAGGGTGTTACCACTAAGTCATACATAGGGGTAACATAGCACATAGTTAAAGTTCACATAGCAGCAATCACAAGATAAACAAGTTAAGATACTCATAGAAGTATTAGCCAACTTCCACTAGGGAAGGTGCCTGAAATCAAGTTAAGTGGGTGAGCATTCTTTTCCCCCAAGTTAAAAATATTTGAAAAGGTTTTAAAAGAGTAAAAAGGGGCCACGAAACTCACTGAATAGATGATAAGCACAACGATGAAGTATCCCAAGGGTTAGACGCTATGAACCGTCAAACACCTATTGACAGTTACTGACAAGCATTAATAATGATCATAAAGCATAAATGATATCAATAGGCTCGGGTAGTTTCGGTTCGGTCGTGGGTAGTACACACGCAAGCAGACATACACATATTAGACTAGGTTCATTTTAAATAGTATGTGCCTGTTGATAGCGTTGACTTTAATCTTTGTGGTCAACCTATGACACTTTATTAATATTACATTATCATCGTGAGATCTCCGATGAGGGGATCCATACTCACACACACACATCATTAGTCATACAATAGGACCGGACGCACGACTGACACTCCATTCGCACGAGTGGACTTTCAGTCATACGAATTAGCTACTTTCGTACGATTGAACCTTCATTTGTGCGACTAAGCACTCAGTCGTACCATGCAAGACTCAGTCATACAACCCAATCTCCATACACACGATTGGACCCTCATTCGCACGAATCAGCTTCATTCGTGCGATTGAACATTCATTCGTGTGATTGTCCTTTCAGTCGTACGACTCACACACAATCGCACACAATCTCATTCGCACTGACTCAATCGCATGCACACTCACTCGCATGGACTCATTCGCACACACATTCATTCGCACAGACCCAGTCGCATGACTCAGTCGTACGATTTGCCCAATCGCACGGCTCAGTCGCGTGACACACTCATACGCCCTACCCAGTCGCACGACTCATCCCAGTCGCACCGTTCAGTCGGCCGGAAGGCCCAGTCGCCCTGTGCAGCAGGTCGCGACTGCAGGAAAGTGCAGGGCAGCCTTTGGCCGCCCGAACACGAGTTTTACACCACCAAAACTTCCAGAACTCATATCCTAACATGTCTAGACGTGAATCACACACTGGAACACAACACGCAAGCCCACACGACCTCATGTGCTCGGATGAACCCGAGCACCCGAAACCCTAGAAAACGCAGAAGTGAAATCAAGCAAGAAACGGGTCAAACGAGGTTATCTACCTACTAGAAGTGAGTATTCACGATGATAACCAAGATTTCACGGTGAAAACGCGACAAACGGACCCGATTTCGGTGCTAGTTTGAGAGAGAGTGAAGAAGAAAAGAAGAAGCGATGAAGATGAAGATGATGTGAAGAATGGCTGGGAAATGGGTATTTATACCCAGTCTAGTTTCTCAAAATGTCAAGTTTAGTCCCCGTACTTTGCCCCCGGGTTCCCAAATTTTATTTCGGTTGAAAATGTTATTAATTAGTCTTGTTTTATTGACGATAAAATGTTGTTAATGATATTTATAATTTTAAAAAAAATGGTTCTTATACATGACAATAGTTTTTATATAAAAATGGCGCGTTTAGTGTTAACGGGGCAAATCCTAGAAAAACGTCTTAAGATAACGGCAAGTCAAGCAACGATAGCACGCATATAGGGATAACTAAGCAAAGCAAATATGGTATCCACATAGATGGTTTATCAAAATGAGGAATGACTCATAACAAAGGTTTATCGAACACGTTAAATGACGGACCTTCGGTGACGGATGTCACAACATTTGTATATTTATACAATGAATAATTAGGTTAACCGACATCTACACGTTTTATTTAATATAAAAGATCTAAAATGCGATAATGATCCGTCATCTTGTTGTTATCAATTGTCGGTCATCTCATTTTATTGAAATAAATATTATTGGTGTCACTCTTTTATTAGAAATGTAGTCAACTACCATCAATAATTGAATTATTTAGCATCAATCAAGTTAACTAATATGATGTGAACGTGAACATTATAAACATCATTTGAAACATTATATATTACTTACATCGTCAATGCGAGTTATTTTTAAAGATTTGGAATCCATGATATAAGTTGGTTTTCTACATTCTTCATGCTAAGACTCAATTCTTGATTAAATGCATTAACTAACCTAATGTACATGAGTTAATTCATGACAATTAACAAATACACAAGAAGCTAAGGATACTAATCACCAACATTAATTTAACTAAAGAGCTCAACTGCACGGATGTAATAAGATCGTGCTAATTATAAACGGGAATCTTACATGTTCTAGATAGGAATCGCTTTATTGATAGTCATCACTTTTCTTTATCGAGCTCTGAATTTATATAAGGACACCAGGTGAGTTCTAGTGATCGCCTTTTTACTTACTGTTTTTGGGATGGAACATCCTCTTTTGTTTATGAACTATGATTGTGCTTTATTTGATGCTTGTATGTGGGACTTTTGGATACCTGCTGATACTTATATCATGATCATTAATTCTTTTATGAACCGCTTGTTTTATGTGGATAGATCTATTTGGGGAATCCCCCACGCACAGTGGCTCCCGCTACAGGGAGGTACCCCACTGAGATCCTGAGGGGCCGTTTGTGGCATGTAACAGGTTTTGAATAAGAAACTATGCTGAACCATCCTGGCAGGAATGGTTCACTGTTCTGAGGCTTGGTTCCTTCCTTCGGGAATATCCGGTTAAACATAAGTTTAGAAGAGGCCAACCTGGGACCAAGTGAAGGGTTGATTGTGATACCCCACGATGATTGATACTATGATGATGCATTTAAAATCAAATGAGATTTTTCATAAGCTTTTACACTTGATTCTAAACTTTTAAATGTGGACTTTCAGAGTCCCTTTTGTTTAAGACTTAAAGCACATATGTTTTGAAAATTTGGCTAATGGATTCTAAAGAGACTTTTGTTTTCTGAAACTTTAACCACTTGAACTCACCAACTTTATGTTGACACAAAATCTTTTTGAGCATGTCTTCAGGTACAGCTAGGGAGAATAGTTGAGCTATAGAAGTTACCTAAATCCGAAGCAAGATATGAGGGTAGAGGTTAAAGACAAAGGTTGAGCCTAGAAGCCTTAGTTACTGAAGCTTCAAGAAATATTGACCAAGAGATTGATCACGACACCTATAGATTGTAGGTTGAAGCACCTTGTGAATTTGAAACAAAGCCAATATTCTGATGTAAATGTTGAATGTTGTATTGTAATAAACCATTTAGTTTCCGCTGCATTTTGGTTGTTGTTTACTAATCGTGACGTCCCGCCTCTCTGGGCCAGGGGTGTGACAGATTGGTTTCAAAGCCAAAGGTTGTAGCAAAGTAGGTCTGCTTCGCGAGACCTAAACTACAACCATATGAACCTCATAGGACCACCTTAGTAAGAAGACTCTTCTGAGCTTTGCTGAACCAATGGTGTAGAAATACGGGTTTGCTTTGCAATACCTAAGCTGTGACCATAAATAAGACCAGCCTAGTAGGTTGTTTTCATGACCCAATGATCCAAAGTTTGCGGCAAGAATAGGTTTCCTTAAGAACACCCTTCTTTAACCTGGATACATTAAGGATTTCATATATCCCATTAAGAATTCTCTACCCTATAAAACCTTGATACATTAGGGTATTACCTATGATAGGTGCACCCGAGTAAACCATGAAAGTATGGAATCTTTTGGGAGTTGACTCTTAGGACTACTGATTGTCAAGTACTAAGAATATTAGAAACCAAAGGTGTGCATATAAATTAGGATTTAAATCCTGGAGAGATACTTATCTGATTGCACAGTTGACTTTTGTCACTATATGAAACAACTTCTGTTAGTTATACACTTGATACGACTTGTGTCGTTACATGAGACGACTGTTATAATGATACTTGTTAGAATGATGATACTTGCTTATGTGCTTCATTTGTATGATGATGCTTGTTGGAATTTAGTGGTTAGATGTTAACCATGATGCCTTTTGTTTGATCTGCTCCCTAGAATAGTATGTACCTGAATGCTCATTTATTTCTTGATTTATTGAAACTGTACTTTGACGTAGTTGTTGGGTTAGCAAGATTGTTAGCATAATTAGGAATCTAAGTGTGCTTAATTGCAGATGATGACCAAATGGGAATTGTAACTCAAAGACCTAATTACACAAAATCAAACTTATGATGGGAATGAGTGGAATGATAGTGTAAGGTAAATTGACGATTACCGGTGCACACGTAATGGTGAATTTATAGGTACACTTGAATTATGGTGGGCCCTGTCATGTAAACTAATATCAACGTAAAACACATAAAGAACCAATAAATACAAGAATAAAAACAAATATTTGGAATATATTCAATAATTTTAGGTTCAAAACTTTCATGCTGGGCGAAAACCATTTGACACTGGAAGAGCTACCAAGGACGATGTTGCAGTAACTATTCCTTTCTCTTCTTCTCTTTTCTTTTACTCTACTCTCCTATTGAAATTATGATGATAAGACCATCAGACTCTGAAGATCATTAGATTATGTTCTCAAACTTAACTGGTCTCGTGCTGAGTATGGCACTTCACCTTGTTTTGCGTGTACTTTAGCCATACTATTTTTAGCGATGCCTGAAATTTCCTTCCTACCCAACATTGAATTCATCAATCTTCCTCAACATAGTGGAAGACTCTCTAACAAGACTTGTGCAACGGAGAACATACCAGAGTAATAAATTTCCGAGAAACGCCTCTTGTGGTCCATGACAAAGAAGACTCGTCACTTCTTTCTTTCTTAGTAGTTCACATTTCATAGGATCTTCCGGATTCTAGAATTCCTTTGATCATTTTCTCAAAGCCTTTTAGGAATATGACTTCTCTCTACCTATTCATTGTAATGGAACCACCTAACTCAAAGTAATATTCTTAATATCAGCTCCGATTGTGATTGATAATCACCTTTCTTAATACTACGATCGTGAAATCTTTCATCATCTTCAACCGTTAGTCACCTAATGACAATCTTCACACGAAACTTAGGTTGAAATATTTTGACCCTGCTTTTAACTGACCGGGCTGTTAATAAAGTTCTGAACGCCAGAATATATAGGAAATGAAACCTCGTTCTAAAAATTCAGATTCTCCGAAGATAAATGCTCAAGTGCCAGGGATATCTGCCGAGAAAAACTAACCTTCGAGATTCCAGAACAAAATATGAATGTACAACTTTAGTGGATCCCCAATTTTTCCACTCACCCTCTGTCCTCGATTTATTCTCTTAACAAGTAGTGCTACTCACCCTAAACCCACTATCATGACCCTTATCTTTGGAAACGCGTGATAGCTGATGCGGAAAACTTTAAAACCTTGTAAGTTATCTCTACTCGGAGATCTCTACTATTTGAGTGATAAGTTCGTGATTCGAGCGCGAAGATCTGAAGTAGAATACGAACTCAAACTATACGATAAGTTATTATAGTGGTACTTAACCTTCTTGGGCTAGCAAGCACCTTGATAAAGTCCTAAACTAGTTCGAATCGATACGGTCGATGATAATGAAGAATTCATGGGGAAGACTCATGGTTGAACTTAAAGGATGGTGTTGCTCCAAAATATGTACTAAGAAGCATAGAAGATCAGCTGCAAGAAATCTCATGTGTTAAATCACTTGAGATCCAACTACAACGAAGTGATACACGTGCAGCAGATTGTAGACAAAGAAAGTCCGCATAATCATCCTTGATCGTAAGCATTGGTGTTATTCCTCTTTAAATTTTAAACCTCTCCTAAAGTGATTCTCTAATACCTTACCCTAGAACGCTCCGTACCGTCGGAAATTCGAGCAAAAGTCCTACTCCCTATATCTCGTTGAAACAATCGATATGCTTATAAGGAAATAGAATCTAAATAGAGTTACTTGCTTCACGGATGGACCCTCTACAGTGCGCAGTTACGTTGAAGAATATGGACCGAGGAAGAGGTCATCTAGATGGTTGACCTTAATTGGGAAGCACTATGAAGGAATTAGTGGAAACGTTTGCAGCAATTCTGTAGCTTAAGACAACACTTGAGGTTGCTCTTAAGGAAGTATTGAATTAGAGACTTATATTAAGGAGCTGGTGGAAGGAAAGCAGATTCGATAGCTGTTAGATAAACAGTTCATAAGACCTAGTATGTCGTCTTGAGGAAACTTAATGCTCTTTGCGGAAGGAAAATAGAATGTGATGACTAGTGTAGGTTGGACTCACCGGCTTGTCGGTGTTTTTGTTTTTAATTTGTATTTTGTTTAGTTTATGTTCCAGCGAACCTACGGGCGAACCTACAGGTTCGCCCGGAACTCATTGTATAGATCTGAGTAGGTAGTCGCCGGGCGAACCTAGTTGGGTGTCCGGCGAAGCTAGGCAGTTTTGGTCTGATAGATTCGCTGTCTAGTGAACCTATCAGCGAACCTAGAGTCTGCTTATATATTGTAATGTTTTCTCATTCTAATGAAGTTTTTGCCATTTTGTTCAAACCCTAAAGTGTGTGTGTGTGACGGCTAGAGGTGCTAGGAGCTTATTTGTTCATTATTGTAGCTTTATATCCTCTATTCATCCTTGTTTGATCTTTACATTGATTGTTTAGCAAGAATCTCTTATAGTTCGATGAATTTCAGTGGGATATGTGTGTGTTTGTGATCATTTGCACTGTTGAATCGATCATGTTGGACCAACAATATGGTATCAAAGCAATAGTGCTCTTGATAGTTTGATTTTTGTGTTGTTTTTGGGGTTTTATGAGCCAAAGACTCTTTTGATTCATTTCGAGCTTGTTCAGTGTGTTTCTGATATAAGAATCGCTTGGGGATTGTAGTTTTTGGCATTAGAAAGCTACAGAAACAAACCTTTCATCAATTGGTTGTGTTTTGAGACAGCTGGGTTGATTTCTTGCTGGAAAAGGTTATTTCGTAATCCAGCGAACCTAGCTGATTCATTCAGCGAACCTATCTGTTTCATCCAGCGAACCTAAGGAAAGTTGCTTTACAATCTTTGCTGGCCTTTTGGACAGCGAATCTAGCCTTTTGAACAAAATTTCACTGCTCTTGGTTGACAACCAAGCGAAGTTGCTGCTGAATCTATTTTTGAACGAAAGTTCTTATACTGCCGAGCGAACTTGCTCAGCGAATCTGTTCTCTCGTGCACACTGCCGAGCGAATCTACTACTGGTCTGCCGAGCGAACTTATAGGTTCACCCAGCGAATCTATTAGCGAATCTACATCAGTTTTAGCAAATCCAATTTCTGATCTTATCATGTCTACTTCAATAGTGAATGTGTCTGATATGGAGTGTGTTCAACCAAACAGGCCAACGAGGCTTGTCAACGGAGAAAATTTTGAGGATTGGAAACGGTGCTTGAAAGCCTTCTTCTTCTACACTGATCATGGTCAGTGGGAATCTATCACTAATGGACCTCACCTACCTACAACAACTGTCGGATCTGTCACTTCACCAAATCAGGATCCTAGCACTTATACTGAGATTGACATCAAGTTGCTCGATCGTGACAAGAAAGCTCTTGGAGCTTTGATTCTGTGTCTGCATCAGGATATTTATAACAGGTTTGCTGAGCACACTATCGCTAAGGCATTGTATGATGCTTTATGCGAGTTTCATGACGGGAACGAAGATCTGAAAAAAGACAAGAAAGCTCAGGCTCAGAAGGAATTTAACTCATTCGTGGGATATAAGCATGAGACACTTACTGATATAACAAACCGTTTTCTGTCAGTTTCAAGCAACCTGAAGAAGTATGATAAACAGCTTGGAAATCATGAGCAAGTGAGTAAATTGTTAGATTCTCTTCCGCTCAGTGGAGTCTGCAAATCAAATTACTCAAACAAGAAAGAAATTTTGCTGATTACAAGTTGATGGATGTAATCAACAAGTTAAAATCATTTGATCTTGATGTGAAGAGAAGAGAGTATAATCAAACCATGATGTCTCCCAATGTCCCTTCTCAAAACGCTGCATTGATTTCATCCGCTGCAAACTCTAACTATTATGGTGCAGCTTGTGGGATTTCATCTGGTAATGGGGGCTTTGCTAGTATGGTAAAATTGTCAACTCAGGTGGTGGTTGTAAGGATGCTAGGTCAAGAAATGCCTTAGTTTCTACTCAAATTCCACACGATACTATGGCACTGTTTGGGTTATTTGTGCACAGTTATGAGGCTTTGGTGGCTGGAGAATTGAAGGGACGTGGTATGACAGTGGAAGATATGTATCAAGCTGATCCTGATGATCTTGAAGAAACCAACATTCAATGGCAAATGGCCATGCTTACTCTTCGTGCCAGGAGGTTCATGGAAAGAACTGGCAGGAAAAATTTTGGAAACCAGAGTCAGAACAATGCTCTAGGATATGACAAGTCTAAGCTCAGATGTTTCAATTGTAAGCAGCTTGGTCATTTTAAAAGAGAGTGTCCTTCTCCCATTGTCACTGAACCTGTTAATTCTGGAAACTCAAGAACCATCCCAGTCATGGATAAGGTTGAAGAAGCTAAGCCCAAGAAAGAAACTGCTCTGTTAACCAACTTTGATTGGAGTGCAGAAATTGAGGAGTCGAAGGAGGAAATCAACCATGCCTTGATTGCTGAGATAGTGGAGGAACATGCTCTTGATGATGGTGACATTGACAGTTTTGATCCTTTCAAGGAGTTCTATGGTGACGCTGATAATAAAGTTGATAGCAATAGTGAATCAATTAGATCTGAAGCCATTCAAAAGGTTAAGGAATGTGTAGGTGTGGTTCAGAAAGCTGTGGTTCAAGAAGAGATTGTTCAAACTGGATTGGTGTGTGAAGCTGTTAAGGAAGAGGTTCATCTGGGTTGTGAATCTGCTACAAAGGAAGCTGGTGAAAATGAGGAGCTGAAAATGAGATCAATGATTGAAGAAGCCAAGAACGAAGCTGTGGAGGAATACAAGAGGAACACTCCCTATTGTCAATGTGATCGTGCTCTCGCAGCAGAAAAACTGGTAATGGGTCTCCCTTATGAAATTGTTGAAGATATGTGTTCCTCTGCATGCAAAATCCGTTTGGTTGGTATATATAAAGCTAATAGGTTGCTTATAATGAATGAAAATGAATTAAAGAAAACCAATAAAGAACTTAAACAAAATGAGTCAAAATATTTTGTTAAATTAAGAGAAGCTTTGAAAGAAAATGAACATTTAAAAAGGACACTTTTGGAAAAGAACTGTGAGGTTAACTATTTAACTGAACAAGTCACACTTGCTGAATTTGAAGTCAGAAAACTTAAAAATAAATTAGAACAGTGGTCTCTTTCGAGCATGAAAAGGGAGGAATTATGCATAAAATAAAGGGGGGCAAGAATCAAGACCGGTTTGGGTAATGAAAATGATGCATTAGTATATCCTCCACCTAGTACTTTCTGTTACTCTCCTATGCCCACTCCTCATCCATCAAATGAGTTGATACAAGAGATTATACAGAATGATACTAACAGCTCTGTTGCAGGTTTAGAAGGAGATAATTCTAATGAGTTGCGAGAAGGATATGATTATGGTGGCAGTGTTGGTCTTGGGAGCTCTAGTAGTCATGATTTTAATTCCAAGAAGTCGTTTGTAGACATTAGTTTAAGTAATCATTTTGTGTCTGGTGGAACTATTTTGGATTCAAACTCTGTGAAATGTAATAGTAACTTAGGATGTTCTGTTTCAAACACTCGTGATGACTTGAATGTTTTAAATTCCGCAGGTGATGTTAATGTGTGTATGAATGATGCAGCTCAACTTTCAGGTCATGTCTCTGAAAGTGAAACAAAAACTAATTGCTTTAACAAATTCTTCTCTCATCCAATCCCATCTTTTACACCAATAAGGATTTTGTTAGGTCCCTTAAAAGATTAACAATTAGTCTTTATTGTTTAGTGTCTATTTTGTATTTTATACTAGTGTAGGGACTTTTTGTGTAAATTTAGTTCCTTAGGTTCTAGTATAAATAGCATAGACGTAGTATAGATTGAAAGTTTTTGTATGTTTTTATGAGAACTGCTCTCTATCCTTTGTAATCGTCTTTGCTATCAATGAAATATGAATTTTATTGATTTTGCTTGATTTGATTACAATTGATTGTATTTTGCTTTGAATTGTTCATATAATTGTTACAGATTGCTCTAATTGATCCTATCAATTGGTATCAGAGCTTTCGGTTGAGTGTTTTTGAATGTTCTGTCGAAGATAGAAACTTCAAAAATCCACTGAAATCTGTAATCAATCGACAATTCAAGTGAAATATTGTGAATCGAAGCTGTGTTTCATCATCAGAAACATGTTTTGAATCACAAATTGCAGTTTATCTCATAAAAATCGAGTGAATTAGTGAAAAACAGTTTGAATAAGTGTTCTTGAGTGTTCGACTTTGAATCTCCAAAATTCATCGAAATCTGTTGATAATTACTGAAATTGAGGTTATAAGATTGATTATCGGTATAATCATGAACTAATTGTGAAATTTCAGCTCAATTCATCGACAATTGAAGGATTTTGAGATTTCTGAGTTCGTTAAATTCATAAGAATCTGATGAATGTGTCATATTAGGGCTCAAAAACACTTAAATCTGCCTAAGTGTTTGGTCGTTTGAGAACTGTTAAGTCGTTTCTCAACTGTTCAGTCGTTTTACGCCTGGTCGTATTACCACTGTGGTACTTACTGGTTGGACATACTACAACTGTGAAGTCTCACTGATTGGACATACTACCACTGTGTAGTAGTATTACCTCTAGTCGTATTACCACTGTGGAGTCGTATTACCACTGAGTTTCACTTGGACATATCAACACTGTGTGGTCGTATAACTACTGTGTGGACATACAACCACTGTGTGATTGGAAATTTTCTAAGGCATTCCCTTAGACATATCAGCTGGTCGTTTTACACTGTTGAGACGTTTTACACTGTTGAGACGTATCACCACTGTTCGGACATATCAGCCTTGACACTTGGAAATTTTTCATAAAATTTCAAAAATCCAAAAATATTTTTTTAAGTCATTTTCTTAATTCAAAAGCTTAGAAAAACAACAAAATATAAAAATGGTGAAATTAGAAGATTCTGAGAACAGAGTTTTAAAACTTAAAAACAGAGCTGATTTTAAAAACTGGTCTCTTAGACTGAAACATCATTTGAATTCCATAGACACAGATCTGTGGAAATCAATTGAAAAGGGACCATACATTCCTGTGACTACTGATGGTCCAGACAGAGGATTTGTGTATACAAAAGATACACAAGAGCCATATCCAGAAGATAACCTACATGGAGAAGACTTAAAGAGGGTGAAAAATGATGTTAAAGCCTATTCTCTCATGTGCAAAGGGTTACCTTTGGAAGTATTATCCAGACTTGAAAACTACCAAACTGGATATACAATGTATAAAGCTCTGAAGATCATATGTGAAGGAGGGAAAGAAATCCAAGATCTGAAAAAGCAAAAACTAAATTTACACAAAAAGTCCCTATACTAGTATAAAATACAAAATAGACACTAAACAATAAAGACTAAATGTTAATCTTTTAAGGGACCTAACAATACTCCCCCTAAGATTTACATTGTCTTCAGTCTTCAGTTCAGCTCCATCCTTTCTTTTCTTCTTTTATCTTCAATCTTGTCTTTGTCTTCATCTTATCTTCTCTGCATCCTTTGACTTCTTCCTTTTTTTTATCAATTTGAATTAATTTTTCATTTAAAAAAAATTCATGAATCTGTTCATCTTCTTCATCGGGTTCTTCATCTCCAGTTACTGTTCATCGAAGAACATCAACAGGGTATTCAATCAAATGTCAGATTAACACAAGTTTAACCTAATATCATGATCGAAATCACCAGATAAAAAAGATTCAATCATCAATTTCACACATTTGTTCGATTTGAAAGTTTAATCTGAAATTTTTGAAGTGTTTAGGGTTAAACGACCGTACAGTAGTCGAATGCCTATCACACAATTTTCATTGAAACACGAAATTAGATGAATGATAATCATAAACTTACGTTTACAATCACAAAAACTCTATCAATAATCTGTGATTTGTGCTTAAAATGATCGAAGAATGAGGGTTTTTGATCGAAAGTTCGAGAGGTTGAGTGGTCAGAGGGTTTTACAAGGGTTTTGAAATTAGAATGAAATGACCAACACTAGTATGCTTTTTATACTAAGTAAAAAATGTTAGCCATATAAGCACTGTACAGTCGTTTAAGAACTGTTCAGTCATATTAGGTCACAAATTTTACTAAGTGTGAGACATATGAGCACTATTCAGTGTGAAACGGCCAGTCGTATGAGAACTGTTTGGTCGTATAAGGTCAGTCGTATGACAACTATTCAGACATATAAGGACTGTTCAGTCGTATAAGCACTGTTCAGTCATATAATGATGCTGAAATGTCCACAAACCAACTCATACACAACAATTGTTTGAACATACGACAACTTTTCAGCCATATAACAACTGTTCATGCATTTTTGCACTTGTATTTTTCAAATCTTCCACCTGCACACTTGAACATTAACATCCAGATTAGTTTGGTTCAAATTGGAGAGCTGTTGCAATAAGGTAGAAGAATGTGGATTGAAATTTGGAACTTGAGTTGGTGAATTGATAAAGTAATCAAAGTTATTTTGATCAAAGATAAAATAACAAAAACCAAAACAAAGAAAAAATTGAACAGTGATTCAGATTCAAAAACCAGTTAAAGTGGAAGTTATGACAAAGAAAAAATAACAAAACAAATTGTTCCAAAACAAAATTGAAAAGAGAAGTCAAACGAGTCATATGACTCAAATAGTGATTCAGATTCAAAGAAAAAATTGAACAAAAACCAGTTAAAGTGGAAGTTATGACAGAGAAGTCAAACGAGTCATATGACTCGATCAGTGATTCAGATTCAAGATTGTCTGAATGTGATGAAGAAATATCTATTGATAGAGTTCCTTCATAAATTGGTCCAAAACAAATTGTTCCAAAACAAGGTTGAGATCCCATTGTTTTAGATGTGAAAAGGATGATCATTTAATTAAGCAATGTCCTATATCAGGTGGTCTTAATATACAGAATAAATCTTTTGGAACTAGATTGACAGCTTTTGTGAATGGTTTCTTTTGCAGAAGACCCGTTCCTCCAAGACCTAAGTACACTAAGACTTGGGTCCCAATTTCCAAGGTCTAACCAAATTTTTTTATGTGTCGGGAACATTCAGAGGACGCTGTAAATAGTTATTGGCATGTAGATAGTGGATGTTCCCGGCATATGACTGGGTTGAAGGACCTACTGACAAATTTTAGAATTATTGATGGAGGCTATGTTGCTTTTGCTGGAGACAAGAAGGGTGGAAAGATGATTGGCCAAGGAGATGTTTCAAATGGTTTCCTTACTTTGGAGAAAGTGAACTATGTTCTAGAATTGGCATTCAATCTTCTAAGTGTATCACAAATCTGTGATAAAGATATTCCCGTGATGTTCCTCGCCAATGAATGTCTGTTCTTGAAACCAGAGTTCTCAATCCCTGAAGAGATGGTGATCATGCGAGCTCCAAGAAGAAATGATACCTATTTGTTAAATATGGGATCGAAAGAATCATCTTCCACCGTGACCTGTCTTTTATCAAAAGCTTCTTCCCTTGAATCTTTTCAGTGGCATAAAAGATTAGGGCATATCAATTTTAAATTGATAAATAAGTTAGTTAAGAACAATTTGGTCAGGGGACTACCACTGAAAGATTATTCTGTGGTAGAAAAATGTATGGCTTGTGCAAAAGGAAAACAACACAAAAAGCCACATAAACTTAAACTTCAAAACTCAATTGAGCATCCCCTCGAATTGTTACATATTGACTTATTTGGCCCTATCAGTGTTAAATCAATTGCTAAGAAATCTTATTGTCTTGTTATGATAGATGATTACTCCAGGTACTCTTAGGTGAGATTTCTGTCTAACAAAAGTGAGACCGCTGAGGAATTGATGAAGCTGATCCCACTGATTGAGGTTCTTGGAACGAGAAAGATTCAAGTCATCAGGAGTGACAATGGCACAGAATTCAGAAACCACATCTTCAATTCATTCTGTGAACAAAGGGGTATTCTCAGACAGTTGAGTGCTGCCAGAACACCTCAACAAAATGGTGTTGCTGAACGTAAGAACAGAACTCTAATTGAAGCAGCTAGAATGATGTTGATCGAGTCAAAGCTTCCAATTAACTTTTGGGCTAAGGCAGTTAATTGTGCAGCTTATGTTCTTAACCGGGTATTGATTGTCAAGAGCAAAATGAAGACATCATACCAGTTGTTCCGAGGAATTAAGCCTCTTATTGATTTTCTGCGCCCTTTCGGTTGCTCTTGTACTCTGCTAAATACCCAAGACTAGAAAACAAAGTTTGGTGCTGTCTCTGATGAATGTTTCTTTGTTGGGTACTCAGAAACACAAAAGGCGTATCGTGTGTATAATAAACGATCGCGGATTGTGCAAGAGTCCTACTATGTCGACTGGCAAGAATCCAACTCAACAAGCATTGGAAGTGAGCCTGCATGGTTTTATGATTCTACCACTGTCTTCAAGTCATTCAATTTGCCAAGTCCCGATGATGATGACGTTATTCCTCACTCGCATGTGAATCTGATTCCACCACAACCGCAACCATCTGCCACCACCTCATTACCTCCCACTTCATTTGATATCCCATCTTCACCACCTTCACCACCACTTCCATCATCTGATCCATCATCTCAACCATCTTCATCTAATCCTACAAGCTCATCTACCATTCTATCCACCGCTTCATCCATTCAAAATCCTCCTATCGATCCAATTCCCACAAATTCATCTCCTCCCGCACAACCATCCACTTCCACATCGACATCACAACATAACCCTTCATTGCTTAACACTAATTTTAAAACCTTAAAAGATCACCCTCATGACTACATCATTGGATCTATCACAGATGGAGTGAGGACTCGGAGTCAAGGTGGATTGATAAATGAGTGCCATTATGCAGCTTTTCTATCTCAGATCGTTCCAAAGAATTACAAGCAGGCACTTGAAGACCCATGCTGGGTGGGCTCTATGCAATCTGAGTTACAATAGATCAGGAAGTTGAAAGTTTGGGAGTTAGTTGATCTTCCTCCAAACAAATGTCCCATTGGTACCAAGTGGGTTTTCCTGAACAAGCCAGATGATCGTGGTGTTGTTATCAGAAATAAAGCCAGATTGGTTGTTCAAGGATTTGCTCAGGAGGAGCAGATAGACTACACTGAAGTGTTTGCTCCAGTTGCTCGGATCGAAGCCATCAGAATTTTTCTTGCACATGCAGCTCACAAGAACTTTAAAGTTTTTTAGATGGATGTGAAGTGTGCATTTCTATATGGAAACATTGATGAGGAGATCTATGTGTGTCAGCCACCAGGTTTCGAGGATCCAGATTTTCCAGATAAAGTGTACAAGCTAGACAAATCTTTGTATGGGTTGCATCAAGCTCCCCGAATCTGGTATGAGACCTTGACGCAGTATCTCCTCAGCAAGGGTTTCTCTCATGGGACTATAGATATGACACTTTTTAAGAAGGAGGTTGATGGTGAGATGCTGATTGTTCAAGTGTATGTAGACGACATTATCTTCGGATCAACAAATGAAAAGCTGTGTAAAGATTTTGAAGAAGTGATGAAGGATCGCTTTGAAATGAGCATGATGGGGGAGATGTGCTTCTTCTTAGGATTGCAGGTGGAACAGAAACCGGAAGGTATTCTCATTCACCAGGAGAAGTACATCAAGGAAATCATCACAAAGTTTGGCATGGATGATTCAAAGCCAGAACTTACTCCCTTTACTGCTCAGACATGCTTGTCTCCTGATGATAATGGGAAGTCCGTGGATGCTCATCGATATCGTTCGATGATTGGATCTCTCATGTATCTGACTACGAGCCGTCCAGATATCACATTTGCCGTGTGCTACTACGCTCGTTATCAAGCCAATCCCAAAGAATCATATGAGCTAGCTGTTAAACGCATTTTTCGTTATCTTAAGGGTTCCTCTCGTTTGGGACTTTGGTACCCAAAAGGTGGGAACTTTGATTTACATGGCTTTTCTGATAGTGATCATGGTGGTTGCAGGATTAACAGAAAGTCGGTCACCGGTGGATGCCAATATCTGGGTGACTGTCTTGTTTCGTGGCAAAGCAAAAAGCAAACAACAGTGTCTTTATCCACAGGAGAAGCTGAATATATTGCTGCATCAAGCTGCTGTTGCCAAGTGCTCTGGATTCAACACCAGATGATGGATTATGGCATCAACTTCCTTCAAACTCCAATCTTCTGTGACAATGAAGCCGCTGTTGGAATCGCCAAGAATCCAATTCATCACACTCGAACCAAGCACATCGAAACAAGAATTCACGCCATCCGTGATGCACAGGAAAAGGGGTTCATTGATATTATTCCTATTGAAACAAGGAAGCAGAAAGCAGATCTTTTCACAAAAACATTTGATAAACCTTGTTTTTATGAATTGATTACTATGCTAGGATTAATATCATTCTGAAAAACCTTTTTCTGAGAAAAAAATTGTTTAAGATGTAAATATGTAAATATTCTCTTTTATTTTCTGCCCCTGAGGATCCTTCTGTCACGCATTTCTTTACTCTTTTTTTATTCCTTTTATCCTTTTTTTCTCTCTTATCTTCTGTTTGCTTGTTAAAATTCTCTATTAGATAAGCTATCAAATAGAAATTTTGGGGGAGTATAAGTCTAGATTTCATCTTTTGCTAAGTATCAAAATTTTGCTACTTTTCAGGCTATTCGTGCAGAAAATGAGACTTAGAAGGAGGTCAGAAGTATTATGCTTGGGATGTGCAAGATAGGCTCAGCCTCAAATCAAAGTAAACAGTAATTATGTGGCCAAACATAAAGCTCAAAGGATCACGGTTATAAGGATTATTTCCATGACATGTTGGCCTGCACAAAGATACAAGTCTCTGTCTAAACGGGTTGAGAGTTTACTATCTCTGTTGTAATCATTTGTAAAACTCCAAATCACCCTTCACCTAGCCCTGAATGACGCTTCTAGTTAATCCAGTTAGCTCTTCAGAATCCCTTTCGTGCTTATCTCCTCTACTGTGCGGAAGCACTGACCTGGAGTGATGATCTCCTCTGTTATACGTGAGTATAGACCTGGAGCTCTCATCAGCACGTTCAGATGATGATCTCCTCTGTTATATGTGAGTATAGACCTGGAGCTCTCATCAGCATGCTCAGATGATCATCTCCTCTGTTTTACGTGAGTATAGACCTGGAGCGATCATCATCTGCAACCCTAAATGCTCAAAAGAAATAGAAGATCAAAGATCTACATCATACATCCATCAAAATATATGGATTGTCAAAGACTATCAAGCATCTAAAGCCACTCCCTAATATGCCTTGATTGTTCACATTCACAATGGTTCTCAATTGATCATTGTCTATGTTCATTTCAATTAAAAGCCCTGGCATTCAATGTGTGAGAAATGATCATTGTGTATGCCCACCCCTAGGATCTAGCACAGAGATAAATGATCACTCATGCTCAATAAGCCCTGATGACAGAATAAGTTCTTTGCCAAATGTCTATGGGAACTGAATTGCCCGAGATTCCTCAAATCTACAAAAACATGATAAAAGGAAGCTGCAGATTGCTTGTTGAAAAGAATTTGGCATGGGTTTAAGTAGACAATCATATCTGCAATCTCGCTAATACATGACTATCCGGATATCCTTTAATTTTGACTTTCTTTATTCAATTTTATTTTATTTTAAGTTTTAATATTTTATCTTATTTTTGAGTTTAGGTATTGTGGGATGTTTTGGTATTCAAAAAGAGCAATTTCTTTTTCTTATGTCTAAGAATATAATAAAAAAAATAATAATTAGGGTTCCAGCGAATCTGCTAGAGAACCTATAGGTTCGCCCGACACTGATCATTGATGATGTCAGTCTTTTGACTTCGTGTTGACGAGCGAATCTATAGATTCGAGGCCAGCGAATCTAAGGGTTATATAAGCAGTTCACAGGTTCGCGCAACACTTCATTCGCTGCACTGTGAACTAGTTTCCCGAAACCCTTAGATTCGTTTGACAATTTCGTTGCTTGTTTCATTGATTTCATGCATGTTCTGTTATTCTGTAAGTGCATCGTCCATGATTAAGCCCCTGTATTGCATCGTAAATCGGTTTTTTTTTGTTTCCAAATCAAACTCGTCGTTCATCACGGTTCTTAGATTCAAATAGAACACTTTTTAGACCGATTATGCATGAAATAAATGATAGGTTTTGATCGCATTGTGTCCTATTAAGTCGTGTTATGTTCCATTTGGTTTAAAATCTATGTTTGATTCTGATTTTCAAAAACTAGTTTTTCAGCGAACCTAGTGTTCTATCAGCGAATCTGAACGAAAGTTCTACATGATTGAGCGAACCTGAGCCGGCATGCGGCTCGTGCTTGGCAAATAGATTCGCGTGAAGTTCCCAGCGAATCTATAAGTTCGCTTAGCGCATCTTGCATGCTTGCCTGTCGGCGAACCTATAGGTTCTTGACATCATCAGATTCGCTGTTAGCGAATCTAAATCTGTTCAGCGAACCTATCCATTTTTTTTATTTTTTATTTTTTATTTTATTCTATTTTATTTTTATTTTTCAAAATTTCACATCTTTTCAGCCTTGAACTCAATCTAATCAACTTCCGTTTATGTTTCAGATATCATGTCGACTCTTCAGTTCATCGACAAGCACAACATGTGTGCTTTGCTGAATGAAACGCATGAGAAAGCAGCTGCTTATAAAGATTGCATCATATGGCTAAAGTCATCTCACATTCACCATGCTATTTCTCACTCCCTTGAAATCTATGATTCGCACGTTCGTGACTTTTGGAGAAATGCAGTAGTAGATTTTGGTGTGACTCCCTCACGGATTGCCTCTAAAGTCCTAGATCAAGAAATTTCCTTCTCTCCCGATGATCTGGCTAGGACATTACATTTGACTGAAGATGTTGGTGATGAGATTCCCTTGAATGCTAAACAAGTTTACAAGGAACTAAAGAAGGCAGGATATGAAGGTCCAATGCCTGGTGAAAAGAAGATGGAGTTCGTCAAGTCTTACTTAATCAGAGAGTGGCGATACATTGCTCACATATTCATCATGTGTTTGGATCACAGGAAAGGTGGAACTGATGGGTTAAACTTGGAGTGGGCAAGGGCAATGGTGCTATTCTGCCAAGGCAAGAAGGGAAATATTGCTAGGTTGATTTATGAATACATGGTGCAGAATATTCACGCTCAAAGAAAGGACAAATGGTTGCTGTATCCCAGATTTGTCCAGATGATTCTAAATGACTTGAAGCCAGACTTGCCCATAGTTGGTGATACTTTGAAGATATGGAAAATGAATATCAGAATTTTTGGTGATTGTAAGTCAGTGAGATATAACTGTGTGGGAAAGATTGCTTTCTTATGGGAGAATATGTATCCACCCGAAAGATGGAGCCATATCAGTAGATTGATCGAGATCGAGAAGAAAAATGAGGCACAGAGTGTTGATCAAAGTGAGGAGAGGCTGAAAAAGAGAAAGCCATATGCTCGTGACAAAGAGTACAATGTAGAGAAAGAGATTGACGAAGTACAGAAAGAACTAGATGCTCAAAGGGAGAGGAGGAGCAAGAAGAGAGCTAAGACTAGGTCTAGCTCTCAGCATGTAGAAGAAAGAAGAACAAAAAGGAGGAAAGAGGATCCTGTGAAACCTGCTGATACTCCTGCATCAAATGCAAATGATGAGTTAGCCAACCTGAAAGCTAAATATGCTGAGCTTGAAAGAAGAGATAAACAGAAGGGTGATGTTATTAAGGGTATGGCCCTAATGCTCAAGGATCATCAAAGTTTGCTAATTCGAGCCTTCACCGAACTAAATAAAATGAAGGCTAAAGCTGGGATGGAACCTGCTATGTCCAAAAATGAGCTGAGAGTGTTGAAAGAAGCTGCAAGAAAATCTTTTGATATGTATGAAAGGTTGACTAGTACTGCTGAAGGTGAATCTGGAGGAGATAAGGATGGTGGTTCAGAGGATCCGTTAAAGTCAAAGAGTAAAGAAAAGATGGTTGCTGAGGATGCAGGATTTGATGAACAGATGGGGTGTGATATGGATACATTTACTGGACCAGAAATAGCTGGTGGAAAACAAGTAGATTTCAGTCTGATAGATGAAGAAGATGAGGTTGAGGAACAGCTGGTAGATTACAGCTCAGAGCCCGAATTTTATGAGGTAGATGAACAACCAGTGACTTATGTGGCAGAAACCGGGTCATCAAAAGCTGGAACTGTGGAGTTAAACCAATCTGAATGGTTTGCTAAAGAAAAGAAGGCGAAAGAGATAACTCCACTGTTTCAGAACATAAAAAATCCAACAAGAAAGGAGAGTGACAAGAAGATTTTTAGTTGGAAATTCAACTCTGAGCTCAAATTATTTATGATTAAGAGAAGAGGAGGAGGGATCTCATATTTTCACAAGCGAAAAGCTTTCAAAACTCTCCCAAGGTGGGATCTAAGGAGATTGGCTGAGATCCCGTTACTTGGAGTTGATCAGAGTGAAAGGGCAAAGCTACTGGAATTGGAAATCAAAAAGGGTTTGACTGATAACTTCACGGTCTTTGGCTTCATGAAAATGGATAGAAAGAGGTCAAAGAAGGACATTGATTGGGTGACTGGAAAAGGAAAGATTGTGCTGAGACTGAAGCCAGCTAAGACTGTAGATCGAGTTAGGATACCTGATCCTCTTCCCCCAAGATTACAAGCATTCGAAAAATGGTTTTATGATAACAACACGGGGAAGCAGTGATTAGAGTGAAAGGTGTTCCTGAGATTAGACTGTTTGATCCAATGGAGGTATTTTCCTTCTGTGATGAAGATCTGAAGGTACTGTGTGAGAATGTGATTCATCATGGGGCAGAAGAGGAAATGAAGGCTGAAGCAAATATGTTTGTTATGGTTGCCAACAAAGCCCGGGGAATTAGAGCAGAGATAGAGGAGGTTGCTGAGAAAGTAAGGAAAGATGATGATTTTAGGATGGATATGGATGATCTGACTAGGAAGATGGATAGATCGATTGAGAAGAGGTTTGTTGGTGAGGCTAGCGGTTCTGGGGTTAGATCTGAGGAGCATACTGTTACAAATCAGGAGGAGGTTATTGTTATTGACGTGCCTGATACAGAAATCTCAGAAGCTCAGTTTGTACACGAGATTAATGAGGATGAAGTGTTTGCTGAAGTGATTGCTCAGGACATATTCCAGATTGTTCAGCAAGGAGCCGGAGCTGATATGATTCAAGACCCAGAGGCAGAGATTGAAGCCGGAGCAGATCAACCATAAAAGACAAAGGCTGGAGCTGTTTTAGAGACCCCCCTGGGTGAGGTCCAACCTAGGGGGAGTATTGATGACTAGTGTAGGTTGGACTCACCGGCTTGTCGGTGTTTTTGTTTTTAATTTGTATTTTGTTTAGTTTATGTTCCAGCGAACCTACGGGCGAACCTACTGGTTCGCCCGGAACTCATTGTATAGATCTGAGTAGGTAGTCGCCGGGCGAACCTAGTTGGGTGTCCGGCGAAGCTAGGCAGTTTTGGTCTGATAGATTCGCTGTCCAGCGAACCTATCAGCGAACCTAGAGTCTGCTTATATATTGTAATGTTTTCTCATTCTAATGAAGTTTTTGCCATTTTGTTCAAACCCTAAAGTGTGTGCGTGACGGCTAGAGGTGCTAGGAGCTTATTTGTTCATTATTGTAGCTTTATATCCTCTATTCATCCTTGTTTGATCTTTACATTGATTGTTTAGCAAGAATCTCTTATAGTTCGATGAATTTCATTGGGGTATGTATGTGTTTGTGATCATTTGCACTGTTGAATCGATCATGTTGGACCAACAGAATGCCCCAGTTATGGATGGACTATTAAGAGTTAAATAAAGTCACCAGGGATAAGTGATATCGTCTTCCTAGAGATGATAACCTACTTAATCAATTTCAAGATGCTACCTACATCTTAAATGTTATCAGTCGTGTTTATAAGGAAAACGACATTACACAAATAACAGTTGAAACCAGATATGGCAAGTGCGAAGGTTGTGGTCAAGCCCGTGTGGGAGGACCTACATATCTCATGTAATCAGGAGTCTCATGGATAGGATCTGTAAGACATAATTAGGCATGTCTGTCATTTTGTCACTACTACTAAGCACGAAATTCGAGACAAATCGCTATAGTTTGAAGCTACAAAATTTCGGAAGAAGTAAAAACCCCATTGAGATGCGTCAGTGCTTAGGGTTAGGCGAAAGTTGTAGAAGGATTAATAGAAATTTCATTTGTGTAGCTATACGACTGGCATCGTTATCCTTGGGAAAATGCGGAATTCGTTTGGGCGCGAATAAGAAAGTTTCAGATGTGTGTCGATGCAACAGTACAAGACAATTTTCTAGTCGCCCGATGAAGCTAAAAATATATGGAGAGCTACATTAAGCATGAACTGGAAACTTCTGTAAATTAAAAAGATGCACCCGGATACATTGTTGACGCGACATTACCAACTACACATCAGAATACTAGACCAAGCACAATAGGGTGATCGACAATCGGTAATGTCAACCGCGTTGGCAAGTGCGAATAGGAGGCCATCATCTGCATTGTCCTAAGACATCCGTATTACCAAATGCGAGGGAACAAGTCTTGACCGCATTGGTATCTGCTTACCCTCTTTGACGAATGCGGATAGCCAACAGTTAGGCTTTTCTTCTATTGCCTTCACCGTATCATTTCTTGAACTTGTAAATTCTCCTAGCGTTGGTTCCCGAGAGTTTATGGCACATCCTATATCGGAAAACTCTTGACATGCGTCTGATAAGATGAATGGATCTACTCGAAGACTGATATTTATGATACAGAACTGTTCCGGAAAAAGAAGCATACTCGAAGAAGCACATAATGGGAGAAAAGACTTAACCCCTTAAGAAGAAATAATGGAAGGAAGAGATCGAAGAAATTTCTCGGAAGGAAGTTGAGAACTAAAAAGTAGGGTTTGAAAGCGGAAGACCTTTGTGCATGACCTAATCTCTCTATTCTTAGAAATCGTGAAAACTTCTTAGTCTTAGCTTCATAGAAATGATCGTGTGATGCCTAGATATTCATCTATATCATGACTATCCTGTCTAATTAATGGCATTCACGCTAATATCCTCTTCTTTTCAATCGTTCTTAAGATTCTCAGTAAGGACGGTAACACCGTCGGGATTTTGGGAATCGTCTCCTTGCTAGATCTATTTTGTAGGTCGGTGTATTGAACCACAGTGGAGAGTCTCTTTTTGTTAATTCTGTACGGTTGTTAAATGATCTGATTGTAAAGCCAAAAACCTGCTCATAGTTTGACTCACTGATCCTGTCAAGCATGATTCTAACATTTGGATAGTTACTCCAATCCATATCAAACCTGATTATTTGACACCTAATCATCAACATTTGTCCTGGGATGCTCAGCTAAATAACTCTAAATCTTCAAGACACATACTATGAGTGTATCACACTCGGAAACAATATTAGCGATACTAAAATTTCGAGGACGAAATTTCTTAAAGGAGTGGAGAATGTAACACCGCCGAAATCCAGCCCAATTAGAAAGCCTAATGTATTATAGGACCCAAAAAAGGTCCAGATTGATTTGGACTTACCAAAGAAACCTTGCAAAACGAAACTAGCCTTTTGGGCCCAATAAGCCCAATAAGGGCCCAAACTTATAACAAGACCCATTTAAGGCCCAAATACACGTTTAGGAACTAATTAAACAAGAAACCATGAAACAATGAATTATTAGGTGATTTGAAATAACTATGGAAAGATCCAAACTAAAAACAGATTCAGAATCCATACCGAGTAAAATCCGGCAATTTACCGTGTACTAACGTCTGAATTCCATCAGAAATTCTTAAAATGGCTTGTCATCCAACCTAAATCATTGTTAACCTTAACTAAAATCATAAATAATGCTTGCTAAAAGAGTTTTCATCAAACATGCATAAGCAATGGAAATACGTAAGCGAAACGCGAACACCGGTTTTCACCGGCATTTACTGATATCTGATACGTCAACCGAACCGTGTAACTCCATAATTATTCATCTAATCATTGTTTATTATTATAAATTACTAAATTTGTGAGTGATGCGTTTTCAGGAATAAACGCGTTCCGAAAACGCGATCGTGACGTGAATCGGGTCTAGAATTAGGTCAAAACCCGAGAATTGGATAGATAAGGCTTTAACATGACCGACCTGGGAAGATAATGCTCAAAATATCATTTTAATATGTAATTGCATGCATTTAGATATCAAAATAATAATAAAAGCGCTCGTTCGAGGAAAACGCGTAAAACCGTTAACGTGTCGATTTCACGGTATCGTTTAACTGTTCGGTATGTTTTTAATGCAATAAAATTCATAATCCCGGAATACTTATAACGTTTCGTATAATTGAATCCAACGGGTGGCGAAATTATAAAGTCGCGCGGAAAACTTAATCGAACGCGTTACGAACCGACTTAATAACGAACCCATTACCAACACCATCTTATAAACTCCTTTTATTCTCCATTTTAGGGTTTTTGTATAGGAAATTAGGGCAAAAGGAGGGAGAGAGTTCGCAGCTCACCCTTCCCCTCTCCCTCTCGGTCGAACCTCGATCTCCCGCCATCGGCGGCCGATTCCAGCGAGTGCCGGCGAGTGGCACATGAATCCTCGCTCCCCTTGACGGTCTGATCATGAAAACAACCTCGATTTCTCCCAGAACGCGGCACATCAACGGGAATCGAAGACGAAAGAGGCGGTTGCAGGTCGGTTCGGATGTTGGCGGTAGTCGATGGTGGCTGTAGGTGGTGCCGCGGTAACGAAGCTGCAGTGATGGTGTTGTGGTGGTGCGACATAGCAGTCGCGCGACCATGGCTGTGGTGGTCGTGGTTATGGAAATCAACCACAGGCAAGGCTGGTGATGGTTGTTAGCTGCGGTTTTAGTGTTGTTGGCAGTGGTGGCTGATTGTGGCTATGGTTGCGGATTGGTTGTGGTTGTGGTGGCTGCCGGCAGTGAGGATGCCCACCGGGCGCCGAGCAGCAGCAGCAGGGGTATGTGGTGAATTGTTGGTGTAGGGCTACAGATAAGTTCTGTTGGGGATTGTGGTTGCATGTCGGTTGGGTCGACAGCAATGGGGTTGGAGTCACTGTTGGTGGCCGATGGTGGTGTCCCGATGGTGGTGTCCCGATGGTGGTGTCCTGATGGTGGTTGTGGATGGTGATAGAGCAGCAGCTATGGTGATGAAGGTTGTCGGTTGGGTTTGTGTTACGTTTGGGGGTGGTTGTCGGGTCGAAGTGATGGTTGTCGGCCGTGGCGATGGTGTTGTTTGAAAATTGTTAATGGTGAGTGTTTAGACGATGAACCGATGGTGGTAATGTTGGTAAAGGGCTAGTAGTGGTAATCTAGGACTTTGACTCTTGGTCGCGAATTATCGATAATGGTAGTGAGTAAGGCCCATGTAGTGGTGGCCTACTATCATTCAAGTTAGTGGGGGAGGTCGTGGTTGAAACGGTGTTTAAGTGGTGGTAGAATGGTGATGAGAATTTGGCGTTGCATGTGGTAGTTGTTGTGTATTATTGGTAGCAGTTGGTTAAAATGTAAGGTGGGGTTTTGTTCAAGCACGATCAACCGAGGTCAACGGATAGCCAACAACAAGAACATGGTGAGGACGAGTGGGTTAAAATATATAACCGAGTGGAAGGTAATATTGCACGCACAACGCATTTGAGATTTAATTATAATTTGCATACGTGTTATTTGAGCTCTAAATAATTAAAGGCATAAATTATAAAATACGTGAACTATAAACGAAAGATGAACGTCACTTGTTATGATTATTTGATTTAAATAGATGGTTTGGACTCGAGATTTAATTAGCAACGATACTTTATTACAAATCAACCTAGATAACATGTGTGAAATATTACATGGTTGGGAAATGGTTATAACACGTCATAGAGGATAACAAATAAGTTGAATTCATGTCACATTAAATCGTTACAAGACTTAGAGATGTAAAATACATTCAAATACGATTGTACATTTGTATATTTATACAATGAATAATTAGGTTAACCGACATCTACACGTTTTATTTAAGATAAAAGATCTAAAATGCGATAATGATCCATCATCTTGTTGTTATCAATTGTCGGTCATCTCATTTTATTGAAATAAATATTATTGGTGTCACTCTTTTATTAGAAATGTAGTCAACTACCATCAATAATTGAATTATTTAGCGTCAATCAAGTTAACTAATATGATGTGAACGTGAACATTATAAAAATCGTTTGAAACATTATATATTACTTACATCGTTAATGCGAGTTATTTTTAAAGATTTGGAATCCATGATATAAGTTGGTTTTCTACATTCTTCATGCTAAGAATCAATTTTTGATAAAATGCATTAACTAACCTAATGTACACGAGTTAATTCATGACAATTACCAAATACACAAGAGGCTAAGGATACTAATCACCAACATTAATTTAATTAAAGAGCTCAACTGCACGGATGTAATAACATCGTGCTAATTCTAAACGGGAATCTTACATGTTCTAGTTAGGAATTGCTTTGTTGATGGTCATCACTTTTCTTTATCGAGCTCTGAATTTATATAAGGACACCAGGTGAGTTCTAATGAACCCCTTTTTACTTACTGTTTTTGGGATGGAACATGCTCTTTTGTTTATGAACTATGATTGTGCTTCATTTGATGCTTGTATGTGGGACTTTTGGATACCTGCTGATACTTATATCATGATCATTAATTCTTTTGTGAATCGCTTGTTTTATGTGGATAGATCTATTTGGGGAATCCCCCACGCACAGTGGCTCCCGCTACAGGGAGGTACCCCACTGAGATCCTGAGGGGTCGTTTGTGGCATGTAACAGGTTTTGAATAAGAAACTACGGTGAACCATCCTGGCAGGAATGGTTCACTATTCTGAGGCTTGGTTCCTTCCTTCGGGAATATCCGGTTAAACACAAGTTTAGAAGAGGCCAACCGGGCACCAAGTGAAGGGTTGATTGTGATACCCCACGATGATTGATACTGTGATGATGCATTTAAAATCAAATGAGATTTTTCATAAGCTTTTACACTTGATTCTAAACTTTTAAATGTGGACTTTTAGAGTCCCTTTTGTTTAAGACTTAAAGCACATATGTTTTGAAAATTTGGCTAATGGATTCTAAAGAGACTTTTGTTTTCTGAAACTTTAACCACTTGAACTCACCAACTTTATGTTGACACAAAATCTTTTTGAGCTTGTCTTCAGGTACAGCTAGGGAGAATAGTTGAGCTATAGAAGTTACCTAAATCCGAAACAAGATATGAGGGTAGTGGTTAAAGACAAAGGTTGAGCCTTGAAGACTTAGTTACTGAAGCTTCAAGAAATATTGACCGAGAGATTGATCACGACACCTATAGATTGTAGGTTGAAGCACCTTGTGAATTGGAAACAAAGCCAATATTCTGAGGTAAATGTTGAATGTTGTATTGTAATAAACCATTTAGTTTCTGCTGCATTTTGGTTGTTGTTTACTAATCGTGACGTCCCACCTCTCTGGGCCAGGGGTGTGACAACCTGCCATCGAGGGTTAATGTTTTACTAGGGTTGGTTGGTTACGGACGTGAGGGACACGGGGGGTAAATATTAAAGTTTTGGAATTTTTCAAAAAATGGCAGCTTAGCCTTTCTGATTTTGCTCAACTTCAACAAGGATCCCCCAATTTAAATAATCTAGATTAAACACCATTTATTTAAATTAATTTAATAACATAACATGGTTAGATAATTAGATAAATCATGGGAGAAAGTAGAAGTAACGAAAGTTGAGTTGACAGTGTTTACCTGGAAATATGGGGTGTCACATCATCCCCTTGTTAAAGGAATTTTAGTCTGAAAAATTAAGACATCAGGTTTGCAAAGAACACTAAATTCTATGATCTGTAATGAACAAGAATGTTTTTAAAGGGCTTTAGAAACAACTAGAAGGAAGAATTATAAATGTTTCGCTAGAGTTACGACATCATCCCCTTATTAAAGAGAATTTCGTCTCAAAATTTAAAGAAAAGATATTGCACGAAGGATACCTAAGAAGTGGATGCCTCATCTGTGAATAGTTGTGGGTACTTCTTCTTCATTTGATCCTCGTATTCCACCTAAACTCTAGTCCACATTTTGAATTCCTTTACAATGTTTTATGGTTTTGACTTCTCGATCCATTATCTCGACTTGTTCGCAATGAAACGTAACTATTCATCAATATCCAGTTCCTCTAATGGAACAACGAGTGATTCATCGACTACACAATTATTCAAATTTAAAAAGTGGAGCACGTTATGGACACCATTTAGTTCCGAAAGTAAGTCTAGTTGATAAGCTACTAGGCTGATCCTTTTGACAATTTTAAACGGTTCAACATATCTAGGGTGTAGCTTTCCATGCTTTTTAAAGTGTATCACAACTTTCTAAGGTGAAAGCTTTAACAATACTTTGTCGCCGACTTGAAATTCCAAAAGTTTTCTCCTCTGATATGCGTAGCTTTTCTGACGATCAGGAGCTACTGCTATACAGTTACAAATCTGAATGATCTTCTTTGTTATTTCATGACTAAGCCCAGGACCATTAACTGACTATCACTGACCTCTGTCCAACAAATAGGTGATCTAAACTTTCTACCATAAAGTGCCTTAAATGGTGCAAGCTTTGATACTTGTATGATAACTATAATTGTAGGAGAAATCAACCAAAGGCAGATGGGTTTTCCAACTATTTCTGAGGTCAATAATGCACGCCCTAAGCATATCTTCTAGGGTTTGAATCGTGCGTTTTGTCTGACCATCCGTCTATTGATAATAGAGCGCGCTCATATCCAGACGAGTGCCTAATAACTTCTGTAGTGGCTGCTAGAAGTATGAAGTGAATCGAGAATCATGATCAAAGATAATCGAGAGTGGCACGCCATGTTGTGACACAATTTCCTTGAAGTAAATCTATGCTAATCTATCCATCTTATAGTTCTCATGAATAGCCAAGAAATATGCCGATTTGGTCAAATGATCAACTATCGCCTAAATAGTATCATTTCCGCTCTACGGACGAGGTAGATTGGTAACAAAATCCACGGAGATGTTTTCCCACTTCCATATAGGGGTCTTTGGTTGTTGAAGCAAACCGGGCGGTTTTTGATATTCTACTTTGACCTTAGAACAAGTCAAACACTTTGACACTTTCATGTTAGACCACCAGTAAATGACCTTCTGGTCCTGGTACATCTTATCAGACCCAGGATGTACCAAATAGTAGGACTTGTGAGCTTTATCCATCACCAATTCCCTAAGATTCCTGAACAATGGAACCCTTACCCGATCTTTATAGTAATGAAGCCCATCTGATTTCTCTTGGAATAATTTCTCAATTCCCCTAAGAAATCTGACTTGATATTCTACTCTTGGAATACCTCAACCTGGGCATTCTTGATCTGTGATGGTAGATCGAAATTAATGATTAATTGTAACGCATGGACATGATGAGGCTTTAGGGTTTCCTTATGACTAAGGGCATCGACTACCACATTATCCTTTCAAGGATGATACTTGATGGCACAGTCGTAATCATTCAGTACTTCTAACCATCATCGCTATCTCATGTGCGGTTCCTTCTGTTTGTAGATGTGCTGAAGGCTTTTGTGCTTAGTGAAAATCATGCACTTGGTTCCATGAAGATAATGCCTCAAGATCTTGAGTTCAAATACCACAGTTCTTAACTCTAAGTCATGAGTTGTATAGTTCTTCTCATGTACCTTATGCTGTCTTGATGCATAAGCTATCACTTTCTCGTGTTGCATCAACACGCTGCCAAACCCTGGATTGACGCGTCATAATATGCCATGAAGTCGTCTGTTCCCTCTCGAAACACAAAGATTAGTGGACTACACAGCTTGTCTTTAAGCTCTTGAAAAGCCGCCTCTCCCTTACTACTCTATTTGTAACTAGTTCCTTTATGAGTTAGGGCAGTCAAGGGATGTGGAAGTTTGGAGAATCCTTCTACGAAGCGTCGATAATTACTCGCTAACCTAAAATTTGGCGCATCTTAGTAGGCGTCATCGGCGCCAGCTAATTCTTTATTGCCTCAATCTTAGACGGGTAAACATGAATGTCATTCTCGTTAACTACATGCCCTGGGAACTATACTTCTCTCATCCAGAATTCACATTTAGAAAACTTGGCATATAGTTGTTCCGTCTTCAAGAATTCTAGAGTAAGTCTTAGGTGTTCCTCATGTTCCTCCCTATTCTTGGAATAAATGAGTAAGTCATCAATAAAGACGATGAGAAACTTGTCTAAATAGGTTTACAAACACGGTTCATCAGGTCCATAAAGACTACAGGAGTGTTTGTCAAACCGAAGGGCATGATTGCCAACTCAAAGTGCCCATATCGAGTTCTAAAAGCTGTTTTCGATATGTCTTCTTCTCAAACCCTAAGCCGATGGTATCCAGTCCTCAAATCAATCTTTAAGTAGTAGCTCTATCCTTGCAGTTGATCAAATAATTTTTCAATACATGGAAGAGGGTAACGATTCTTTATTGTAACCTTGTTCAGTTCTCGGTAGTGGAGACACATCCAAAAGGTTCTATTATTCTTCTTCATGAATAACATAGGTGCTCCCCAAGGTGAAGAACTAGAGCGTATGAACCCTTTGTCTAACAGTTCCTGTAACTATTTTCAGAATTCCTGAAGTTCATTCCGTGGTAAGCGATATGACGCTTGAGCGTTAGGGGCAGCTCCTGGTCTCAGCTCAATCTGAAACTGTTGGGTCATTATAAGGCTGGTGCAACCAAAACCACTTCACATAGTCATTTTGGTGCTACACTCAAAAGGCTTCCGAAGCTAAGTATGAGATCTTCCGAAGTCTGAAGAACAACAGCTGAAGTCATCAGCTGAAGACTATCTTCCGAAGACAAAGTCTGAAGATTTCCGAAGACAAAGTCTGAAGACTTCTGAAGACAAAGTCTAAAGAAGACTTCCAAAGACAAAGTCTGAAGAACACTTCCGAAGACAAAATCTGAAGAACACTTCCGAAGACAAAGTTTGAAGAAAGAGCTGAAGACAAAGTCTGAAGAAAGAGCTAAAGACAAAGTCTACTTCCAAAGACAGAAGAAGACTCCAAGCCTCGGAAGAAGCAGTCTTCCGAAGTATAAGTGGCTTCGGAAGAAGTTATTCTTCCGAAGAAACTTATCCTTCGGAAGACACTGCTATGTCCAGTAGACATAAGTATGGTCTCTGACAGTCCGCTGCAGACCTCTGATACAACATGGCTTCTTCCTAAAGAACCATGTTGTTGACCATACTTTATTCTACTATATACCTTTTTATGATAGTACATGTTACCAACTTTAGTTGGTGACAAAAGGTAAGTCAGGGACATGTCCTGACTACCAACTCTCAGGCAAATGTCTGAAAGACCTCACCTAGAGTCTTATAGTATAGATGTTTGGTTAGAGGTTTCCAGCTGGTATCAAAGTATATCCGGCTGTAGGTAGTATTATATATATCTTCTCTGTGTAACTCATTAGAAAGAGAGATTTGAGTCCAAGAGTCTTGTAATCCTTTAAGTTGAGAAGCAATATATAAAAGTACCTTGAAAATTTACTTCCTGTGTTCATTTACTGCTTGTTACTTGTTATATTGTGATCAACTCTTCATTGACTCTTGCTGAGTGTTGTTCAAGGTGAGTTTGAGAAAAAACCATCTGTTGAGTGACCAACAAACGATCCTGCAATTGGTTCAGAGCTCTCAGGCTCTTGATTGTGTGATCTTACCATCCAAATCAACCAGTTTTTCACTCCTCACTTCAAACCACTCACTCAAATGGCCGCTCTCACTAAGGCTGATATGGAGACCGGTACCATGACAAAATCCCCACTGATCACTCCTGAAGACTTTGACACATGGTGCACTAGAATGGAAGGCTTCATCAAGTGTCAAGACTCAAGGATGTGGGACTCCATTGTCAATGGTCCCTTCATACCAAGCACTAATTCTGCTACTGGTAATCGCATCATTCCAAAAGATGTTGATGATTACTCAGAAGAAGGCAGGAAGAGAATAGAGCTAGATCAAAGGGCTATGACTTGTCTTCAAACTGCTATCCCAAACTCCATCTACAGAGGCTTCAAGAAGTGCAAGACAGCCAAAGATTTATGGGATGCATTGAAGCTTATGTATGAAGGATCCAAGGAAACCCAAGAGAACAAGAAGGATCTCTTGAAGTAGCAGTTTGAGAACTTTACTTTCAAGGTTGGTGAGACCTTGACTCAACAATACTTCAGGTATGTTGAGATAGTAGATACTCTGGTAGATATTGGAGTAGCTCTTGAGAATAGAGACATAGTTAGGAAGTTCATGTCTTCCCTTCCTAAACTATGGTCACACTATTTTGTTGTAATCAAGAGAACTTCAGACCTGAAGACTCTTACTCTCACAGAGTTGTATGGTATCCTAAGTGCATTCCAGATGGAGACAAACATGAAGAACTCCTCTGGTCACTCCAATAACCAACTGAGTTCAGCCCTTCATGTGGTTGAAAGGGAAATCACAGAACCACAACATCAGTTGATGTGCTACCCTGACAGCTCACATAATGGACCCTACATTACTCTACCTGAGACTCCAAAGTCTCATAAGGTTCAACACAACTCCTTTCAGGATAGTTGTGCCTTTGTCTCTGGAAGTGGACACTCTGGTGATTTTCAATATTGCTTTGATGATCTTGAGTGCTTCAGTCCAGATGATGTGGAGTATGTCGACATTGTCCAACAGATGGCTCTTTTAACTTACAGAGCGAAGAAGTTCTTCAAGAGAACTGGAAGGCAATTCCCTCAAAACCCAGCCAACAGCAAGTTAGGTTTGATAAGAGCAAAGCAAAGTGTTACAACTGCAACCAACTAGGTCACTTTGCTAGGGAATGCAAGGCTCCCAAAAACAACCCAGGAACCCCACAGGCCTCCACGCATCCCTCAGCTTCAAAGCATGAAGAAAAGTCAACTAAAAGAGCTGCAATAGCTCAAGAAGTTAACGGGAGCTTCATGGTACAGGATGTGACTCCCGCTCAAGCACTCATGGCCAGAACAGATGATGATGAGGTATATGAACATCTTTGTACTCCAGCCTGTATTGCAAAAGTCAAACTCTATAAGGATTACAATACGTAAATCAGATCTGATGTTGAGTCTTTAAATATCTTAAAATCTGATTTTAAAAGAGCTGAATCTGACTATCAAAAGAAAATTGAGGAGTTAGAGAAAACTGTGTCTCTTTTAAAACATGAAAAGACCAACTACAAGACTCAAATTAAAGATCTGATATCCAAACTGTCTGAAGTTCAAGCCCAGTTGGTCACTGCTGAGGCTCAGGCCAGGAAGCAAGCTATTGTTGAGCAAAACTTCCAAGCTATTCTTGCATCATCCTCTCATTCCAAAATGTTTTATCAAAACAAAGAAGGGTTGGGAACCAATGAAATAACTCCACCACACTCTTATGAGTCTATTAGACTACCTAGATGTGGTACTAAAGAGCAAGAGGTTCCAACTGCTGATCCTTCTCCATTGGAACTAGAGGATGAGGCAAAAATAGTGGCCACCATAGGGGAGAAACAGGAAGATACACTCATCTCCATATGTGAAGAACAAATCCTAACCACTAAGGCAAGAAGAAGCAGAGGTAAAGCTGCAAGAAGGACTGCCAAGAAGGTTGCAGAATCCAAGCTTAAGATTGACCCAAAACAAAAGGGTGTCTTCATATCTGCTGGATTCCAGGTGGTAGGTACTTCTGATTCAGGAAAGGAGTGTAATACCAGCACTCCTGTCCTACCAAAGGATCAGAGGTTGAAAGGGAAAGTTGCTGATGAAGAGAAGAAATCCAAGAAACAGTAACCTGCAAATTCCTAGAAGACTAACATTACATGCATAATGTGTGGTCTGCACAACCACATGGCTAAAGATTGTTACTAAAATCCAGCAAGCACACATTATGCAAATAATGTTAGAAGAGAAGGAGTCAGGGAAGGTTTCTTAGTTGGACCATTTCAAATGGTACAAATGATGAAGAAGGGAAAGTTGGTCTTGGAAGCCAAGTTGCTTTCGGAAGAAAGTACTTCTTCCGAAGGGAAAATGGCTTCAGAAGCCAAAGGTTCTAAGGTTCGGAAGAACAAGAAGGCTCCCTTGAAACCATCCCAGAAGAAGACTACTTCGGAAGAAAAGGTGGTGAAGGCTTCTTCCGAAAAGGAAGCTTCGGAAGAAGACCATGCTGCAAAAGCTTCAATAAGCTCATCCTCAAAGATCAACCAATGGATGGATTGGAAGATCAAGGAAGATGCTGCAGCCCAAACCTCTTCTTCAATGACCTCTATTGAACCCCAATGCATATCTTTTGGTTCAATTATGTCATTATCTTTGGAAGAGCCCAAGACCAGCAAGGCTTGGGCTTCCAAACAAAACTAACTATCTCATCTTATGTGCAGTGACATCCATTTGACAAGAACAACAATGTCTGGATTGTAGATAGTCGATGCTCCAGGCATATGACAGAGAACATATCTCTCCTTCAAAATTCCAGAACTATGATGGAGGGCCTATCCAATTTGGAGGTGAGGCTGGAGGATATATTTCTGGCAGAGGAAGTATATCCAATGGCAGAATAAACATTGACAAAGTTCACTTTGTCAAACAGCTTGAACACAATCTGTTAAGTGTTTCTCAATTCTGTGACCAAAAGCATCAAATGCTTTTCACAGAACATGAGTGCATTATCCTCAAACCAGGGATGACAATTCCTCCGGAATTGGTGCTTCTTAGATCTCCCAAGAAAGGGGATATGTACAAGCTGAATATGAACAATGCTTCTCCTATGGGTGAAGTATCATGCTTTCTTTCCAAAGCTGATAGTGATGAGTCAACACTATGGCATAAACGCATGTGTCATGTGAATTTTAAAACAATGAATAAAATGGCTAAAAACAACTTAGTACATGGTTTTCCTAAAAAGGAATTTTTCTGCAAAGATAACTGTGTTGCATGTCTGAAAGGGAAACAACACAGGTCATCTCATAAATCCAAATGTGTTAACTCCATCACTACTCCATTACACTTATTGCACATGGATCTCCTTGGTCCCACAAGTATAATGAGCATTGGAAGGAAATCATACTGCCTTGTGATTGTTGATGATTTTACAAGATTTACATGGGTATTCTTTTTAAGAAGTAAAGATGAAACGGCTGAAACTTTAAAATCTTTTATTCTTAAAATAGAAAATCAAATTGATCACAAGGTTAAGATCATTAGAAGTGATCAAGGGACTGAGTTTAAGAACTTTGTTCTTGACTCATTCTGTAACTCAAAAGGGATTGCCAGACAATATAGTGCTCCCATAACTCCTCAACAAAACGGTGTTGCTGAGAGGAGGAATAGGACACTTATTGAGGCTGCTCGGGCCATGTTAGCTGATTCAAAGCTACCACTAATATTCTGGGCAGAGGCAGTCAGCACTGCATGCTATGTGCAGAACAGGGTTCTTGTATTTAAGCCCCATGGAAAAACCCCTTATGAGTTATGGAACAAGAGGCCACCGTTCATTGGCTTTCTAAGGTCCTTTGGCTGCAGGTATACCATACTTAACACAAAGGACAACTTAGCAAAATTTGCTGAGAAGTCGGATGATGCTATCTTTGTTGGATACTCTTCTAGCTCCAAAGCTTATAGAGTATACAACATCAAGAATCAACAATTTGAGGAGTCATCCAATATAGTTGTAAATGAGCACACTCCTTGTGTTAAGGGGAATGGACCTGATTATATCTTTGATTTAGAATTGTTTCCAAACTATTCTAAACAATCTTGTGAGAATGTTTCAGCTGGAACAGGTGCTCAAGGTGATGCTGATGCTGATACAGATCAACTATTTGAGCTTCCCAAACCTCTTCCAAATTCTCCAAGAGCTGAAAGTCAATAAGCTTCAACCATTCACAGATCTGATAGTGTAACTATATCCAGGAATAGTGAAGCTTCAACAAGTGAATCACCTAATGAACCCCAAAGCTCTTCAGGTGATCCATTACAACACCAGGTTGAGGGAAGTAATATTCTGAAGGAACAGGCAACTGTTAATACTACTTCACAACCAACCATTGATGATGTTTCTCAATCATTCAATCAGTCCTCATTGAATGACTTTGAAACAGAAACTGGACAGAGTGATCCAGTTCCTGATCAGAATATGTCCAACCTAGACTTATCTCTGCAACTGGAAGTGATTCCTCGCCTTAGGATTCACAACACTCATCCAACTGAGAACATCATAGGGAATGTCTCTACGGGTGTGAGAACAAGAGGGCAAACTCATCATGGGAATGTCTGCTTGTACTCATGCTTCTTGTCTCAGATGGAACCCAAGAAGGTGGAAGATGCCTTAAAGGATAGTAGTTGGGTCGAATCGATGCAGGAGGAGCTGCTTCAATTCACAAGACAAAAGGTCTGGAATCTATGCCCACTACCATCTGGTCAAGTACCTATAGGCACTAAATGGGTGTTCAGAAATAAGAAAGATGATAGAGGCTTGATTATCAAGAACAAGGAAAGATTAGTAGTTCAAGGGTATACCCAAGAGGAAGGAATCGATTATACTGATGTCTTTGCACCTGTTGCAAGACTTGAGGCAGTTAGGATCTTCCTTGCTTATGCTGCATCCAAGAACTTCACAGTCTACCAACTTGATGTCAAGTGTGCATTTCAGTATGGGGATATAGATAGGGAAATCTATGTATGTCAACCTCCAGGATTTAAAGACCCACAGCACCCCAACTATGTGTGCAAACTAGATAAAGCTCTATATGGGCTGCACCAAGCACCTAGGCTGTGGTATGAGACCTTGTCTCAGTTTCTCCTAAAGAATGGCTACACCAGAGGTACCATTGACAAGACTCTTTTCATCAGAAAGAGTGGAATAGACATATTGCTCGTTCAAGTCTATGTTGATGACATCATATTTGGTTCTTCAAATGACCAAATGCGCAAGGACTTTGAGAGCATTATGAAGCAGAAATTTGAGATGAGTTCCATGGGAAAAATGGACTTTTTCCTTGGAATTCAGGTGAAACAGATGAAGGAAGGGTTCTTCATAAGTCAATCTAAGTATGTGTCAGACATCTTAGACAGATTTGAAATGAAAGACTGTAAACCAGCCAAGACACCCATACCCAGAAACCATAATCTTTGCCCTGACCTTGAGGGGGAGGATACTGATCATCATCAGTATAGAGCAATTATTGGTTCTCTGATGTATCTCACTGCTAGTAGACCAGATATCATGTTTGCCACATGCATTTATGCAAGATATCAGGCTGCTCCCAAGGTGTCTCACCTAGCTGCTATTAAGAGAATCCTCAGATACCTCAAAGGAGCACCTAAACTAGGTCTCTGGTATCCAAGAAATAGTGATTTCAATCTCTATGGATACTCTGACAGTGACTATGGTGGCTGCAATATTGACAAGAAATCAACATCAGGAGGATGCCAATTTCTTGGTGGAAGGATTATCTCATGGCAATGCAAGAAACAATCCTGTGTCTCTACATCAACTGCTGAAGCTGAATACATTGCTGCTGCTGGCTGCTGTGCTCAACTGCTATGGATTCAAAATCAGATGTTAGACTATTGATTCAACTTCATGACTACTCCTATCCATATTGACAACAATAGTGCTATCTCCATTACTGAGAATCCGGTGAAGCACTCCAAGACAAAGCACATTGATATCAGGTATCATTTCATCAGAGATATTCATGAGAAACATCTGATAAAGTTAATCAAAGTTGACTCAAATGAACAATATGCTGATTTGTTCATAAAGGCATTTGATGAACAAAGATTTAAGTATCTCATATCAGCTATTGGGATGATAAACATTGATTAACTACCTCTTTTGAAAAGCTTTTTAAATGTGTAATGTCTTATGTCAATATAATTTAAGCCCTGCTACAAAAGATCTTTAAATTATTCCAAGTGTAAATTCCTTCTGAAGAGGAATTAACTCTCGAAAGATATTCTTGAATATCTTCCGAAGCCAAATTCCTCAATGGAAATTTCTTCTCGGAAGAGTTTTTGGTCTCGGAAGAAGCGATTGATTTTACATCAGATCTACTTCCGAAGCTTATATAACTCTTCATTCAGAAAGACAATTTTACCTTCGGAAGCAATGCCTTGCTTCGGAAGAGAAATTGCCTTCGGAAGACAATTACCTTCGGAAATGTTTTACATTCGGAAGTAAAGGTTTTACTATGTAACGGATATCTTTTGGGCCCACTCTGTAAAAGGAAAAGATTTTGCTCATGATGGTCAGATTATTTAAAATTATCCCTTGCCGCCACTGTCATTTCTCAGCCAAAAACCACCATACCACCCACAGTAAACCTCAAACAGTTTCCCTATTACCGCCACTACCACAATTCATCCCTTTTAAATAATCTTGACTCATCAATTTCATCTTCTTTTACCAATTTACTGCCCTAACTATTCTCTTCACTGTCAAACATGAAATTTCACCCAAATTCAAGCTTACTTTCTCTGAAATGGCGCTAAACCCTCAGCACAACCAAGTCGCATTACTTGATTCATCAAGAGATGCCGACTTCACCCAAATCATCACCTTTCTTACTGAATCCACCTACCTCACGGCGCTTACTGTCAACCCCACCGTGTACTCCAACCACATGACTGAATTCTGGAGTAACGGTCAAGCTGATGTCCTCAATGGGGTTCGTGTCCTGAGAACCCGCATTTGTGGACAGGAGTTGATCATCACTGAACAACTCATCAGGGAGCATCTCGAGCTTCATGATGATGGGGCTCCTACTGAGTTCCCCAAAGAAGACTTAGATGGCACCTACATCCGAATGGGATATGGTGGAGATGTGAGCAGGTCAACTGTCTACAAGTTCAACTTCTCATACCGTTGGAAGTTCCTGCTACACATTGTTCTGCACTGCTTATCCAACAAGTCAGGGGGATGGGATCAAATCCCATATGAACTAGGATGCCTAGTTCATGGGTTGGTGAGAGGCCTGCGCTTCAACTACTCAAGATTTATGTTGACCAACTTGATTTGAAACCTGAGAAGGGATACATTCTTCATGTATCCCAGATACATTCAACACATAATCAACTGTGAGCTGGAACCGAGTAAGCTTGTCTGTGCAGCTGCTCTTACTGTTCCCCAAGTGCGGCCTACCATCTTCAAGACATTAAAGAAGGTGTCCACCAACTTTACTGGACGGTACACTCCATTACCTCGAGAGATGATTGAGCGCATAGCTCCTGGTGACATCCCTGTTATCCCCACAGCTGATGAACCCACACCAGCAACCTCCACCACAAATGTCCCCACACCTTCTCTACCCATCAAAATCACTCACCAGAGACGCCCCAAACGAACCCTTGTTCAATCTACTCTGATTGAACAAGCTCCTCCAGTTCAAACCAAAAGGGCTAGAGTGGGACCATGGGCTCCCACTCAGTCCGAGGTCACACCATCCTTTACATTTGACCTCAATATGGGTTTTGAGCCTCCTCAGTCTCAAACCCAAGAGCCCGAACCTCAAGCCTTTAGCCCACAGGGTGAGTCTATACACTCCCCTGTGTAGCCTTCAGGGGACAGCCGCACCATAGGCTCAATGCCTGTCGACATTGATCTAGGTCTCTGGTCAGTAGGTTTAACCTCCTTATCTTTCATTGACCTTTTACTCCGTACTGATGAAGAGATAACATCTCTCCATGGCCATGAAGTTGATCTACAAAACCCTCTCAAAGATCAACAGAGCCAAGAGTGATCCCTTATCTCTAGCCCCCATCAGCAGCCAGCTACTGAGGTGAGTCCCACTGATGTGGAGGGGACTCATATAGGCTCAGCTGCCACTACTTAGAATCTCTCATAAAGCTCTCAAGACAGTGGTAACATCATTAGGACTAAGTCTACGGCAACTTTGCCCACTGACATCTCTGAAAGAGATTACTTTGAGCAAAGGTATCCAGGGTGCCAAGAAGCCACATCTGGTGGTGAGACTGAACATACTAGGTATGTTATCTCATCTCCCCGTGATTCTTCATATGAAGATGAGGGAAGTATGCAACTCACACTTTAGTACTTGCTCTCTAAGGTATCAAACCTGGAATCTCAGGTGAGGATCTTAGAGACAAGGACAGCCACTCAGCAACTTGAGATTGACAATCTCAAGGCTAAACTAGCTGAGAAATAGATGGAGAGGTCTGTTAGGCATGTACCTATTCAAGTATCATTGACTTCTTCCTCTATCTTACTAGCTCTCAAGATGATGCTACCAAAAAGGGGGAGAAAGTTCAGAGACAAACATCTGAGGAACCACAGACGCAGTCCTTTACTTCCCAACTCGTCACACTACCTGAGTCATCTCAATCAACTTTGAAGATTGACTCACACATGCTTCATGATCACTACAGACTTTTCACAAAGTTTGTATTGAGATCCTCCTTAGAACAGCCCAGCCCTGACACCACACTCATATATTTTGGGGCTGAGGAGCTTCAAAGACTGACTGCACCTTCTACCACTGTGGACAGAGTTGGTCAACCTAAGGTCCACATGGAACCTAAGATTAACTTCGAAGGGGAAATGGGGACTGATGGCCCAGCAACTAAAACAGATGGGACAGAACTTGCAGCAACCTCTTCTTCCGAAGCTCAGGCTGAAACTTCCGAAACTGACATTGAAGCCTCGGAAGAACAAGACAAGTCTTCCGAAGCTGAGATGGAAGCTATGGAAGGTTTGTTCCAAATGTCTGAGGCACTGACCATCATAGATGTTATTGCTGAAATAGCATCTGAGGTGAGCAGGGAGGACATTTCTGATATACCTCCATCCCAAACACCAGTTGAACCTCTCTCTCAATCTGAACCCTCTATCCAAGAACCACCACAGTCAAGCTCTGCCAAAGACAAAGGCAAAAGGAAATTGACTGAGGAAGAGCTTCAGGAAGAGGAAAGGATTAAGAAGCTCAATAAGAAAGGTAGGTTTGCCACTGAGAAGCTGCTAGCTGCTAGTTCTAAGGCAGCTGCAGCTAATCAGGAGGAAATCAACACTAAGAGAAGGACAACACTCATTGACCGGCTCATCAACTTAGGAGCTGCCAATGAGGAAGTACTCCTGTTACCACTAGAGGAGTTGGTGACTTTGGAGAGGACAACCAGGCTAAGGCTAGAAGAAGAAGCCAGGTTGGCTTTGGAGAGGGAAAAAGAAGAACAAAGGGAAGCAGCCCTGCAGCTAAGAGAGGCTAGGATCAAATTCCTACTCTCAAGAGGCTTTAGTCTTCCTGAACTATCTCCACATGATGATGACATGATCCTGCTGCTCCACAACAAAGAGCAGGATCAAATGGAGAAGGAACGGAAGCAAGCTGCCGGGGAGAAGTTGAAGGAGAGGAAGCGGAGGGAGGAAGAAAAGCGGGTCACGGCTACCAAGAAGTCAAATGACAAAGCCTAGATGAAAGACTATCTCCGGGCTCATGGCTTCTCTGGTAGGCAGGTGGGACCTATGTCCGAAAGGACACTCCAACGGATTGTCAGTGAAATAAAAGCTGACATCCGTATGGGGAAAAAGAAGGAGATGTATTGGAAGGGACATGGAATGGTCTTCACCCCAGCCACTCAACCACAGCCAGCCACTTAACCACAGCCAACCACTCAACCACAGCCAACCACTCAACCACAACCCACACCAGAAGAACCAATTCCATTTCCTATCAAAACCGAACCCTCAGATGAAACCTACACCCCTGAACCTACAACTCTACCCAAACCTACCTCATCACCTCAACCACCTAAACTTCATATCCTTAAACCCAAAACACAACCTAGAACCACTAAACCTAAACCTACCCAACAGAAACCAAGATCATCCTCTCAACCTTCTAAACATCTCTCTCTTGAGGAAATAAAGGAGCTCAAGACAAGGCTCATCAACTGAACTACTATGAGCAGCATCTCCTATGAGGGAGACCTTATCAACATCACCTATGTTGACAACTCTTCAAGCTCCCTCACTCTAGGTCAATTTCTTGAGTTGCCTAGAAGTACTTTGGGCCAGGCTGCAAGACTTCTCGGTCTCAACTCTGATACTCTCAATGCTGAAGAGAAGAGACTAAGAAGAAAACTAGCGACTCTATTGGATACAAGGAAGGAGGACAGGATTCCTAGTCAGTCTCCTGGACCTAGGAAAGTTATAATCCAGTGGAGGTTCGATGAACCTTCTCACAACTTTGTTGTGGAAAGGGAGAATGGTGAAACTAACAGGCTTAATGCCACTTCTCTACTGCATCTCAGCAGATTTGACATTGCTGAGCTTGCAGAGAAGCCATTCTCCAACCCCTCCAACTCTGAGACTACTGCTATCATCAGAAACTATCTCAGCAGTCTTCATCTAGCCGAGCTAACTGCAAAGGCCAAGATCGAAGAAGAGTTGAAGTTGAGAAGACAGGAAGACAAGGAAAGACCTACCACCAAGGGCGCAGCCTTTCTACAGATGGTGGAGGGTCCAGAATTGGAACCTATAGTTAGATGGGAATATGACTATAGTTCCCATCAACTAACTCTTTTCAGAGGGCCACAACAAAGGGTAAATATAATCCAAGGTGACAGACTGGATGTTCTGTCTACCAAGGATTTGTACAAACTTCTCAGCACCACATCAGGGAAGAACAAGGACATAGAAAAATATCTACTATCCTTGGTGCTGAAAGTTTTGAGAAGAAGAGAGAAGTGAAGTTTTGGTAGCATCAGCCTAGGGGGAGTTTGTTAGGTCATTATATGGCTGGTGCAACCAAAACCACTTCACATAGTCATTTTGGTGCTACACTCAAAAGGGTTCCGAAGCTAAGTATGAGATCTTCCGAAGTCTGAAGAACAACAGCTAAAGTCATCAGCTGAAGAAAGAGCTGAAGACTATCTTTCGAAGACAAAGTCTGAAGATTTCCGAAGACAAAGTCTGAAGACTTCCGAAGACAAAGTCTGAAGAAGACTTCCAAACACAAAGTCTGAAGAACACTTCAGAAGACAAAATCTAAAGAACACTTCCGAAGACAAAGTCTGAAGAAAGTGCTGAAGACAAAGTCTGAAGAAAGAGCTGAAGACAAAGTCTACTTCCGAAGACAGAAGAAGACTCCAAGCCTCGGAAGAAGCAGTCTTTCGAAGTATAAGTGGCTTCAGAAGAAGTTATTCTTCTGAAGAAACTTATCCTTCTGAAGACACTGCTATGTCCAGTAGACATAAGTATGGTCTCTGACAGTCCGCTGCAGACCTCTGATACAGCATGGCTTCTTCCTAAAGAACCATGTTGTTGACCATACTTTATTCTACTGTATACCTTTTTATGATAGTACATGTTACCAACTTTAATTGGTGACAAAGGTAAGTCAGGGACATGTCCTGACTACCAACTCTCAGGCAAAATGTCTAAAAGACCTCACCTAGAGTCTTGTAGTATAGATGTTTGGTTAGAGGTTTCCAGCTGGTATCAAAGTATATCCGGCTGTAGGTAGTATTATATATATCTTCTCTGTGTAACTCATTAGAAAGAGAGATTTGAGTCCAAGAGTCTTCTAATCCTTTGAGTTGAGAAGGAATATATAAACGTACCTTGAAAATTTACTTCCTGTGTTCATTTACTGCTTGTTACTGGTTATATTGTGATCAACTCTTCACTGACTCTTGCTGAGTGTTGTTCAAGGTGAGTTTGAGAGAAAAACCATCTATTGAGTGACCAACAAATGATCCTGCAGAAACTCTACTTGTCTTTGTGAAGGAAGGCCAGGCAAGTCCTTTGGAAATACCTCAGGAAGGTCCTTAACAAAAGGAACGTCTTAAAGTCGTTGCTCCTCTATGGCCTTTCTAGTAACTAGGGCTAAAATTGTCGAATGCCCTTTCTTCAGGCACTTCTGAGCCTTTATGTAAGAGACGATGCCGACCACAACACACTCTTGTCACCTTCCACCATATCTATCCACCAGGCAGAGGTGGTCAGATGAGTTTCTCTCTACAAAAGATTTCGGCTTGGTTGATAGACAACCAATCCATGTCGACAACAACATCAAAACTACTAAGCATAATAGATAGAAGATAAATATCAAAACCATGCCTAAACAGACTTATCTTACAACTAAGGTAATGTAGGAAGATTCTATAATCTTACCATCGGCTATCTCTACAGTATAGTTTGAGTCTAAGGCCGTGGATATAACATCTAGTAATCGGTTGAACTTATGTGAAATGTAACTCCTATCAGCAACAGAGTCAAACAAAACAGAGGCACAACAACCATTGACAGGAAATTTACCAGTTATAGTAGAAGGGTCATTCCATGCCTCACCTGATCCAATGACGAATGCTCTACCCTTAGAACCACCATTTCCATTGCCACTGCCATCATTGTCCTTTCGGTTGTCAAGACCATTGCCACCACCATTGTTCTTCTTTAGCTTTGGGCAATTTCTCTTAAAATGTCCGAGTTGACCACACTTATAACAGCCATTCTGTTCATCCTATTGTGCTGGCTGTTTGATTGTTAAGTTCATATGATAGTTTTTGGTAGTGTTGCCAAACTTATCGCATCTCTCATAGGTATTCTTCTTGCAGGGCCCGTTGTGGTGGTAATTGCATTTGTTGCACATGGGCAGTGTCCTAGTATAACGACCACCATGCTGAGATGATGAAGAAGATTGGTTGAACGTCTGGGATTTGTCAAACCTCTTGGATTGTTGTGGCTATTGGTGAGAGGTATACTGCTTGTGGTTGGAACCAGACTCCCATTTCCTCTTGTTTTTTCCATCTGCAGTAGTTGACGTAGAACCGGTGGGGGTAGCTTACCCTGCATGGCAGGCGGGTCTGTCAGCTTATGGGCCAGATTGTTTCCTGTATGGTGTTGGGTCGAGACGCATTGACCATACTCTAGATTTTTGGAGCTACTCCATGCAAATACCTTTCAATCCTCAAGAAAGGAGGGTTAACCATGTTCGGGGATAAAGTGGCGACCTCATGAGAGTGAGTAGTGTATGCCTCGATCTCAGAACCTGACATCCTCATATTCCAGAACTCCATCTCCAATTTCTGCACCTTATCATGAGAGCAATATTCCTCCTTCATCAAGTTCTTAAAATCCTCCCGGTGGTCTGGTTGGCGATTTCCACACCCAACATTTATACTTGAGTGTTCCACCAAGACAGAGAAGCTCCATCCAAAGTACGAGTGGCATACTTCACCCGACATGCCACCAGGCAATTACACATCTTGAACACTGATTCGAGCTTCTCCAACCATCTCAAAGACCTATAGCTCCTTCTATGCCCGTGAACGGGTTAGGTTTGTAGTCCATAAAGGACTTGGAAGTTCAAACCCCTTGACTAACATAGAATTAGATCAGGATTTTAGAATTCTAATGACTATTATAACTTAACAGGACTGATGGAACGTTAACCTCCGGAATGAATTTGGTATTACTTACCGATCGGAGCAGGCTGTGGGTTGGGGTTGGGGTTGCCTAATGCGTCAACCACATACTAATTGATTAGTGCGACTATTTCCCTCGAGTCATGTTGATTGTAACACGACCACGGACATGTCCGTAGCCATGTCCAGATATTCTTAACAATCACAACATATGACAAATAAGTAAATATGCACATATCAACTTCATTTATGTATAAGCATCTAAAATAATTTAGCACATACACAACTAATTGTTCAACTGATGATTTCTGATAAAATAATTTGTAAGTACCTCTACAGTAAATCAAACCAAATATCAAAATTCAAAAACATTAGTCGGATGGGAAACAATCCTTCCCATCTAGGTGTGAAATAAATGAAAGTCTAATGAATAAAGAAATGGATAAACTAGAAAATCAATGAGAATTGATAGATCTAGCGTTGTTCTCTAGATCGTCCTCAGGCTGCTCCTCAGGATCCTCATTTGGCGCCTCCTTAGGTTCCTCTCCTGGATCTTCTTCTGTAACAGGTTCCTGAACTGCATTCAGTGCATTGAATTAACCTTCTAGATTCTCGAATCGTTGTCTATACGCCGCAATGTCCACTTCATCACCAGCCACATGGTCAATTAGGTCAGTGACATGGCCCACATGGGTGTTATGACTATCGATTAACACATTGAGAAGTCTCTTCAATTCCTTGATTTCTTCTGTTGCTTCCCGCCTCCTTCTTCAGCACCTTATTGTTGTCCCACAACTCAGCAACGTGCCTACCGTTAACATGCAGCATGGCTACCATAGCAGCCATGGTCTACTCATGAGGACAAGTAAGGGAGGTAGGGTAGGGGCGTAAGGGTTCCTAGCTAGGGTAGACCTAGTACGGGGCCGATGTTCAGGAGGTAGAGGAACATTCTTATCCAGGATCAGCATAGTCATGTAGTGAGGGTAGTATTCCCACCGGTGAACTGGGCGGTACTTGGGTAAGGCAAAAGGTTTGTCATAACCAAACTCCTCATTGCTATTAGGACACATGGGCCACTCGTACGGACCCGTAGGTGGAGGCACAGAATGAAAGCAAATGGGTATTTTTATCGAGAAGAAGAAAAAGGTGCATAAGAAGATGAAGCCATTCTTGCAAAGAACCGATCACAAGAATGGACAACATCAAGCAATCAAACAAATCAATGCAAACAAGGCCACCTAAAAAAGCTAAACTTGTCTATATGCATGTAACTAAGACATCAAGCTATAGTTTAAATGCAATGCAACTGAAATACAAATTTTTTTAATTTGCTATAACCATTGCTCTGATACTAATCTGTCACATCTTCAATTTTCACAAACAGGGTATTACCGTTAAGCGCGTGACATACCAGGATCTCAACAAATAGTTACGCCAAAAGACACATTAATCACAGAACATAATTGCTTGTTAATGTTAGAAATTCCCAAAAACAAGAGTAAATAACTTAACCATAAAAATAATTACGAAAACATAATACTTCATAATTCAGATGGCGTAAACATGCATAAATCAATTAACGCGTAATTTGTAGAAAATGTAAATTGTTCATTTGATCCAACAATGATGAATTCAATGGTTTGATGATCTAACCGTGCGCCCCTTAAGAACCTAAAAAAAGATGCTAAAGTGTCAACATAAGGTTGGTGAGTTCACAGGTTTTTACAAACAGTAACGTAATTGTTGATACATCTTTACATACCTAGTTTATGATCTTAAATGTAAAGTCTTTCATGTCTTACACTGATGTAATCTGATATAATTTGATGATTCAAAGATATATGAAATGCATTTTGATGTTTATTTGTGATTGATTATATCATTTTATCATCGTATTGAATGTGATTCATATGTATGAACTTAATATATAGGTTTGATGTTGTTTTACATAGTTATAAGTTAATAAAAACTTAGAAAGGTGTTCAACTTAGTCATATGGTTATTCATGCTGATGGACCATACTTATGGCCTATACGCATGAATGAACCATACTTATGGACCATTCGAACGACTGAACCAGGTGACTGGATCAGTCATATGATTGAGACATAAGATTGATTCAGTTGCACGACTGAACCTTCAGTCGTGCGTATGATTCAGCCTCATGAGTCAGTCGCACGACTAAACCATGCTAATGGTTAAGTCACCAATCCAAGTTCATAGTTCGTTCCCGATCGATTCCAACTTGTTCTTAACGTTTGTTTCATCGTTACATCGATCAGGTTGTTCGTTCTCACTGATTGGATCTCCAATCAAATAAAATTCCGTGCTATTTGATCTGGTCTCACGCAGAATCCGTTAGTACTTCATACGTACATGGTCCTAACAAGTGGTATCAGAGTGTAGGCTCGTGATTTTGCATGGATTCAATTAGTTTTGGTGTTAAAATCAACGTTTTCAATCAAAAGATCCACTTTTTAACTTCAAAAACGTGTTTTTATACGAGTCTCTGTGTTAAATTTTCGACCTTTCACCATACGGTAGATCAGGGTTCGTAAAAATTCGTAATTTTGTGTCAAAGTGTTCAAAAATTGAATTTTCCCGCAGTAGCAGCTTCTTAGCTCAATCGCACGACTGAATCCCATTTGTATAGTTCAATAGCACGACTGGACTCATTCCCATAGTTCATTTGCATGGTTGAGTTATTCCAGACGGTTGACCTCATTCGCCCTGTTCATTCACACGACTGAATCCAATCGCACAATTGAAGTCATCCGCATCCTTCAATCGTATGGTTGACCCAGTCGTCATGTCCAATCACGTAAGTCAATCTGTCCTGTTCTATGTTCATCAAGTTCAAAGTAATGGAAGATCTGTTCTCTGCATTCACTGCTGGAAAGGACTCACGTATCCAGAATCTTCTACTTCTAGAAAGTGAGATTGGGAACCATAACAAACCGCCAAAGCTGTTAACGTTGGATGATTAGCCACAGTGGAAACAACGGTTTGAAATCTACTTGAATGGAGTTGACCCCAATCTGTGGATGTCTATTGAGACTGGTTATATGGTACCAGACAGTGCTAGTGGAGTAAAATTGACTTTGGAAGGAATGAGTGAATCCCATAAGACTATGCATAATGCTGAAAAGAAAGCTTATGCCTTGTTGACTCAGTCTATACCTAAGGACATTTTCCATCATTTCTCAGAGAACAAGCAATCTAAGAAGTTGGGAGTCCTTAGAAAAACGTATGAGGGGAATGCAACTCTGAAGGCACTGAAGGCTAAAGCTCTTAAAAAGGAATCTGACAATTTTTCACTAATAGGAAAAGAGAGCTTAGATGACATTATTGATAGATTCTATCACTTAATGAGTGAGTTGCACACTCATGGCGTGACCACATCCATGGAAGATAAGGTTTCAAGTTTTGCTGATGGTCTACCAGACAAATGGGATCCATTTGTGTCTAATCTGAGACAAAATGAAATTCTTGCCATATTAGACATAAATGATTTCATTCTGAAGTTAAGAGAGGAAGAACTGCGTTAGAAATACAAGTCAAAAAAAAGGATCCTATGCTTAGAATCCTGCATTGTACAATTCAGTTTCAACTCCTGCCTTATCAGGCGCACCGCTGCAAACGGCGTTTGTGTCTAACTCTTCTGCTCCTTCCTAAAGTAGTTCCTTAGGAACCGAAAATGTCATGGTGGAAGTTGCCAAAGAGCACATGCATCTGCTAGCAGCTGTTGTTAAATCTTATGATGGATTAGTCACTGGCAAGATTGGAAACTATCATCTTGCTGACGAGGACACCGAGCAAGTTGATGAAACTGAGTTGGAGCGCATGGACATCATGTGGGCCTTAGCCAGTGCTGTTAGACGGGCTAAGAAGTTTGTGAAGAAAACAGGGCAGAACTTGGTTGCTACTAAGGATACTAGATTTGGATTTTATAAAACCAAGGTCACGTGCTTCAACTGTGGAGAAAAGTGGCACTTCCAACGAGAGTGCAAAAAGCCAAAGAAGACTGGGAATGGAAATCCTTTTCCTATAATCAACCGTCAAGATAAGGAGAAGGCTGGAGCATCGTCAAGTAAAGAATCTAAGGCTTTGGTTGCTCAGGGAGATAAAGGACAAGACTGGTCCTTCTGATTTGTATCTAAGGGAGAATCAAATGTTGCACTAGTTGATACCTTGGATGATGGATATGCAAGTGAAGAAGACATCATAGTTGAGCATGCACGTTCAGATATCGAAGAAGATATGGATGTCGTTGATCATATTGTTGAAGAGGAACTAAGTGCTGCAAACTTAGAATCTCAAGTTACTGAAGAGTCAGACACTGCATTGATGGCCGATTCGTCTGGTTCTACACAGGAATACACTAAAGACGAATTATTTGAGAAACATGCTTGTGCTGAATGTAATAAATTTAAAGAAAGCATTGATTTAAAATTTGCTAGGTTATTAGAACACAATGATAATCCAGTAAATGATTTACAACCCTGCACTGAAGCAAATCGTGTTTTAAAACAAAATGAGTGCAGCTTTAAAGAAAAGTTAGAACGTTTAGGGAAACAACTAAGGGAAACCAAGGTTGTTGCCTTAAATCAATCAAATGACATTAAGTTCTACTTAACCACTTGGGAAGAAACTAAAAAGGAAAAAACAGATTTGTAAGTTGAAGTTGAATCATTAAAACAAAAACTGCATACTTTAGCAAGTTCCTCTCACATATTTCAAAACTTAGTGAAATAACGAAATGGCGGGGAAGGTCTGGGTTACAAGGTAGTACCACCACCGCATGCAATCCTTTTGAATACTAAATGTAGACCAATCAATAATAACCCAATAAAGGATCATGTGGTGTTTACGCCTCGGGTTAGTGATCAGGATTCTACGGGTAAAACTGTGAAGTTTGTCACTGAACAGAAGGCAACTACTTTGATATCCAAAGATAAGATGCCTGTCGAGGATTTGGATGATAAAATTAACAGGGTTAACTTAGAGTCAGGTTCAAAAACATCTATTTTAGAACCTGAACAGTCTAAATCAATGAACCCTAAACGTGTAAGTCATCAAAATCAAAATAAAATGAAAGCAAAAGATGTTCAAAATGTCAAAACAAATAAGTTTGTTAAAGAAGGTGAAACGTCTAAAAAGGAAGAGAAACTACCCAACCCTCGACCAAACTCAACCCCACATCAACATTTTCCTCAGACTGTCCAAGGGAAATCCTGCTACAATTATGGAAAACGAGGACATATTTCTCCAAATTGCCCTTACTATCAGACACCTAAAAAGAAAATTGAACTTTTTGATGATGAAAAACCAAGATTTTCTAGAAATCAGATCTAATGCTCCTCCAAAACACCGATGTCAACACAACCATGCTGAAAGCGAAGCTATGCCACCTAAGGTTAAATCTAGGATTATTAGTGAACTGAAATTTCAAACCATCAGCCAGCCGTCTGTTTACCATAAACAGGCCTTACACAAAACTGGTTTATGGAAGGAAAAATCAAGTAATGTGTCTGATAGTGAAGACAAGAAAAAGAAAGATGTGCCCTCATCCTCTGAAGGTCAGTGGGTTGAGTTCATGATGTGTGATACCTCTGGGACACCCAAACAAGTTAAGGTTTGGGTCCCAAACCTGAACTAATCATTTCCTTTGTATGTGCAGGGTGTCCGCTATAGGGTTATCACTAATACCTGGATTATTGATAGTGGGGCTTCCAGGCACATGACCGGGAATTCGTCCTTCCTTTTCAACGTCAAGAAAATTAAAGGGGGAAACGTATCATTCATTGGGAATAAAGGAGGTTACATCACCGTACAAGGTGAAGTGGGAAACGAGAAAGTGAAGTTTGACAAGGTCAACTATGCTCAGCAATTACAAAACAACTTGCTTTTTGTCTCCTCAATCTGTGATAAGGGATTTAAGGTTGTGTTTGAGAACAAGAAGTGCTACATACTAAAGAAGGAGTATGTCATCCCGGAGGAGCAAGTTCTAATGTTGGCTTTAAGATATAATGACCTGTTTGTCTTGGACCTATCAAAAGCCTCCACAACTGAGGCTACTACTCAGTGCTTCTTGTCAAAAGCAATAGAAAGAGATTTAGTTTCCTAGCATAGGAGAATGGGACACATCCATACCAGGAAGTTGAATCATTTGGTTGAGAATGATCTGGTGGATGGAGTTACTGTCAAGAACTTTCAGCTTCTAGACTTCTGCATAGCATGCAACAAAGGGAAACAGACAAAGAAGTCTTACAATTCAAAGAAAGTTAATTCTATCGACATTCCTCTCGAGCTTCTACATATGGATCTGTTTGGCCCAGTCAGCATAAAGAGCTAGCCTGGGATTGGTACTGCTTTGTGGTGACAGATGATTACTCAAGATTCTCTTGGGTGATGTTTCTAAAAGCAAAGTCAGATACATTTGAATCCTTCAAACATCTAGTTACCATATTGGAATCACTCTACAAGCTGAAAATCAGGAAAATACGTTCAGACCACAGGACAGAATTCAAGAATCAGTGGATGGAGGCATTCTGTCATGAGAAAGGGATTGTTTATCAATTCACTTCTGCCTACACTCCACAGATGAACGGCGTTGCTGAACGGAAGAGTATGAGCTTGATAGAAAGAGCATGGACAATGCTAGCTGACTCAAAACTGCCAGTACAATTCTGGAACAAGGTAGTGGCTAATGCATGTTACACTCTAAATCGGGTCTTGGTAGTCAAACGTCATGGAAAAACTTGTTATGAGTTGCTCCAACAATGCAAACTCAATTTAGAATATCTGGAACCATTTGGTGCACCCTGCATGCTGCTAAAGAAAAATCAGACTGGGAAGTTCTACGAGAAGGCAGAAGAAGGTATCTTCCTTGTATACAGTATACCAGACAAAAGGGTTTACAATAACTCAACTGGTCAGGTTGAAGTATGGTGCAATGTTGATATACAAAGATACACCACCCCTCTGCAGGAAAAGGACCTTCCTTTTTCTTTACTATGATGGATTTTTTAAATCCTTCAATCTACCTTCTTCCCATTCTGATGATGAGTTAGCTGCTCGAATGATGTACGATGTTTTGAACACTCCTAAATGAGAATCGAAATCATCAGTTTCATTAGAAGATACTTCTAGCCCTTCAGGGGGAGAGCTTGAGGTAAGTGATTCTTCCTCCGATCATGAGGCCGTTGAAACTGAGAGTGCAAACAGGAGGAGCAGGTTCCCACTACTGAAAGTGCACCAGCATCTGATCAAGATGCAACTGGAACTTCTGAACCCCATACTCCAACAGTTTAGTATCTGGATAATGAAGTAGCAGTACCCACGACTCCCGGAACTCTAGTTAATATGCATCATCCCCTAAACAACATCATCAGGAATATTCTATCAGGAGTTCAGACAAGAAATCAGCTATACTCAACTGATTATGCGGCAATAATGGAAAAGGGATATCTACATGATGGTGCTTATTGATGTTTTGTGTCTTAAGTTGAGCAAAAGTATGTAAGCGAGGCTTTAAAAGATGTGGCATGGGTAAGTGCTATGCAAGAAGAACTCATTCAGTTCAAAAGGTTAGGAGTCTGGACTCTTGTGGACAGACCAAAGGGTGCAAAGGTGATTGGCACTAAATGGGTTTTTCGATGTAAGAAGGATGACGAAGGGGTCATAATCAGAAACAAGGCTAGGTTTGCAGTTCAAGAGTTCAGGCAAGTCGAAGGAGTTGACTACAATAAAGTGTTTGCACCTATGGCAAGGATGGAAGCAATTAGAATCTTCCTAGCCTATGCATCATTTATACAGATTAAAGTCTATCAACTGGATGTGAAAAGTGCATTCCTTCATGGTGAGATCTGTGAAACAGTGTACGTCAGTCAACCCGAAGGATTCTAGGATCCTTATCATTGAGATAGAATTTATAAACTTGACAAGGCTTTGTACAGGCTCCTTCAAGCCCCTCGAGCCTGGTACGAGAAACTCTCCATTCATATACTGAAACATGGGTTTTTGCAGAGGTGTAATTGACTACACGTTGTTCATCAAGGAAAAGGACGGTGATTTACTACTGGTGCAGATATACGTGGATGACATAATCTTTGGTTCCAAGAATGAAACATTATGTAAAGAATTCGAGTCTGTGATGAAAGTTGAGTTTGAAATGAGTGTCATGGGAGAGATGAAGTTATTTCTCGGTTTAGAAGTAGATTAGACACCAAATGTTATCATCCTGTATCAGACCAAATATGTTAGAGATATCCTGAGTCGGTTTGACATGGAGAATCCAATGGTTGTAGGCACTCCACTTGCCATGAACCACGATGTGGCACACGACGAAAATGGTGATCTGGTTGATACCACTATGTATCGAGGAATGATCGGATCTCTCATGTACCTCACAACTTCTCATCCTGATATTATGTACGTCACGTGTCTCTGTTCCGAATATTAGGCAAAACCTAAAGTGAATCATCTAATTGGGGTAAAAAGGATATTTTGTTATCTGAAGGGTACTCCAACACTTGGGTTGTGGTATCCTTATGATGATGACTTTGAGCTTACAGCGTATAGTGACTCGGATTACGGTGGTTGCAAGATGAATTACAAGTCAACGTCAGCGGGATGTCAGTTCTTCAAAGCTGATTAGTCACCTGGCAGTGAAAGAAGCAGACGTCGGTTGCTCTATCGATGTGTGAAGCCGAATACGTTGCCGCTGCAAATTGCTGTTCACAAATCATCTGGATTCAACAGCAAATGCGAGACTACGGTTTGCAATTTTCTAATATCCCTATTTTTGTTGATAATTCTGTTGCTATTGCTGTCACTAAAAATCCGGTCAAACACCCAAAGACTAAACACATAGGAATTAAATATCACTTTATACGCGACTGTTTTGAAAAACAATTAGTCGATGTTGTTAAAATTAATATGGATTTTTAACGCGCCGACCTCTACACAAAAGCGTTTGATAAACCTCGATTTTTATATCTCTTAGTCCGTCTTTATGTTTTATTTATTTTTATTTATTTTTTCTTTATTTTATTTTATTGTCTTTAAAAATCCAAAAAAGACAAAAAGATTTTCGGTTTTAAAATTGTAGGAGGAGAATAGTTTAGTTTCAGTCTTTAATTACTTTAAAAAAACGAGGGCGGACAGATAATCTGAAAGCAAAGAAATCAAATCTGTGAGATTGATTCAAAACTATGGAAAATAATGGTACACAAGGAACTAATTGTTTGGGACATCAAAAAGACTTAAATGATCATAATGTCTTATATTAAAATTACAAGTCTGAGAAGGATAAGCCAAATAAAGGAAAAATGATAGTAAACTAGTTTGTTACTGAGGTTACATAGAGAAAGTAGGTCTAGGGGCTGCTAGTCCATTATATGATTTGTCGGTAGATTCAACACAATAGACGAGTAAACTTCATTGGTAAAACAAATTAAAATTAAATCGTTCAACTAGCTTTGGGTTTCCATCTTATCCCTGGTTAACACAATCAACGTATTTCCAATAAGGGATGGCGAGCAAAATAAACGCCACAAATGTGTGCGGATGACCATAAAAATAAACAAAGCACATGAAAAAAATTATTAAATGCAATCAAGCTAATGTCTAATGTTGTTGTTACGTAATGTGTAAAAGAAAAGTGCTCAAACAAGAAGATAGCTTGTGTGCCTCTCTACTGTGCAATGGCACTGACCTGAGGATAAGCATAACCTATATATTCTAGAATTCATTGTTGTTTGCACCTCTCTGCTGTGCGATGGCACTGACCTGAGGCTTGGCATCTCTTTAAAAGCTCTTAGAATAGTTTCTTCTTGTCAAAAACCCGTAGACCGCTCAAAAATCTCCTGAGGAATATTGATTACCATATAAGCGTGGGATCCATAAATGCTTGTTGAAATAATAAACCTAACTTATCACTAATGTGAGTCAAAAATCTGTGTATGGATTTAAGTGGACAAATATACTGACAATCATCGTGGCTGCAATACTCGACAGTCAAAATCATTGTGCGCTTCTTACAGTTCTAGTATGATTTCCTGTTAGTGCTTTTGACTCTCAGACAAATAAGAATAAATTAAACAAACATATACAAAAGGGTCCCAAATGATTATCTTTACACCTGTATGAGTCCATATGAATCTTTCCAGAAATGATAAAAACAAATTGAGGCTATTCTGCTCAAGGGAAGAAATCAGTTAAAAGATATTTAAAAGTTTTCAACCCGCCTCAAACAAAAACACAAAAATATGTCCTGTTTTTTTTCAACTCAAGTTGTTTTCTATTTTATTTATCAATTCTGTGTCAATGTCGGACTATGTAACTAGATAAACTCTGTGAATCATAAATTAAAAGGGTCACGTCTGAGGTGACCAAATTGGTGTGAATTTAAAAGGATCATATCTAAGATGATCAAGGTTTGAAAATTAAAAGGGTCACGTCTGAGGTGACCAATCGATTTTAAATTAAAAGGATCACGTCTGAGGTGATCAAATGATTTCTGTTAAAAGATCATGTCTGATATGATCATTGGTCATAACATTATATATCAAAAGTTAAATTTGAGTGTGTGGAAATGTATAAAGTCAAGCTCATAAGTCTGAATCAATCACACGATTGGATCATAAGTATGAACCAATCGCACGATTGAATCATAAGTATGAGCCAATCGCACGATTGGACCATAAGTATGGGCCAATCACATGATTGGACCATGAGTATGGGGCAACCATGTGATTGGATCATCAGAATGTACCAATCGTATGACTGAATGAATGAGTCTGAGCCATTCGCACTTATGAGTCATGCGCTTGGGACCAGTCGCCCGACTGAACCCCAAAATAGTATAAAAGAAGGCTCAGTAGGTCGTAAACCCTACGCGACTTCAAAACTCTCGAAAAACCACCTAAGACCCAGACACTCTGCCCAAATTTCCATTATTGTGATTACTCTCTGATTCTATTTCTGACCATATCTTATTCATCTACCGGTACTAGGTGACTGAAATCATGACGAATAAGGGGGTTAATCGTACCTAAAAAGTCCGAAATTGTTCAAAACAAGAACCGGGACTAAAACCCTAAAATGGACAACTTAAATTGACATAAACATTGATTTAAAAGACATTAAGTGCTATTTTGAGGCCTTACAAACCTAATGAATCTAAACACGAAGTGTAATTTAACGTTTTGACAAAGATTCAAATTTATGCTATCTAACAGTGCATATGTAAATGGACAGGCTAATGAACTTCAGTCGCACGGTTGAACCAATCGGTGACTCAGTCGCATGACTGACTCAACCGCATGGCATAGCATACGACTAAGTTCAGTCGCAGGGTCAATCATATGACTATGCTCAATCACAAGGTTCAATCGTACGATTGAATCAGTTGGTCACAATCAGTTCAAATTCAATTCCCATTTCTAATGAAGGGATCTAACGTATATGTTTCCTGTGTTGCAGCAACATGGCTGAGAGATGGACGATGAGCACCAAGCACAACATTTGTGCTCATCTAGATGATACTTCTCAGAACGCTTCTGAGTTCATCGGGATTATTGCCTTTCTACATAGATCGAGGATCTACAAGGCCATCTCCACTCCCTTTACACCATACAGATCTATTTACCAGGCTTTCTGGGAGAATGACTTAGTCGACCGATTAGTTGAGCCTTACTATATCTGGAGCTCTATCTTCGGACAAGATATAGAGATCGAGGAAGACGACCTGCGCAGGTTCTTAGATCTGGGTAAGGACGGAGCCTACCCAACCAAGCTACATCCCCTAACGGTTCGGGGATGCTTCCTAAGGATCAAGTACATCTGCGACATCAATGTCAACGTGCTAAACAAGAGCAACATGTGCCCCTAGTTTAAGTATCTGGCACATGTGATCCTAAAGTGCATTGCCTCCAGGCGTGGAGGATTCAATGAGATGTCTGACCAAATCCAGAACACATACGTTGTGCTGGTACTGAACCACCCGTTCAGTTTGTCCCGCATGTTCTTCATGTACTTGACAAAGAACATAGAGGCCAAGGGCAAGGAAGGATTTTGCATGTATCCGAGGTTCCTGCAGATGATCGTAGACAAGAAGCTTCCTCAGCTGCCTAAGGAGAAGGACGACGCGGTGAGTTTAGAGGTGATGGATGACACTACGGGGGGTCAGATGAAGGTATACCGGGGGAAGCAGGTGAAACCCCTGGTTAGGAGACTCTTCGGCCATCTGGCCAATGAGGATTACGTGGCACCCTCTCGTAAGAAGTGGCATCATGACGACTATGACTCAGACGTTGAGCCCATAGTGGTTCCTACTGACGACGATGATGATGATGATGACGCCCATGATGATGGTCAGGATGGTAGAGATGCTGGCCCTAGTCTAACATGGGCCACAGACACGTCTACTATATCTCCACCACCTCCACACAGTAGTTCATCTGCTCCCGGTGGATCTGAGTAGGCTGCCATCCACCGGGACTAGCTTCCTGGTTGATGAGGATGAAGAGGAGTCTGATGAGAAGCCTCTGACAAGGACTATCGGTAGCCAAGTCATAGCTACCGAAAGGGGCAAAGAGGCAGTTGGGGAATGCCAGGTTGGTTCAGAGGGTGGTGCTGATGTCACTGATCCTACTTATACACCCGACCAGCCTATTAGCCCAGGGGAGCCGAGATTGCCAAGGGCTCGAGGAGGAAAAGAATGACCCAGCCTCACGGCAAGAAGGGCAAGAGCCGTAGGATTGTGTTGATTACTACCACCATAGCCACCACTACAGCCACCACCACTGCCACCACTGCAGCCACCACCACACCCACCACTACTGCAACCACCACTGCCACCACTACAACCACCACTACAGCCTCCACTACAACCACCACTATAGCCTCCACTACAACCACCACTACAGCCTCCACTACACCCACCACCACACCTACCACACTCTCATCAATTCCACTACACCCCACTTTCATCCCTACTCCTATCTATATCACATCCACCACCACACCTACCATACCCAAAATAGGCCTTTCCACCTTATTTACACCTCCACAAGGATCTTCTCTACCCATTATTGGGTTAGAGGAGCAGTTGGCTAGCCTTAACAGACTGGTGCTCAAGCTACTCGTGACAAATGATCTAAGAACTAACTATATGAATCAGTTGATGGCAGTCAATGCTGCTTAGGGCAAACAGATAGCCCATCTGATAGAGAGGGATGCTGCTTATGAGAGGTCGTTAGCTAGAGCTTATCGTGCCCTTACTGCACAGAATGAGCTACTGATGGCATTGGTTAAGAGGATTGAGGATGTGGAGAAGAAGAACAAGAAGTTGATGTTAAGGCTGAAAGGGACGAAGGGTGAGCCCTTGAAGATAAAAGGTGATGGTGATGATGCAGATGGTGATGATGATGATTCTTCTGATGATGAATAGGACGATGATGATGATAAGGTTGAGGCAGGAGGAAGTGGGAAAGATAAGAAAGGAGATGATGAGGATGAGCATGATCAGGAAGGTGATGCATCGGTATCAGCCTCAAATCCATCTGCTCGGGAGAGGCATAGAAGCGTAATCAAGATCAAGGACCCTCTTCCTCAGCTCCTCAAGCTGAAGAAACGCCTAATCAAGGCAAAAATAATGCTTAAATGTTTATGTATTTACAACTTTTGTACTTGAATTATGTATTACATTAATGTAATTGATGATTATTAGTGTTTAAATATCTTGATTAATAGTTTATGTTTTATGTGTTGAATGTTTAATCAAACAGATAAAGCTCAACAGACAGATGACTATGACGTTGCCCCCTTCAGCAAATCAAGACTCAGCTCACTATGATTCTTAATTTCCAAGGGATCGTACGATGATCTATGAGCTACACTCCTGAGGAAGGAGAGATCATCCATGACCTCACTGACGAGCAGCTCGTAGACATGTTCAGATTAAATTTAGACGAGCTCGTCAAAGACACTCCTGAGGTCGATGTTATTAGTGATGAAGAGCTTCAAGGCGTGGATTAGATTAAGATAGAGTATATTACATCAGAGTATTATCCAGAGTACATTGACCCTGAGGGTAATGTTTTCCCCGATTTGCATGAAACATTTGGCAGTGATACTTTTGGAACTCTCGATGCGAAAGAGAAAGAGAAAGAAAAGGAGGAAGATAAAGCCCAAGCCTCAGACGCTGATATTGAGTTAAAGAAGGCTGAATTGGCAGCTTGTTTGAAGGAGATGAGAGCCCAACGAGAACCTCGAAAGCCAAACGCCTACACCAAACTATACCGAGTAAAGAAGCATCAGAAGGTGTCGGGCAAGATCATAATTTGGGCATATTTAGAGGACTTGGATGTATATGCTGTCAAGAGGGAGAAGGGGATTGAGTACTTTACATATCCTCATGATCTGAAGACTCTTCCTGGTTTTGAGCTGAACAGGCTAGCCTGTTTAGACCTCTTGTACGCCAGCCCAAGAAAGATATCGGGTTGGTTCGAGACAGTGCTAAAGAAGGAATACCACACCAGATGGGTCAACTTTAGGCCTTAACAACCTAAGAGGTTCATACATAAGACCGATGTTGATCCTATATCTGGAAGGCCTAAGGTAGTGCTGAAGTGGAGTCCTTTGCGCATAATGTTTAAGATCCCACTACGGGAGATGCCTCAGGACTTCACTCCACACTTCAAGTGGTGGTATTATGACTAGCGGACGGGAGAAGCAGTCATAGTTTTGCATAAAGAGGGCAAAATCGAGACTATCACAGTATTTGACCCGATGTGGCTAACCAACTTGTCGGCTGAAGATGTTTACACTCTCTACAAGTGGCCACTATTCTATGACTCACAAGACATTATACAAGCTCTACAATTCCAACATGTCATACAACTCTACTTCGCGTTTGAGATTCACGCGGGAGTCATAAGAGAAGAGAAGTACAAGAAGTTTCAAGACCATGTGAAGAATGTTAGACATTAGGCTAAACTAGGTCCAACGAGGAGTTTGTTGATACATCTTTATGTACCTAGTTTATGATCTTAAATGTAAAGTCTTTCATGTCTTACACTGATGTAATATGATGATTCAACGATATATCAAATGCATTTTGATGTTTATTTGTGATTGATTATATCATATTATCATTGTATTGAATATGATTCATATGTATGAACTTAATATATAGGTTTGATGTTGTTTACATAGTTCTAAGTCAATAAGAATTTAGAAATGTGTTCAACTTAGTCATGTGGTTATTCATGCTGATGGACCATACTTGTGACATCCGTCACCTCAAAGTCCGTCATTTAATGTGAAATTTCGTTAACTGTCCTTAGAGCGTTCATCTTTCATCTTCATGGATCATTCGTGAGGACATCATGTTTGATTTGTTTTCCGTTTCAGTGGTGTTATCAATATTTGCAATCATATCATCCAAAACGCTCACGAATATCACAACCGACATCGCTAATTATATTATGTTATATAATATAAACATCATTAACAACAACATATTCAAGATATAAACCACATTAAACACATCCTATAATTAATATAACGCGCTTAATTACGTCGTTTTCAACCGAAACAAGTTTGGGGACTCGGGGGCTAAGTGCAGGGACTAAACTTGACATTTGTCAAACAAGGGCTGGGTATAAATACCCCACACCAGCCCTAGCCTTCATATTCTAATTCTTTTTCTTCACTCCCTTCTTCTTCACTCTACTACTTCATCTTGGCACCGAACCGCCCCGTTTTCGTCTCGTTTTCGTCGGTTGCACCTCGACTACAGCCTAGACAACACGTTTCAAGCAGGTAGACGACCTTGGTCACCCGTTTTTTGCTCAATTTCACTTATGCGTTTTCTAGGGATTCGGGTGCTCGGGTTCATTCGAGCACATGAGGTCGTGTGGGCTTGTGTGTTGCGTTTCTGAGTGTGTTTCTTGTTTAGACATGTCAGAATGTGGATCCTGGAAGTTCTTGGGGGTGTAAAACGAGTGCTCGGAGCAGTTGGACGCTGCTTGGTGCTTCAGCAGTCGCGGCTTGCTGTACAGGGCGACTGGGCCATTCAGACGACTGAGCCGTGCGACTGAGTGAGTCGTGCGACTGAGTCCACGCGTATGGGTGTGTCGTGCGATTGAATGCATGTGATTGAGAGAGTGTGCGATTGAGTCAATACGGATGAATGTGTGCGACTGTGTGTATCTCACGACTGAAGATCCAGTCGTACGAATGAAGATCCAGTCGTACGAATGAAGATCCAGTCGTACGACTGAGGGTTAAATCATGCGAATGGAAGGTTGAGTCGTGCGATTGCGTGCCGTGTGGTATGACTGAATGCTTAGTTGCATGAATGGGAGTTCAATCATGCGAATGAAGCTGATTCGCACGGCTGAGAGCTGATTCGTGCGAATGGAGTGTCTGGTCGTGTGTCTAGTCCTGGCGTGCAATTGGAGTCATTGTGGGTGAATCCTTCCTGTGTGCAGTGTGTGTTGTCGTGTGATGTTATGGTGACATCGACACGGTTGCCATGGTTGATGATGATCTGTAAGACTAACACTATCAAAATTATTAATGTTATATCAAAATCCAATCAACTTAACATTTTGCAATTAGTAACGAATGATTTATAACACAAGTACTTAACAAACACTTCTCTGAAAACAATAACACTTTTACACAAATATCATCTACAATGGCAACGCTTCCAGTACTCGGATCTACATAAGATCTATCGTGTGTGTTTGCGTGCTAGTGTTAACCACGACTGAACCGAAACTGCCCGAACCTATTGAACATCATCTTATGCTTTATGCTCATTATTAATGCTTGTCAGTACCTGTCAATAGGTGTTGACTGTTCATAGCATTCTACTGTTGGGAATATTCATCATTCGTGCTTATCCTCTATTCAGTGAGTTTCGTAGCCCCTTTTTACGCTTATATAACTTTTAAAACTTTTCAAACTTGGGGGAAAAGAATGCTCGCTTATTTAACACATTTTCCAGCATCTTCCTTAGTGGAAGTCTGCTGCAACTCTTATGGTTAACTTATCTTGCTTACCTTGTTGAATGATGCTAATATGACACTTGACTTTATGCTATGTTGCTACCTTGTAAGTTACCTGGTGGCTTTACATTACTATGCGCTATTACTTGATGTTATGTGTTGCATGAAGTTACTTGTGAATGCTATTGACCATGGATGCTCTCGGCAGTGTGGTTCTTCTTTGTGGGTTTACTTCGTGGTTCTTCTTTGCCGAGCATCCATTACAACCATTAGTTCCGGTAATGGGACCTAAGGATTGGTTTGGTTGTAATCTATACGTATGCGCTTCGTGGGTCTTGCTACGTCATGTGAAACTTGCCCTTCAATACAACCATTAGTTCCGGTAATGGGACCTAAGGATTGGTTTGGTTGTAACCTATACGTACACGCTTTGTGGATCTTGCTACGTCATGTTAACTTATTATGCTATGGAAAATCTTTCAATACAACCCTTAATCCCGGTAATGGGACCTAAGGATTGGTTTGGTTGTAATTTATACGTATGCGCTTTGTGCATCTTGCTACGTCATTTTAAACTATTTACGCTTTGGGAATGCTTTCTTTACAGCCATCAATTCCCGTGAGGAACCTATGAATAGGTTTGGCTGTAGCCATTTATAACTGGTAAAACCGCCTAGACATAAGTGTAGTTGCGGTAGCTCTTAATAAACCTACTTACTGTTTACATCTTAACATCTTTTATTACTTAAAACCTGCGAAGCTCACTAACAGTTATGTTGACTGTTTTGAGCATCTCTTTTCAGGTGATCAAGGTAATTGATGTTCTAGGAGTGTTGCCTTTTAGTGGAGACCCTAGGAAGCATTTTTGAGACTGAACATACATGATGAACAATTCTTTTCTATATTGTTGCAGTCCACTAAACAATTATCATTCTTTTGAACACTTGTTCCCGGGTTGTGGGAAACTAAACAATGTTATTCTATATGGTTATGTGAACCTTACATGTTATGCTTATGGCTATGCTGTCCTGAATATTGACTAAACACAACACAAGTCTCCATTTGTGTTCGGGTGTCGTCATGACACGCTTGTCATCATATTTATATTTCTTCTCTATCGTATACCATGTGTTATGACGATCCCGTCTAGCTCGCATCCCCGTGTTTCCGCTATCAGCGGGGGTGTGACAATACTTATGGCCCATACGCATGAATGAACCATACTTATGGACCAGTCGCACGACTGAACCAGGTGACTGGATCAGTCGTATGATTGAGACATAAGATTGATTCAGTCGCACGACTGAACCTTCAGTCATGCGTATGAGTTAGCCTCATGAGCCAGTCGCACAACTGAACCATGCTAATGGTTCAGTCGTATGAATGAATGCTGAAAACTTATAAATATCACATAATTCATGGAAAAACACAACACTTCGAATACTTTCAGACCCTAGCCATCCAGAGCGTTCTAAGTCGCCAATCTAAGTTCATATTTCGTTTGTGATCGATTCCAACTCGTTTTTAACGTTTGTTCATCGTTAGATCGATCAGGTTGTTCGTTCTCACTAATTGGATCGCCAATCAAATAGAATTCCGTGCTATTTTATCTGGTCTCATGCTGAATCCATTAGTACGTACGTACACCGTCCTAACAGTAATCGAAAGCATATACAATAAACAAAGTAATATTAGTATATAGCTAGTCTACTTAGCAAGTTACATAGTGTAGAAGCTCGCAATCGATGCTGACAATGTAAATGAAGACCTTGATTGTGGTTACCAGGCCACAACAACAAAAATTAGGTGAATTAAACACTCGTTTAACATGCAGTCGTGCTAGCGTGACTAGCCCGGGTGCGGTTTGTCAAACCTGATAGATCTACTCAGAATTATCTCGCTAAAATACATAAATTAACGGTTCGAGAATAAGGACTTAAGTTGGTATAACACTAGTAATTAAGTGACACTACAGTAATACTTATTGGAACACATATTTCTCTCCCCCAAAAGAGTATGATAATGTGGGGCTGAAAACTCATCTCTTTTGCACAACAACAAGAAATGTAGAAAACAGGTAATTAAGTTCCCAAATAACCTGAATTTCAGTTAATATATAATTAACATTAATCATTAAATATTTAACGTAAGAATTGTATGGTTTCGCGTTTCACGGCTCGGTGTGCCAACTATTGGTTGATTTCCCATTCACAAGCACACATCACCATACCCCGAACTCACACCAGAAAGTACCCTTTATATATTATTAATTATAAACCTTTCATGATTGAATCCATACGCTTCAAATTCCGTGACTTGAACAACACCATGCATAACGACACAAATGAAAACACATCTTTGTGATAATTTATATATGCACAACACACACACACACACACACACATATATATATATATACATATATATACATATATATACATATATATACATATATATACATATATATACATATATATATGTATTATATATATGTATATACGTATATATATGTATGTATATATGTATATATATGTATATGTATATATATATATAGATGTATATATATGTATATATATGTGTATATATATATATGTATGCATATATGTATATGTATATATGTATATGATATTCCTCATGATCTAGAATTATTGAATAAATGGACTATTCCAAAAATAGATTATAAACAAGTTTATAAGCTTGGAACTTTTGAAAAAATTGGTTTAAAACAAGTAGTTAAAACTACTGAAGAAACAATTGCACTTAATAAAGAGGATATGATGATAAAACTTTTAAATAATAAAAAGTTAGCAAGATATAAAAAAGATAAATATAAATTTATCCATATTAGAGTAGTGCAAATTGCATTTAAACCTTTAACTTTAAAAGGTTTACCAGAAAGCTTTATAGCAGCTTTAAGAGATGGTAGAAACTTAGATTATAAGCAATCCTTAATAGGGATAGTTCAATCTAGTCTATCACAGGGTCCAGTTTATTTTAATGTTTACCCGAATCTACAATTATCACTAACAGATGTTAATAGAACAGATGCTTTAACATTAAATGTTAAGACTCATGGATATAATTATATTCCAGGGTCTGAAGTAATTAGTATATGCTATAGAATATACTATAAACCGTTATTTACACTAAATCCTCAGTGTAAGATGGTAAATAAACCAGTAAATGAAACAATAATAATAGAAACTAATTTTAGAAAATCAAATATTACTATTAGAAGAAAAATAAAATAGGAAGAAATTGAATTTCCTGATAGTTGGATACTAAATAATTGTACCCAAAACAACAATATATTGATAATAATCAAATTGATATTATTCAAACATCTGAAGAATCAGTTCAGATACAATTTGATAAGATTAGACCTAGAATATCTGGATCTATGTCCTCAAGATCATCAAATTTTCATATATCTCCATTAGGATATACTGTTAGAAGTCCATCTAGAGCTTCTACTTCTGAAATAAAACAAGAATTACCTAAAAATAGGGTAGAAGAATTAAGAATCAATTCTGATAACATAGTAAGAGGTGTATATGTTGGACCAAAAGAACCAATGAGCCAGATCAGAAAAACCTTTAAGTCCCACAAGACATTACAACAACTGTTGAAGGCCTCATCAGCTGTTTGACAAAGTCTGAAGATCAACAGCTGAAGACTAAAGTACTGAAGACTTCATCAGCTGAAGACTAAAGTACTGAAGACTTCATCAGCTGAAGACTAAAGTACTAAAGACTTCATCAGCTGAAGACTAAAGTATTGAAGACCATCAGCTGAAGTACAAAGACTGAAGACAAAGATTGAACACATCAGCTGATGATAACAACTGAAGACATCAGCTGATGACAACAACTGAAATTCAAGTCTGAAGTCCAAATACTGAAGCCTTCAGAGTTTGTCACAACAGCTGAAGAAGTAATCTTCAGTTGTTGTGATGGTTTCCTTTCAGTCTTTTCTTTTCAGTAGTTTCATTTCTATTTCAGTACTTGTAAAACGACTGAAGAACATGTTCTTCAATCGTTGTAGTTTCAGTAGTTGTAGTTTCAGTAGTTTCTTATGAGTAGTTGTAGAGATAGTTTACACTTATCTTTTGTAAAAAGATGTCAGCTGTTTGACATCTTCAGTAGTTGTGTAACTATTAGTAGTTTGTTGTAACAGTTAGATGTCACTGTCCAGTGACATCAGCTGACGTCATCTTTCCCTATAAAAGGAAAGATGACCTAATTGTAATGTGGCCGAAGCTCATATTGAATGAAATACATCTTTTGTGCAGAAACTCTCTCTTATTCTATAACCGTACTGTTTCATTGATAAATCTATTATGTTCTTGCTTTAATTTGTTAGTTCGTGTACTAATTCCGCTGCAAATCCAATCTAATTGATCAAACTAGATGCTGAGATCCTTTCAAATGGTATCAGAGCAGGTTGATCATTGATCGATTTAACAATTGATCATTGAAACTGCTCTTTTGCTATCTACGTTTGATCGAATTAGCAAATTTGCAAGAATCGGTTATAAAGTTTTAGTTTCTGTTGCTTCTGGCTATTCAATTTGAGGTTCTAAGTGGTTTCGAGCTAGATTTGTTTAGTTTACCTTGAATTTGTCTGAATTCTGGAATGGCGACACCAACAAATGATCCTCACAATACTGGCTCCTCAACAAAGCCTCCGATGCTTGTTAGGAGTGAGTATAACATATGGCAACGATGTATGCTCCATCATCTGTCTATCAACAACGCTGGTTGTTGGAAATCAGTGGTGCATGGACCATACAAGCCTATGGTGAGCATTCCTGAATCAAATGAGAAGGTTCCGAAGAAACCTGATCAATATTCGAACGAAGATCTAAAGCTGTTCGAAATTGATGCAAAAGCCCATGGAATTCTGGCCATGGCACTGCCTAGTGAAATCTATTCAGGGCTTATGCATCATGAAACTGCTCATGATCTCTGGGTTGCTCTGAAGGGACAATTCGGAGGAACTGATGAGGTCTTAGCAAACACTAGGGAAATCCTCGCCCAACAATATGAGACATTCTCTCATAGGAAGGGTGAGACTCTGACTCAACAGTTTGAGCGATTCTCATGTTTGATTTCTGAGTTGAAAATGGTTAAACAAGAGTATTCAAACAGCCAGATGAACAACCAATTCCTTAGATCCCTGCCTGAGAGATGGGACACATACACTATTGTCCTACGCTCTAGTGCAAATCTAAGCACTCTATCTCTTACCAACTTCATGGGAAACTACTTACATCTGAAAGAGAGATAGAACAGAAAAGGAAGTTGTCATCATCTGTTAAGCTCACTAATGACTTTGTATCAGGCAATACTGCACTGATAGGTCAGGAGTCAGAATATGCTGCATCAGAGAGTGCCTATGATGAGCATATTGATTTCTCTACTAATACTAAACATGCTTTTGTTGGCGTTGATGGTAGTTCAGGTGGTAGCAGTGATTTTTGATGGAGGATCTGAAGGGCATTCCAGATGATGATTTGGAGGAGATGGATATTTTGAGCCAAATGGCAATGATCAATATCAGATCTCAAAAGTTCTACAAAAGAACTGGTAGGAAATTCCCTAGACTCTCTGGCAAAACCAAAGTTGGTTTTGACAAGAGCAAGTTGAGGTGTCACAAATGCCATAGGCTTGGACACTTTGCTAGAGAGTGTAGATCATCTGGATCTAACTCATCAGCACCCTTTGTGACTTTCCCAAGCAATAGCTCACAGAACAAAGGGCAACATTCTACCAGTTCTGGTCATCCATCACAAGCTTAGTCATCACCTGCATATTTTGTTCCTCAAGGTCATATGCCATATCCTTACCCCTGCTTCTACATGCCACATACCAGTCAAGTTCAAGCACTTATTGCTAAACAACCACATGCTCTTCCTGAGCCTCAACCATACCAATCTCATCAACAATCTCAACCTCAACAACACAGTTTTTCACCCCAGGAGTTGTTGACTGGAGCAGTTTACCAGATGACATGTCTGGTCATGAACAACTGTTTTCTGGTGCTGGTCAACATGGTGGTGACAATCCTTTTGGAAACCTTGCTCTCATGGCCCTGGAGTCTGCTGATAGCTCATCCTCCAATGCCTCCATATCTCAGGTATCACAGGTATCCTCTGAGGCCAAAGCCAAGTTATGTTATGAATCATGCATAGCCAAATTTGCATCTATTAAAGAGCAAATGTAGCTTTAATTAATAAAAAAACTTGAGCTAGAGCAAATAATTTCCAAAAGAAAAGCTGAATTTGAGTCTGTGCTTAATGATAAGAATGATGAGATTTATAAACTTAAATGCCAAATCACTGATGATAAGGCTAGGGAAGAGGTACTTCTAGAGAAGTATAGAGACCTCAAAGAAACACTTGCAGATACCCAGGCAGAGTGTGATCGCTGGGTACAATCCTACAAGGGTTTTGAAATGCTTCTCAGCAAGTAGTCAGCTTCCAATGTGAAGTTTGGCATTGGTTATAATCGCACTGCTCTTCCTACAGATTTTACTCCTAGAGCAGAAGTAGAATCTGAAGGAGAAAGCAATAACCAATCCTTCTCATCATGTGATTTACTATCTGATACAGCACCATCATAGGTTGAAGTCAGCATTAATTCCTCACAGAACCAATCAGCTGATATTGATGGTTCAAATGCTGACACTCACATGATCAAAAAGTTGATCACTTTAGGTGTTATCTCACAAAGTACTGAAAGTACTGAAGAGTAAGTTATAACACCTGAAGAACAAACCCAAACTACTGCAAGTACTAAAGGGAAGAAAACTGCAAGTAGAAAGGGTGGGAAAACTACTGAAGAAGATATCAGGAAAGCAAGTACTGCAAGGAAGAAAACTACAAGTACTGATAGAAAACTCCTAAAGAACAAGTCTTCAGTAGTTTCATCTTCTTTAGCAGATGATCAACTAAAGATGAAGAAAAATCCATGTGAAATATGTGGCTTATTCAATCATCTTACTGATGATTGCTGGTATAAAAGGGCTCCAAACTCAAACACAATGAGAACATTAAAAAGAAAATGGACAAAATGAAAACTGAGTTTGAGACCAAGTTTGTACCAGCAACATCAAAACCTGTAACCCTAAAGTCCAAAAACAAGTCCAAAAAGGAAGGGGTTAATCAGGCAACAGCTGAGGTTGCTCAAAGGAAGATGGTACAACACAGGAATCCATCAAACTCAAGTACTAATGTGTCTGATGAGCTGAAGGCTTTATCATAAAATCAGACATAACTTGTTATGATGGTTCAACATCTATTGGGGAGAGTCAACCAATTAGATGCTCCTGTGCTGAAACCACAGGAAAGGAAATCCAAGCCAAAGGAATCCTCTTCTACACCATCTCCTTCACCTCAGGCTGTAATTCATAACAAACCAGTTAGTATACCATCTGTTGATGAGAACAGACCCAAAACCAAAAAGGTTTGGGTCTCAAAAACTAACTAATTTGTTGTGATGAATGCAGGGTTCTTCAGCATGCCAAAGAAGCATCTGGTATGTAGACAGTGGAGGATCCATGCATATGACAAGGAGCACTTCTCTTCTTCGTGACTACTCTCAAGGAAAGAAGGGGTTTGTCTCTTTTGGCAATGATGCTAAGGGTTACATCATCGGCAAAGGCTTTGTTTCCAATGGGGAAAAAGGTTTGATGATGTTAACCATGTGGAGAATCTCAAGTACAACCTCTTGAGTGTCAGTTAAATGTGTGATAAAGGCCATGTTGCTCTTTTCACCAGCCAAAGCTGTAGGATTCTGTCATTTAAAGCTTTGAGTTTGATTGACAAGGTGTTGGATAATCATACTCTCCTGAAGGCCAACAGGACAGGAAGAGTATATGCCTTAGATCATTCCAAGAAAATAGATCTAAAAGGCCATCCGTGCCTATACTCCAAGGTTTCTCCTCAAGAATCTACTCTATGGCATAGAAGGCTGGGTCATGTGAATCTCAAAAATATGACCAGCTGATACACCATGGTTTAGTAAGAGGGTTGCCTATGAAGGAGTTCAAATATGAAGACAAGTGCACTACTTGTTTAAAGGGAAAGCAACACAAAGTTTCATTCCCTCCAATAGAAGAGCCAAAGTCCACTGCCTGCTTGCAATTACTGCGTATGGATCTTTTTGGTCCTGTCAGAGTGATGAGCATGGCAAAGAAGAAATACTTTCTGGTAATTGTGGATGATTACTCCAGATTTGTATGGACTTTCTTCTTGCATTTCAAAGATGACACTGCAAAAGCTATTATGAACTTTGTGTAATATGTGGAGAAGCAGTATTCCCTTCCAGTCAAGTGTGTGAGGAGTGATAATGGCACAGAATTTAGAAATCACACACTTGATGACTTCTATCTGTCAAAGGGAATCAAGAGGCAATTTAGCATTCCAAGAACTCCTGAACAAAATGGAGTGGTGGAGAGAAAGAACAGGACCCTTATTGAAGCAGCAAGGTCAATGTTGGCTGATTCAGGATTGCCATTGACCTTTTGGGCTGAAGCTGTCAACACAGCTTGCTATGTGTACAATAGAGTGTTAGTGAATCAAAGGTTGATGAAGACTCCTTATGAAGTACTACATCATTTGGCCCCTTTGATTTCATTCTTTGGAGTATTTGGGTGTCGATGTTACATTCTCAAAACAAGCAATCCACTCTAGAAGTTTGAATCAAAGGTGGATGCAGGGTATTTTGTTGGTTATTCAACTACTTGTAAGGAATACAGAGTATTCAACTGCAGAACAAAGATAGTTGAAGATACTTTGCATGTGAAGTTTAATGAATCTCCAAAGGACAAGATTCCATAAAACCCTGTGGAGTTATTTGCAACAACCGTTATTAACAAACTACTAATAACAGACTAAACTACTGAAGATGTCACAACAGCTGACGTCTTCTTACAAAATGCTAAGTGTCAAACTATTACAAGAACTGAAAAGAAACTACTGAAAAGGTACAACGACTGAAGAACAAGCTCTTCAGTCGTTTACAACTACTGAACTATAACAACTGAAGAACAAACTCTTCAGCTGTTGTACAAACTACTGAAAGGAAAAATACAAACTACTAAAAGAGAAAAACCATCACAACAACTGAAGATAACTTCTTCAGCTGTTGTGACAAACTCTGAAGCTTCAGCACTTGATCTTCAAACTTTGATCTTAAGATGTTTCATCAGCTGATGACTTCAGTAGTTGTCATCAGCTGATGTCTTTAGTCTTTGTCTTCAGACTTTGTGCATCAGTAGTTGATCTTCAGTTCTTCAGTTCTTAAGCTGTTGATCTTCAGCACTTGAGTCATCAGTACTTGAAGTCTTCAGTACTTGTATTCTTCAGTACTTCAGACTTCAGTACTTGTCTTCAGTACTTGGGATCTTCAGCTGTTGTTTTTCAGAACTTTGATCTTCAGCTATTAAGTCTTTAGTCTTTGTCAAACTACTGATGAAGCCTTCAGCAGTTGTTGTGATGTCATGTGGGACTTAGAGGTTTTTCTGATCTGGCTCATTGGTTCTTTTGGTCCAACAAACTCCCCCTGAACCAATGCAGCCAAAACCTCTAAGCAATTTATTGGTCCCATTTATTGATGGCAGAATGATTGGTCTTTTTCCTTCTTGATCAGCTTAGAAGATGACCCATGTAAGCACTGGCCTGGGAAGAGGTCTTAAGAATTTGTTTGGCATAGTATGGATGGGAACTCTGTTTTAGGGAACTGGACACAGAGTTGTTGTCCCATCCATAAGACCTACTTCCCAACTATGAGCCTGTAGGATTCTCTGGTGTAGGCCTCTAAAAACATCACTTGTTCCTCCATGGTAAGTACTTCTGCCTCACCTTCAAATAATCCTTCAGGCCCATAGAGCTCTGAGATGTATTTGGCCTGTTTACCACTTTTGAGCTCCACAGTTGTTATGGCCCTATAGGCGAATTCTTCTGGGTGATTACCCTTTAAGAACAACTGGAGCTCATTCCTTTGAAGTTTCTCAAACCTCTTGTAGACTAACCCCTTTTTAACAACTCTGTTCTCCAACATCTTTTGTGGTGGGAGGTTAGCCTGGTAGGTTTTCTTGAAATCTTCTATGATCTCCCAGGGTGATATTACAATGGCCAAGGAGATCTCTTCACCTACGATCCTTTTCACTAGGCCATTGTATCTCTTTGGTATATCTTTCTTTATAATTCTGTGAGACACCCTGGGATCAGGCCAAATACTCACTTTGTCCTTTTGAAATTGGAATGCCTTAAAGTGAATAATCTCAGAGCTTGTTTCTTCATATTCATAATTGAAGAGGAAGCAGCATAGGCTTTATCTACTCTTTTCAGCAGCTCATCATCATGTAGCCTATGCTGCTGTTCTTCTTCCAGATTAACCTTCACAGCTTCCATCTGTGAGGTGGGAGTGATGGGTATAGATTTGGCTTTGGGTAAAGATATGACTGCAGAGAGCGGCAGCCTATCTTCCTCATCCTCCTCTTCTTCTTCTTCTTGCAGCCTCAACAACCTTCTCTTCTTCTGCAAGGGTGTATCATCGGCAATGGGTTTTGATGGTGATCGGGTTGGTTTTGTGGGTTTTGGTTGGGTAGGTGTTGGTGTGGGAGATTGGGCAGGCTTTGCTAGTAATCTAGAAATGAGAGAAGGTTTAGTATGTTTGACTAGAAAAGTCCTGCTCCCAGCACCGGCTTCTTATAGGGCTTCTGCGACCAGTCCCTTGGTAAATTCACTAGCCGAACAGATCTTGGTGGCTATCTCACATCTAGGACTGGTCTCCCCAGATACTTCGAAATGAGCCTAGTCATAGCATCGAGTCTCTTTCTCTCCTCTGGCTATGACTGGCCCATCGGTATTCTATCTCCTTTATCTCTAACTTCCTAATTTCCTGATCTAGCATGGCAGTGTCCTTGTCAAAGCCTTGCCTGAACAGCTGATCAATGATACAGTCCATTGATCGGCTATGCTTAGCATCAGCCTCCTTGACCAGGACTGCTAGATCAGTATCTTTCACCACCTTCTCTCCCTCCTTCTCTCCTTTCTTCTTTTTGTAAGTGACACTGAAATCTTTTGGATTTCAGCCACTTCTATCTGTTCAGCTCTCTCCTCCCTCACCTTCTCCTTCCCCTTCACCTTCTCAGTCTCCTCAGTCCTCTCCCTCTCGTTTTCCTCCTCTCTCCCTACTTCTTTCTCCTCCTCTACCCTCTTCCTCTTAGCTTGCACTGATGTCTTCCCCTTTTGGGTGCATTGGTTGGGGTTTGACTATCAGCAAGCCTTTTAGCCACAGCAACCTCCACCATGGGCTGTATTAGTGAGGGAAGCCTCTCATCAAGGGTTTTCATCATAATGTCTGTGATTATTGGTGTGATGAGAGGCAGGGATTTGTGGAAGACAGCAACTAATTGCTCAGGAGGGTTCTGTTCCTGAGAACTAGTGCCAGAAGTAGAGGCAGGTGGCTGAGTTTATGGGAGTGGCTGAGTGTATGTGAGACCTTCAGGTGAAGGTGTCATCTGTGGGTTAATGGTGGCAGATGGACTTGATTCTTGGGAGAATTTGGCAAGTAGCTCTTTGAGTCTACTCACCTCCTCCTCAAGAATGATGTTTTGAGCAACTACATCAAAGAAAAAGCTCAGGTCATCATCAGTTTGCACTGAATCACTTGACCTCCTGACTGGGTCAGGATGTACATGCACTGAGTGTGGCTCAGTAGTTGCATGTGCCCCTTTTTCTTGGTTCTGGGGACTTCCAGCCTCCGGATTGGATCCATCATCGGCAGTTGCCTCTGGTGAGGTCTTATTGATGGTACCAGCTTCATCCTGCTCATATGTTGATGCAGGGGAAGTGGCAGCCTCACCAGATTGCCTTATCTCCGTGGCCACACTTGGGGATATGACATGTGATTCTCTGTGTTGTGGGCTCCCATCAACACTTGGTTCACCCTCTCCATGGTTGGAGATATCCCAGTTGTAATTGGTGCCTGGGGAGAGGGTGGAGTGTTTAGATGGGTCAACACTTTTGTAATTATAAGAGTAGGACTTTGAGGGGCGGTTTCAGTGGGAGATGGGGTAGAAGCAGCATGCACATGGGGAGAAGTGTGCTTTTCAATAGCAGTCTCCTCAAGTGAGAAAGACTCCAGATGTGTAGCAGCCCCAGAAATGGTTGCATCAGGCTCCTGTAGAGAGGAAACTTGTGCGGTTGTGGTAGGTGGAGTCGTGGTGACTGCTCAGAGAATCTGGCCAGCAGTCACTTCCTGCATTTGTGTTGCAGGGGCATCCTTAGGGGACTCATCTCCCTAAGTAGCCTTTTTGGGTTTTTTTTGGGTTTGGGTTTGGTGGGGACTTTGGATTGTGAGATGGAGGCTGTGGGTTCCAGCTGCGTGGGTTTTCGCAGCTTGGTAGCCTTTTTAAGGGTTTGGTCAGTGTTATGCCTGGAGTATACCTCAGCTAAAACAGCCATGGCAGGGACCCCAGTGCCAACAAGTCCCTCAGCATTAAGCTGGCTCTCTATCATGTCCATAATGAACCGTGGATATAGAATCCAATGGTTTGTAAAAGGTTTTGTAGCCATGTCCTTGAGTTCCAAGAAAATTATTTCAGAAAAGTTTAGTGGTTGTTTCTCAAGGATAGAGTATAATACCTGCTGCCACCTTATGGACATTTGATCCCATGATGATGTCTTCGGGGCTAAGCAAACATTTACCATGTGAAAAATGAGACGTTCAGCGTCATTGAAATGTTTCTTCAGTAGGGTTGAGGCAGATAGGTCACCCTGATAATCATGATGTGCAAAAGAAAGATCAGTGGTGTCTTTGGGGTATTCGGTAGGGAACGTGGCATCATCCAATTTTAGGGTTTGTCGGATGATTGCGGGATTGATGACCACCTTATGGGTATTGACGAACGACTGGAGAGCGACCTCGGCGTCGTTCTCTCCAGTTTGTATGGTGACGTTCGTCCAGAACTGGATAAGCGAATCGGCATAGATGGTCGGATTTATGAGAAATGCCGTTTGGAAAGGAGAATCGATCATAAGATCGATGGCGTGATGAAATTTGGTCCAGAAAGGTGATTTTGTGAGGTATGCGACACAGTTGTGTCGTGGCTTTAGTTGTATGGTCGCCATTAATGGTGTATGGGAGGTTTCAGAGTTTTTGAAATTCTAGGTCATGTAAGAATGAAAAGCTCTGAAGGTTGGGTATTTATAGGGTATGGAAAAGGCTGAAAGAAAACTACTGATGGTTTTGGTGTTAGTCATCAGTCGTTGAAACTATTGATGACGTGTTTTTAACCTTCAGAAGTTATAACATCTGAGGACTTGGTGTTAGTCTTCAGTAGTTAAAACTACTGAGACCTTGGTTTTGTCCTTCAGATGTTGTAAACAGCTGAAGACTTGTTGTTAGTCATCAGTAGTTATAAACTACTGAAGACATGGTTTTCATCTTCAGACGTTGTAACAACTGAAGACTTGGTGTTAGCCTTAAGTAGTTGGAAACTACTGACATCAGTAGTTATAAACTACTGAAGACATGGTTTTGCTTCGGTTGTTGTAAACAACTAAGGACTTGGTGTTAATCATCAGTAGTTGTGAAACTACTGAAGACATGGTTATGTCCTTCAGTTGTTTAGGTATGAAACAGCAGATGTAGGTATCAGCTGAAGAGTAAAGTTACTCATCAGCTCTTTCCGTCAATTCAGTTGTTTCATTATGACCTCCACATTTACTCATCAGCTCTTTGGCTGACTTTCAGATGTTTGATTTGCCCTTCAGCTCTTGTGAATATTTATTCTTCAGCTCTTGTGATCAAATGTTCATAAGTGCTGATGAAATAAATTATTCTTCAGAACTGGTGAACAAATTTTTCTTCAGTACTTGTGTAAGATTACAAATCAGTAGTTATGACCAAAATTTGTTCTTAAGTACTTATTTGTGTGAAAATTATACATCAGTAGTTATAACCACATCAGTAGTTGTAACTACATCAGTTGTTTTCCACAAATAATGTACTTCAGTACTTTGAATCATTTTAGTCTTCAGTAGTTATGAAAATGCTGAAGACTAAATGATTACCTTTGCATACCAATGCTCATCAGTACTTGTGAACTGAGAGCATCAGTATTAGTCAAATTATTCTAGCTGCAGCATACCAAGCCTTAGTACCAAATTTTGGAATGTGGCACTATCTAAAGGCTTAGTAAAGATGTCTACAAGCTCATCAGCACTAGGCACAAAATTTGGATCAATTAGACCTTTTTCATAGCAATCTCTTATAAAATGATGTCTGATCTCTATATGTTTGGTCCTTGAGTGCTGGACTGGATTTTTAACAATACAAAGAGCTGAAGCACTATCCATTAGTAATGGAGTCTTAGTCTCTGTAATGTCATAATCCAAGAGTTGGTTCTGAAGCCAGAGTACCTGAGAAGTACAACTTGCAGCAGCAATGTACTCAGCTTCAGTAGTGGATGTAGTAATTGATGTTTGTTTCTTACTCTGCCAAGAAACTAAACAATTGCCTAGGAATTGGCAACCACCAGAAGTGGATTTTCTGGTGACTTTGCATCCTGCATAGTCACTATCAGAGAAAGCAACTAATTTGCAAGAATGCCCAGTTGAATACCAAAGACCTAGTGATTGGGTGCCCTGCAGATATCTAAAGGTCCTTTTGACTACAATCAAATGGGATTCTTTAGGTGCAGCCTGAAATCTAGCACAGGCACATGTTGCAAACATGATGATTGGTCTAGAAGCTGTAAGGTACATTAAGGACCCAATCATACATCTGTAAAGGGTTTTATCAACCGCTTTACCTTTCTGATCTACATCTAGTTGTGTGATGCTGCTCATGGGAGTAGAATAGGACTTATAGTTTTGTAAATCAAACTTATTCAATAACTCTTTGGTGTATTTGAACTGATGAATAAAGATACCATCAGCCCTTTGTTTGATTTGCAACCCTAGAAAGAACTGTAATTCTCCCATAGCACTCATTTCAAACTTTTTCTTCATGATCTTTGTGAATTCATCACACAATTATGGATCAGAGGATGCAAAGATGATGTCATCAACATATATTTGAACAAGTAGCTTATGCTGTCCTACAGTCTTTATGAATAAGGTTTTATCAATGGTGCCTCTAGTGAAATTTTGCTCCAGAAGAAAAGTTGATAGTGTCTCATACCAGGCTCAAGGAGCTTGTTTCAGCCCATAAAGAGCCTTATCAAGCTTATACACCCAATCAGGATGTTTATTGTCCTCAAAGCCTGGTGGTTGACACACATAAACTTCCTCCTTTATTTTACCATATAAGAAGGCACTTTTGACATCCATTTGATAAACCTTAAGACCATGAAAGGCAACATAAGCTAAGAACAATCTAATTGCCTCCAGTCTGGCTACAGGAGCAAAGGTTTCATCATAATCAATGCCTTCCTCTTGTGCAAACCCCTGGACAACCAGCCTGGCCTTGTTCTTGACAATTTGGCCCTTTTCATCTGTTTTGTTCCTAAACACCCACTTAGTGCCTATTGCACACTTACCTTGGGGTAAAGGAACAAGCTCCCACACTTGCTATTTTCTGAACTGAAGAAGCTCAAGCTGCATTGCTTCAACCCATCCATTGTCTCTTAATGCAACATGATAGTTCTTTGGCTCTTGCTGACTGATGAAGAGAGCATAGAAGTAGAAGTTGGACAATTAATTCCTGTTTGAAACTCCAGCATTCATATCACTAATGATTTGAGATGTGGGGTGATTCTTCAGCTCTTGATAGACTATAAGATCAGTGCAAGTGTTTGTAGTACTTTCAGCAGCAACAGATGGTGATGAAGATTCTTGAAACCATGCAGGAGATGGCAGATCAAATGAAGTGGAGCATGCAGAAATCTCATCAGCATTTGTTGTGGATGGGGCTGCTGAAGCTACAGGAGCATCAGGTTTAGTGGACTCAGGCAGGTGGTCACTAAACCTGAAAAGGTGAGTACTAACTACATCATCATCAGTACCACCAGGTGGAGAACTGTTGACAGGCACAACAGCTGGAGGTTGATAAGGAACATATTCCAGTATGTCCAGATCAAACTACTCCACAGGGTTTTGTGGAATCTTGTCCTTTGGAGATTCATTGAACTTCACATGCAGAGTTTCTTCAACCATCTTTGTCCTACAGTTGAAAACTCTGTATGCCTTGCAAGTTGATGAATAACCAACAAAATACCCTGCATCCAACTTACTAGCAAACTTCTGGAGTGGATTGCTAGTGTTGAGAATGAAACAAGGACACCTAAAGGCTCTAAAGAAGGAAATCAGAGGGGCCAAATGATGAAGTACTTCATAAGGAGTCTTCATCAACCTCTGATTCGCTAATGCTCTATTCTGCACATAGCAAGCTGTGTTCACAGCTTCAGCCCAAAAGGTCAGTGGCAATCCTGAGTCAGCCCGCATTGATCTTGCAGCTTCAATGAGAGTCATGTTCTTTCTCTCAACCACTCCATTCTGTTCAGGAGTTTTGGGAATACTAAACTGCCTTTTAATTCCCTTAGACAGGTAGAAGTCATCAAGTGTGTGGTTTCTAAACTCTGTTCCATTGTCACTCCTCACACACTTGACCTGCAGGGAATACTGCTTCTCCACAAATAACACGAAGTTCATAATAGCCTTGGCAGCTTCATCCTTGGAGTGCAAGAAGAAAGTCCATACATATCTGGATTAATCATCCACAATTACCAGACAGTATTTCTTCTTTGCCATGCTCATCACCTGACAGGACCAAAGAGATCCATGTGCAAGAGTTGCAAACAGACAGTGGACTTTGGTTCTTCTATTGGAGGGAATGAAACTCTGTGTTGTTTTCCCTTTAAGCAAGCAGTGCAGTTGTCTTCACACTTGAACTCCTTTAAAGGCAATCCTCTTACTAAACCATGGTTTATCAGCTGATTCATGTTCTTGAAATTAACATGCCCAGCCTTCTATGCCATAGAGTAGACTCTTGAGGAGAGGCCTTGGAGAATAGGCAAGGATGGCCTTTTAGATCAATTTTCTTGGAAAGATCTAAGGCATATACTCTTCCTATCCTGTTGGCCTTCAGGAGAGTATATTCATCCAATACCTTGTCAATCAAACTCAGAACTTTGGATGACAGATTCCGACAGTTCTGGCTTGTGAAAAGGGCAACATGGCGTTTATCATGTAGGATTCTATGTGCCCAAGACATATAAATATTGATGTGGTTAGTACGTTATGATCCAAGTCGGGTTATACCCAATAACAAGCTTAGCAAATACCAATTAATATTTAATTGATGATATGATCATGCAATTAAATATTTACACCAATTTAGAAAATGGGTTTTCTAAATAAGTTGCATATGAGATGGAACAATTTATTAGGATATTTTGTTCAATAATATTATTTGAAGTGTTATTTAAATTAGTTGTATAACACCAAATAATAATGAGAGTATACTACTTATACAATTAGTTGGTTAATTGTATAAACTAGTTAAAAGAGTAGGCAATATATACATGTGTGTATTAATATTTAAGAGAATAAAAATAAAAAGGAAATCTTTCTTTTTTGCATGTTAAAACCGTCCATGTGACTTGGTGAGTGGAAAACACACACATGCTTGTCATGTGTTTCCACTAGCATCTTATTCTCTTGAACACTACACACATGCATGCTCATCTTGTTTTAACCAAGTTATTCCCTTGGTTAATGAAGACATGCATTGTTGTCTCCTTTCCACTAACTAAATATTCAGCTCTCCTCTCATTTGAAACATACATGCAACTAACAACACAAGAAAAACACACTCATCTCTCTCCCTAAAGGAAGCTACGGCCAGCAGCTAAATTCAGGGTTTCTTGAAGTGTTTTTGTGTTGTTTTGGTGATTTCTACCTAACAAGAGAAGGTGTTTGCAAGGAGGCTTGGGGTATACAAGCTTGAGGATCTCTACTTTGAGCTCTTGGCAAATTTCAAGCATCCTAAACCACCCATCTTTGGTCGAAATTCTGCTGCAGTAAGGTAGTAAATCACAGCTCACTGAAGCTGTGATTTTATGTGCATTTACATATGTTCATAGCTTGTTAATTCACATAAATGATCCTTTGATTTATGGGTTTGTTTTATACACTTGAATGGTCACTTGAAGAACATAATTTTCAGCTTATAAACATGGTTATAATGCTTAACTTCCGCTGCATTTTTCAGAAAGTTTAAGAGGTTAAACTAAGATTTTATGTTCTAACAAACCCGTCAATGGCATCAAGAGCCGGTTATGTGGATGACTTGCTTGTTTTGTCCCTTAAAGTTGGTTTTAAAGGATGATAATAAACTAGTTATAGGCTGATTTTGGGCTGTTATAGTTTGTTTGAATGATTCCCCAAACTTTCAAGGTCATATCACACATGCTAGTGATTAGACCTTGAAAGAAACATATTATGAAATGTTGATTGTTTGGACAATATTTAAAACCAAAAATTCAGTTTATGTTGGCTGAAATTTGGTGGTTTTAAAAGGGGTTTCATTATATGTTTTGATGATATGATCATTGGATGATAGTGTGCATAACCTAGCCATTGACCTTGTGATGTCTGGATGCTTGTATTGGTTGTATTCATTCATTCAATTGGGTTGTATTATTTGTTGTTTGTGCTTTGTTTCAAATGTAATTTATTTATTATTGGGTTGTAATAAATAGATTAGGTGTATTTTCATTTTACTAGATATCTTGTATTAGGACTTTATATCTTGTAATATGAAGACATACACATTGGAAGCACAAAGGAAGGTCACAAAAGAAACATGGAGCATTTTGGATGTGGTTTCAAGTGGGAGGCTTTTGGAAGCTTTCCATGTGATTGCTTGTGACCCTTAGGAAAGACCTATGGACCACACTTGTGATGGCAAACAAGTGTGGACCACTTTAGATGCTATGGTTATGCACATATGCTCATTGTGGTTGTTATATTATGCTTGATTGATTATGATTTTATGAATGATTGTATGATATTTGGATATGATGAACAATCTAAATAAAAATGATCTTAACAAGCTAATATAAAATGGTTCTTAGTCATTAAGTGTTAATAAAAGGTTATTAAAAGGATTAATGATTTCATAATAAAATGGGTTTTATTAAAAGAACCATAGGGTACCTTGTATTTGAAAGCATACAAATACAAGTACATAGAGTTTTCTAAACTAGAATTATGAAACCTCTAAACATTTAACAAACAAGTTTAACACCGTCCTTTTGCACAACACTTAAGTCATTTGGAAACTCTTAATGGGATAAAGGTCACCTAACCATTTTGAGGGAACTTGTGACTTAAGGTGGGAATACCACATTGGTGGGATAAAGGTCACCTAACCACTTATGTTGGTAAACTCACATGTGTGTGCAAGTAGGGTAACTTGATTTGCAAACCATGTTAAATGGATCACCTAAAATATGGTTTCCAAATGGTGTTGATAGGATTAACATGCCGACTTTGCATATGATGTTTGAAGTCGATCCCATACCTCTAGAAGTTGCAAATGGTTGCAATCGTTAATCGTTAACCACCTTATTAATTTAAATCGTGGGATAAAGGTCACCTAACCACAATTTAAATGTAATGTTGGGTTCTAGATTTTAATATATAAAATTGACCTTAAAAGGCATTAATTATTAAAATTAGCAATATCGAAAATACTAATATGGATCTTTGTTAAATTTTGTAGATGGCCACCAATAATGAGAATCAGGATAACTCATCCACGTCAAACCAATCACTCCGAGCGATCCTCCAAAAGGAACGTCTAAATCATAATAACTTTATTGATTGGTATCGAAACTTGAGAATTGTTCTCAAGCAAGAGAGAAGATCATATGTTTTAGACGACCCTATCCCCGATCAACCTAGCGAGGATGATGAGGAGGCCTTTAACGATTGGCTGAAATACACTGAGGACTCCGTCCAAGTGTCTTGTCTCATGCTAGCGAGCATGACTCCGGATCTCCAAAAGGAGTATGAACATCACGGAGCTTACGACATGATAACCCAGCTGAAGGACACGTTCCAACAGCAAGCAAGGGTTGAGCGCTTCGAAACGGTTCGAGCACTCCATGCATGTCGTATGGACGACAACCAATCTGTTTCATCTTATGTACTTAAGATGAAAAGTCATATTGACCGCCTCGAGAGGCTAAATTGTCCCGTCTCAAAGGAGTTAGCCACGGATTTAATCCTAAATGGCCTAACCAAGAAGTTTGAGACATTCGTGTTGAACTACAACATGAATGCATGGGACAAAAGCATTGGTGAGCTTCACTCAATGCTTAAAACGGCCGAGGCGGCCATGGGTAAAAGGGTTTTACCCGTTCTCACCATCAATGAAGGTGTGAACAACAAGAGGCCTCATCCCGCACCTAAGGCAAAGGTTGCCAAGGGTCCGTTAGGGGAAAGGGGAAAGGGGTGGTAAGGGTACCACCCAAACCACAAGAGAAGAAGCAAAAGGTTGCTACTAATGACCCATGCTTCAAGTGTGGGGAGATAGGACATTGGGCAAGGAATTGTCCTATCCATCTCCAAGAGTTGAAAGCAAAGAGGGATGCCGGGCAGACCTCAGGTACAATATACATGATTCATATTGATCTTAATGTTACATCTTCTAACACATGGGTATTGGATACCGGATGTGGAACTCACATTTGCAATTTGTTGCAGGGGTTCACAAGAAATAGGGACTTCAAACAAGGGGATGTTAGCCTCTTCATGGGCAATGGAACTAAAGTCTTAGTTGAAGCTTGTGGGGACTACATCCTAAGACTTCCAAGTGGTTTGGAAGTTATTTTGAAGAATGTTTTGTATGCTCCTAGTTTGACTAGGAACATTATTTTTGTATCCCAATTAAGACATTATGATTATGTATTATCCTTTATTGAAAATGATATTCATGTTTCTTTAAATGGTATGTTCTATTTTAAAGCTATTCCCATTAATGGTATTTATGAATTGGTTCATGAAAGTACTTTAAATAGTTCATTGTACCAAACTAACACCAAGAAAATCAAGTTGGACTTGAGTGATACCTATCTTTGGCATTGTCGTCTTGGTCATATAAACAAGAAACGTTTACAAACACTTCAAAAGAATGGTCTTTTACAAACAAATGAATGTGATTCATTTGATGTTTGTGAATCTAGTTTACAAGGTAAGATGACTAAGACACCCTTTAATGGAACTACCGAAAGGGCAAAAGATTTATTAGGAATCATACATTCGGATGTATGTGGTCCTTTTAAACCAATGTCTAGGAATGGTGAAAGATACTTCATTACCTTTACCGATGATTATAGTCGCTATGGGTATGTGTACTTATTAAGGCACAAAGATGAAGCTTTAGAAATGTTCAAAATCTTTAAGAATGAAGTAGAAAATCAACTCAATAAGTCAATTAAAGTTCTTCGTACCGATAGAGGAGGTGAATACCTAAGTGATTCTTTTCAAGATCATCTTAGGAGTTGTGGGATTGTCTCACAACTCACTCCACCTGGAACACCACAACATAATGGTGTGTCTGAGAGGAGGAATCGAACCTTATTGGATATGGTCCGATCTATGATGGCTAGAAGCACATTACCTCTAATATTTTGGGGTTTCGCTTTGCTCTCCGCGGCCCGTATTCTAAATATGGCCCCAACCAAAAAGGTGGAAAGGACACCTTTTGAGATATGGCATGGAAGAGTTCCATCCCTATCATACTTAAGGGTTTGGGGATGTGAGGCTTATGTTAAGACTCCCACTCCAAACAAATTGGAAGTCCGATCCACCAAGTGTATCTTTGTTGGATATCCTAGAGATTCTATGGGATATTATTTCTATGATCCACTGGAACAAAAGGTGTTTGTTGCCAGAAAGGGTGAGTTCTTAGAAGCAAAGTTCCTTATGGAAGGAGCTGGCAGTAGAACAGTGGATCTTGAAGAGGATCAAGAACCACAACCCGGTGCACGTTTGGTTGAAACTAGTACTCAACATGAGGATGTTGAGGATGATCAAGGGGTTGATCAATACACACAAGACGTTCGCAGAAGTGGTAGAACTAGTAATCCACCTGAAAGATATGGATTTCTCATGAATGGATGCTATGTGGTAGATTCAGATGAACCGACCACGTACCATAATGCAATGTCCAATTCGGATTGTGACAAATGGCTAGAAGCCATGAACGTTGAGATGCAATCCATGTATGACAACCAAGTTTGGGAACTTGTTGTACCACCTCTTAATTCCAAAGTAGTTGGAAGTAAGTGGGTTTTCAAGAAGAAAACCGATATGCATGGAAACTTGGATACTCATAAAGCTAGACTTGTAGCAAAGGGTTTCACTCAAACTCAAGGGGTTGATTATGATAAAACCTTCTCACCTGTTGCGATGCTAAAGTCTATAAGGATATTGTTTGCCATAGCTGCTCATTATGATTATGAGATTTGGCAATTGGATGTCAAAACCGCTTTCCTAAATGGATATCTTGAGGAAGATGTCTATATGGTTCAGCCTGAAGGTTTTGTTAATCCAAAACATCCTAATAAAGTATGCAAGTTAAAGAAATCAATCTATGGATTGAAACAAGCATCGAGAAACTGGAATCACCGTTTTGATGAGGAAGTAAAGAAATTTGGCTTCATCAAAAACGCTGATGAGGCTTGTGTGTATAAGAAGGCTAGTGGGAGCACAATAACTTTCCTAGTATTGTATGTTGATGACATACTACTATTGGAAATGACATTCCAACCTTGGAAGGTGTAAAAACCTGGCTTGGAAGTTGTTTTTCCATTAAGGATCTTGGTGAAGCCGCCTATATTCTGGGAATAAAGATCTATAGGGATTGATCAAGGCGGTTGATTGGTTTGAATCAAAGTGCATACATTGATAAGATCTTGAAAAGGTTCAAGATGGAAAACTCTAAGAAAGGTATCGTACCTATTCAAAGAGGAACGATGTTGAGTACGACTCAATGTCGAAGCTCAAAGGATGAGCAAGATAAAATGAAGGGAATCCCATACGCATCTGCTATTGGATCCATCATGTATGCAATGATATGCACTCGACCGGACGTGTCATGCGCCATAAGCATGACAAGCCGTTACCAGCAAAATCCTGGAAACAGTCATTGGATGGCTGTTAAGAACATACTTAAGTACCTAAGGAGGACAAGAGATATGTTCCTAATCTATGGATCTGGTGACGAGGAACTCGTTGTAAAAGGTTACACGGATGCGAGTTTCCAAACCGATCGTGATGATTCTCGGTCACAATCGGGATACATCTTCATTCTGAATGGAGGAGCGGTCTCTTGGAAGAGCTCCAAGCAGGATGTGGTGGCTCTATCAACTACAGAATCAGAACACGTCGCCGCCTCATTGGCAGCTCAAGAAGCTGCATGGTTGAAGAAATTCATTGCTGATCTAGGGGTTGTCCCTTCCATTCAGGACCCCCTAGAAATCTTTTGTGATAACGAGCATGCGATTGCTCAAATCAAGGAACCCCGTGCTCATCAAAAGACTAGGCACATTGAGCGGAGATTCAACTACATACGAGATGAAGTTGAAAAGGGAAAGATATGTATTCGCAAAGTTCACACGGATCAAAACATTGCGGATCCTCTCACGAAGCTCCTTGAAAAGGCAAAGCATGAAGGTCATACTTGTGCCATGGGACTTCGATATTCTAGTGATTGGATTTGATCTGTATATTTTGTATTTGGATATGTGGAACTCTTTATTATTTGAATAAGATTATTTGGTTATAATGCTTCAATTAATGTTCCAATTTAGCATGTTTAATCCATGAGTAAATTGTTTACTCTAAATGTCCGTAGTCGTTCAAACTTGTGGGAACAAGTGTGAGGGTAAGACTATTATGAACTTGGATTGGTTGATATTCATAAGGATGAATATAGAGCAATGGGTTGCTACCAAGGTTCATAGATATTTGTGGGATACAAATATTGGACTAACCCGCATCTCAAATTTTACTACATGGAATCTAATCGATTGATCATAAGTAAATTTGAGTAAAGGCGAATATCATTTGGTATCCTCCGACCTGAGATACATATTGGGTTTTGATATTCACTAAGTATTTACCTTGAGCTAATTCTTCACTGTCCTGAAATAGTGGACAGTACATAAGGGTATGTTCAGGTATAACACGAAGTGTTTGTGAGAAACGTATGTAGTCAAGATGGAATTTGTTCCTCTTATTCGTTGAGAGTTAGATGTCTAAGGCCTGATTAAGTTAAACCAACAAGGAATGATCATTCTGTGTCCTTGGATTTAACATGACATCTGTAACAAAAGGATAGATGACTGATTCTCCTAAATCATTTCAAGTAGGGTACTTGAATGAGATGATGTTATTGAATGGCTATAAGTCATGCGTATTAAGGGTAGTAAACCGTTGTTAGGCGTCATTTACTGCTTGCATCAATCTTCTATGAATCTTGGGCAAGTGGGAGATTGTAGGATTCTATGTGCCAAAGACACATAAATATTGATGTGGTTAGTACGTTATGATCCAAGTCGGGTTATACCCAATAACAAGCTTAGCAAATACCAATTAATATTTAATTGATGATATGATCATGCAATTAAATATTTACACCAATTTAGAAAATGGGTTTTCTAAATAAGTTGCATATGAGATGGAACAATTTATTAGGATATTTTGTTCAATAATATTATTTGAAGTGTTATTTAAATTAGTTGTATAACACCAAATAATAATGAGAGTATACTACTTATACAATTAGTTGGTTAATTGTATAAACTAGTTAAAAGAGTAGGCAATATATACATGTGTGTATTAATATTTAAGAGAATAAAAATAAAAAGGAAATCTTTCTTTTTTGCATGTTAAAACCGTCCATGTGACTTGGTGAGTGGAAAACACACACATGCTTGTCATGTGTTTCCACTAGCATCTTATTCTCTTGAACACTACACACATGCATGCTCATCTTGTTTTAACCAAGTTATTCCCTTGGTTAATGAAGACATGCATTGTTGTCTTCTTTCCACTAACTAAATATTCAGCTCTCCTCTTATTTGAAACATACATGCAACTAACAACACAAGAAAACCACACTCATCTCTCTCCCTAAAGGAAGCTACGGCCAGCAGCTAAATTCAGGGTTTCTTGAAGTGTTTTTGTGTTGTTTTGGTGATTTATACCTAACAAGAGAAGGTGTTTGCAAGGAGGCTTGGGGTATACAAGCTTGAGGATCTCTACTTTGAGCTCTTGGCAAATTTCAAGCATCCAAAACCACCCATCTTTGGTCGAAATTCTGCTGCAGTAAGGTCGTAAATCACAGCTCACTGAAGCTGTGATTTTATGTGCATTTACATATGTTCATAGCTTGTTAATTCACATAAATGATCCTTTGATTTATGGGTTTGTTTTATACACTTGAATGGTCACTTGAAGAACATAATTTTCAGCTTATAAACATGGTTATAATGCTTAACTTCCGCTGCGTTTTTCAGAAAGTTTAAGAGGTTAAACTAAGATTTTATGTTCTAACAAACCCGTCATATCACACATTTGACTGACACTCAAGAGATTGTACTTGAGATTCTCCACATGGTTAACATCATCAAACCTTATTTCCCCATTGGAAACAAAGCCTTTTCCGATGATGTAACCCTTTGCATCATTGCCAAATGAGACAAATCCCTTCTTTCCTTGAGAGTAGTCAATAAGAAGAGAGTTGCTTCCTGTCATATGCATGGATCCTCCACTGTCAACATACCAGATGCTTCTTTGGCATGTTGAAGAACCCTGCAAACATAACAACAAGTTAGTTAGTTTTAGAGACCCAAACCTTTTGGTTTTGGGTCTGTTCTCAACAACAGGTGCAACACTAACAGGTGTGTTATGTGTGACAGCCTGAGGTGAAGGAGATGGTGTAGAAGAGGGACCCTTTGGCTTGGATTTCCTTTTCTGTGGTTTCAACACAGGAGAATCTAATTGGTTGACTCTTCCTATTAGATGTTGAACCATCATCACAAGTTATGTCTGACTTTGTGATAAAGCTTTCAGCTCTTCAGACACATTGGGGCTTGCTGATGATGGATTCCTGTGTTGCACCATCTTCTTTTGAGCAACCTCAGCTGTTGCCTGAGTAACCCCTACCTTCTTTTTGGATTTGGTTTTGGGCTTAGGGGTTTCAGGCTTTGATGTTGCTAGTACAAACTTGGTCTCAAACTCATTTTTCATTGTATTCATGTGCTCTTTAATTTTCTCCTTTTTTTGAGTTTGGAACCTCTTTTGTACCAGCAATCATCAGTAAGATGATTGAACAAGCCACATATCTCACATGGCTTCTTCTTCATCTTATGTTGATCATCTATTGAAGAGGATGAAACTGCTGAAGATTTGTTCTTTAGCTGTTTGCTGTCAGTACTTGCAGTTTTCTTCCTTGCAGTACTTGCTTTCCTGACATCCTCTTCAGTAGTCTTCAAATCCTTTCTACTGGCAGTTTTCTTCTCTTCAGTACTGGTAGTAGTTGGGGTTTGAACTTCAGGTGTTATCACTTGCTCTCCAGTACTTTTAGTACTTCTAGAGACAACACCTGAGTTGATCAACTATTTGATCATGTGACAGTCAGCATTTGAACCATCAGCTGTTGTAGCATCAGCTGATTGGTTTTGGGAGTTAATGCTGACCTCTACCTCTGATGATGCTGTATCAGATAGTAGGTCACATGATGAGAAGGATTGGTTGTTGCTCTCTCCATCAGATTCAACTTCTGCTCTTGAAATGAAATCTGTAGGAGGAGCAGTGTGATTATAACCAATGCCAAACTTCACATTGGAAGCTGATTGCTTACTAAGAAACATTTCAAAACCCTTGCAGGATTGCACCCATCGATCACACTCTACTTGGGTTGTTGCAATGTGTTGGGTTGTTGCAAGAGTTTCCTTAAGGTCTCTGTACTTCTCTAGAAGTACATCTTCCCTAGCCTTATCATCTTTTATTTGGCATTTAAGCTTATAAATCTCATCATTTTTATCATTAAGTGCAACCTCAAATTCAGCTTTCTTTTTAGAAATGGTTTGCTCTAGCTCAAGGTTTTTATCAATTAAAGCTACATTTACTTCTCTAATAGAAGCAAATACTGCTATGCATGAATCAGAACAAAGCTTGGCTTTAGCCTCAGAGGATACCTGTGATGAAGCATTGGATGATGACCCATCAGCAGACTCAAAGGCCATTAGAGCAAGATTTCCAAATGGATGATCACCACCATGTTGACCAGCACCTTGGAATAGTTGTTCTTGACCAGATAAGTAATGGTAAACTACTCCAGTCAACAACTCCTGGGGTGAAGAATCGATGTTGTTGAGGTTGGGGTTGATGATGAGATTGGGAAGATTGAGGCTCAGGGAGAGCATGTGGTTGCTGAGCAGGGGGTGCTTGAACTTGACTTGGCTGAGGCATGTAGTAGCAGGGGTATGGCTATGGCATATGACCCTGAGGCACAAAGTATGCAGGTGATGCCTGTGCTGGTGATGGATGACTGGAACTGGTGGAGTGTTGCCCTCTATGCTGTGAGCTATTGCTTGGAAAAGTCATAAAGGGTGTAGAGGAGTTAGATCCAGATGATCTACACTCTCTAGCAAAGTGTCCAAGCCTCTGGCACTTGTGACACCTCAACTTGCTATTGTCAAAACCAACTTTGGTTTTGCAAGAGAGACCAGGAAATTTCCTCCCAGTTCTCTTGTAGAACTTTTGAGATCTGATATTTTTTATAGCCATTTGACTCAAAATATCCATCTCTTCCAAATCATCATCTGGAATGTTCTTCAAGTCCTCCATCAGAAAGCACAAGTTATCACTGCTACCTCCTGAACTACTATCAACACCAACAAAAGCATTTTCAGAATTGCTAGAGAAATCAATATGCTCATCATAGGCATTCTCAGATGTAGCATATTCTGACTCTTGACCTATCAAGGCAGCATTGCCTGAGACAAAGTCATCAGTGAGCTTGCCAGATGATGACAACTTTCTTTTCTGTTCTATCTCTCTTTCAAATGTAAGCAGTTTCCCATGAAGTTGAGTGAGAGATAGAGTATCCAGATTTGCACTGGAGCGTAGAACAATGGTATAAGTGTCCCATTTCTCAGGCAGGGATCTAAGAAAGCGGTTTTTCATCTGACTATTTGAATACTATTGTTTAACCATTTTTAGCTCAGAAATAAGACAAGAGAATCGCTCATACTGTTGAGTCAGTGTCTCACCCTTCCTATGAGAGAATGTCTCATATTGTTAGGCGAGGATTTCCCTAGTTTTTGCTAAGACCTCATTGGTTCCTCCGAATTGTTCCTTCAGAGCAACCCAGAGATCATGAGCAGTTTCATGATGCAAAAGTCCTGAATAGATCTCATTTGGAATTACCATAGCCAAAATTCCATGGGCTTTAGCATCAATCTCGAACATCTTAAGATCTTCGTCTAAATATTGATCAAATTTCTTTGGAACCTGCTCATTTGATTCAGGAACGCTCACCATAGGCTTGTATGGTCCATGCACCACTGACTTCCAACAACCAGCACTGTTGACAGACAAGTGGTGGAGCATATGACGTTGCCATATGTTATACTCACTCCTCACGAGCATCGGAGGCTTTGTTGAGGAGCCAGTATTGTGAGGATCGTTAGTTGGTGTTGTCAATTTAGATTTCAGTCAAATTCAAGGTAAACAAAACAAATCTAGCTTAAAAACCACGAGAACCTCAAGTTCAACAGTCAGAAGCAGCAGAAAATCAATCTCTATAACTAATTCTTGCAAATTGCTAATTCGATCAAACGTAGCTGTCAAAAGAGCAGTTTCAAATGATCAATTGTTAAATCGATCAATGATTAACCAGCTCTGATACCATTTGACAGGATCTTAGCCTCTTGTTTGATCAATTAGGTTGTATTCGCAGTGGATTTAGTACAAGAATTTGAACAAACAAGCAAGAACACAATAGATTTAACAATAAAACAGTAAGTTATAGAAAAAGATGGAAGTTCTGCAAAAGAGAATATTTCATTCAACATGCTTCGACTGCGGCTGTAATTCATAACGGCTACAACTAGGTCATCTTCCTTATATAGGGAAGAATAACCTAATGCTGATGTCACTTGACAGTGACATCAACCGTTATTAGCAAACTACTTATAACAGACTAAACTACTGAAGATGTCATAACAGCTGACATCTTCTTACAAAATGCTAAGTGTCAAACTATTATAAGAACTGAAAAGAAACTACTGAAAAGGTACAACGACTGAAGAACAAGCTCTTCAGTTGTTTACTACTGAACTATAACAACTGAAGAACAAACTCTTCAGCTGTTGTACAAACTACTGAAAGGAAAAATACAAACTACTGAAAGAGAAAAACCATCACAACAACTGAAGACAACTTCTTCAGCTGTTGTGACAAACTCTGAAGCTTCAGCACTTGGTCTTTAGACTTTGATCTTCAGATGTTTCATTAGCTGATGACTTCAGTAGTTGTCATTAGCTGATGTCTTCAGTCTTTGTCTTCAGACTTTGTGCATCAGTTGTTGATCTTCAGTTCTTCAGTTCTTCAGCTATTAATCTTCAGTACTTGAAGTCTTCAGTACTTGTATTCTTCAGTACTTCAAACTTCAGTACTTGTCTTCAGTACTTGGGATCTTCAGCTGTTGTTTTTCAGATCTTTGATCTTCAGCTGTTGAGTCTTCAGTCTTTGTCAAACTGCTTATGAAGCCTTCAGCAGTTGTTGTGATGTCATGTAGGACTTAAAGGTTTTTCTGATCTGGCTCATTCGTTCTTTTGGTCCAGCATCTTCTATCTTCTCAAAGAAATAAAAAATTACCGAAAAGAAAACAAAAAGTAGAAGAAAGAAAATTCAAAAGAAAAAGGGATTATAAGCCCTATATAATATGTAAAAATGTGGTCGTCCAGGCCATAAAGTAAAAACGTGTTGGGTAAAAAAGAAACTCAATAATATTGATGATGAAAAATTAAAGGATACATTATCCAAAATCCTAATCAATTCTGAATCTAATTCAGAATCAGAAAACTCTTCATATGAAAAATTAAATATATTAGAAGAAGAAGATTTAATAACTTCAGATGAAGAATGTTTTCCTTGTAAAACAGGAAAAGAATGTTGTCAAACAGACACAGAAGATAAATAAGACATTTATCAAATAATTACTCAATTTGAGAATATGGAAATAAATGTTATTTCTAACGATATATTAGATCTATTAAAATCAATAGAAGATAATGAAATCAGGGAAAGGATTACTTCTCAAATAATTAGGAAAAACAAAGCTTCAACGTCAATAGCTGTTGAAGATTTTAAGCCTTACACTTTAAGTGAAATCAGAAGACAATTAAGTCAGAAAAATAAGATTGGAAATTCTGTCAATATTGAAGAATTAAAACTAGAAGTTGATAATCTAAAATTAAAGATTAAGAATCTTAAGGGAAAAAATATAACCTTAGAAGAGAGAATAAGAAGTTTAGAGATGAAGGATATTATAGATAATTCTGAAACATCTAAGAAATTTTTAAAATCCTTAGAAAGAGATGAAAAATTTTTATCAATATATGAGATGGTTATATCCCATAAATGGCATATAAAGATTAAGTTATTGATATAAAACAATTATTCAATAGAATTAGTTGCTTTACTAGATAGTGGAGCTGATTTGAATTGTGTTAAGAGGGTATTATCCCTACGAAGTATTTCCACAAGATTACTCATAGAGTTAGTTCTGCTGGTGGAGAACCAATGATTATAAATTATAAATTACCTCAAGCATATATTTGCCATGATAAAGTTCGTATTCCAAATAGCTTTATGATTGTAAAAAATTTAACTAGCCAAATAATACTTGGAACACCATTTTGGAATAAGATTTTCCCGATAAAACACATTGATGAAAAATTCATTACGGAAACTTATAAAGGAAAAGAAATAACTTTTCAATTTGTTCATAAACCTATTCCTAGGTTTATAAATGATATTGAAGAATCATTAATACAAGCAAAACAAAACCAAATCAATTTTCTTAAACAAGAAATAAATACTCTTACAATAGAAGAAATATTAACAAACCCTAAATTACATGACAAAATAAAACTAATACAACATCAATTTTCATTACAAATTTGTAATGATCATCCAAATGCTTTATGGGATAGAAAGAAGCATATAGTCTGTCTTCCATATGAAAATGACTTTAATGAAAGTCAAATACCTATAAAAGCAAGACCATGCCAAATGAATTCTGAATATTTAGAATTATGCAAAAATGAGATAAAAACTTTAATAGAAAAAGGTTTAATAAGACCTTCAAAGTCTCCGTGGTCATGTACCGCTTTCTATGTTAATAAGCATTCAAAACAAGAAAGAGGAGCCCCAAGGTAGTAATAAACTACAAACCTTTAAATAAAGTTTTAAAATGTATTAGGTATCCTTTACCTAACAAAAAGGATCTATTAGATAGACTAAAGGATGCCATAATCTTTTCAAAATTAGATCTAAAGTCTGGATATTGGCAAATCCAGATAGACGAAAAAGACAGATATAAAATTGCCCTTACAGTACCCTTTGGGCATTATGAATGGAATGTTATGCCATTTGGTCTAAAAAATGCTCCAAGTGAATTTCAAAAAATAATGAATGATATTTTCATTCATTTCAGTGATTTTATAATTGTCTACATAGATGATATCTTGGTATTCTCAAAAGATATTGAAACTCATTTCAAACACCTAGAAATTTTTAAAAGTATAATCATAAAAGATGGTTTGGTAATATCTAAACTAAAAATGCTACTTTTTCAAACAAAGATAAGATTTTTAGGTCATAATATTGAAAAAGGAAGTATTATTCCAATAAATAGAAGTATTGAATTTGCTTCTAAATTTCCTGATGAAATAATTGATAAAACCCAATTACAAAGGTTTTTAGGAAGTTTAAATCATATTTCACCATATTATAAGAATTTAGCTCAAGACACAGCTGTTCTATATGACAGATTAAAGAAAAACCCACTGCCATGGTCCGATATTCATACTAAGGCAGTACAAAAGATTAAACAAAATGTTAAAAATCTCCCATGTTTAATGATAGCAAAACCCGAATGGGAAAAAAATTATAGAAACAGATGCTAGTAATATTGGCTATGGAGGGATTCTGAAGCAGATCTCCCCAATTGATAAACAAGAATTTCTTGTAAGATTCCACTCAAGGAAATGGAATGACAGTCCAAAAAATTATGCCACAATTGCAAAAAAAATTTTAACAATAGTCAAATGTGTTCTAAAATTTCAAGATGATCTATATAATCAAAAGTTTTTAATAAAAACTGATTGTCAAGCGGAAAAATATATGTTCAATAAAGACTTTAAACATGATGTCTCTAAACAAATGTTTGCTAGATGGCAATCTCATCTTGCACCATTTGATTTTGAAATAATATATAAAAAGGGAACACATAATAGTTTACCTGACTTTTTAACAACAGAATATTTCTCTTAGTTGATTTTGCAGGTTCTATGAAGAAGATAAAAGGTCCATTGAAAATAATCTTTAATAATATACAAATTGAGATTGATGATTATTCAGCCATGATAATGGCTAGAAACTATTATATGCATAATATTATGCAGGATTACTCTATGCATCCTGCAGATAGAGCTCATAAGCTCTTAGAAAATATGGAGTTAATAAAATACTTTAGGAATCAAATAAAGGTTCTTAAAGAAAAAGAGAAAATAATCTCTTCTGCCTGATCATATTTTTAGGAATGATTCCTCAAGACAGAGGAAAACAACCCCTTTCAAGTAATGGAAGAGGAAGAGGTAGAGGCCCTAATGGAGGGAGAATCTTAGGGCAGATTGCCCATCAAAGGCTAATATCTGCAAACATTGCAAATACTGCAACTTCCTCAAGTAATACTAGAGGAAATAATCTTGATGACCAATTATTCTAAGAATTCTTGGCTTATAAAGCTAAGAAGGGAAGAACAAATGAAACATCGTCATTTTATGTCAATATTGTGACAGAAGAATCTGATGATGCCTTATATGAACAAAATCCAAATAAGGAGATAATATTGCTCCTGGATTTCAAAGATCTTAAATGGAAAGATCAACCATAGACCTTAATTACAAGGTACCTAGATTCAGGATCATATCCTGCTGTTTCATACAAACAGAGATTTTATTATGAAAATATTCTCAAAGTCACAGAATCTTATGATATTCATCACTATATGTCTGGAAATACCCAGGAATATAGTTTTAGCAAAATTATAATAAAACAGATAATATCTATTGAAGAATGGGGAACATCTCCCTTAAAGGACAAAGAGATGTACCATCCTAAAACCAGGACCCCTATTAAATTTAATTATTGGGATTATATTGAGGCATTTAATAAAGCCTTTTCATATGAAAACACAAAGAAGAAACATTCTTGGTTCTTCAAAATATGTCCAGAAGTTTATAAATAGGACATCCCAAATTGGATATATAAATGATGGCTATCATATGGCCCTTCGGTAAAAATTTTACCAGAATTATTACGAAAAAATTATAAGGATTGGGTAGAAATATCTCCCACATTGATTGAAGTACAACATCAAAAGATCCTAATAGAAGGGTTATCTCTGTGTCACTTTTTTATTCAATTTGGAATACCATGGATCTGGAAATGGTCTCCAGAAGTGGGTTATACTCACCAACAAATCCCTTGTCTAAGAAGAGTCTTCTACACAAAATTTTGGAAGAAGATGATGAAGCTTGACAACAATGGCGTCCCAGAAGGACAAGAAACCTTGTAGAAAATCCAAGATACTGTAGAACTATATTCAAAGCAAATTAGCTTAAAAACTCAAAGGGAATCTCCCAGTCCGTTCCAGGAATAAACCAAAAGATTAAAATGAAAGGAGAAAATCAAATCTCTAAAAAAGAATTATTGGCCATATATTTCCAAGAAATTAAAAAAGATTTGATGAAAATCTTCAGGACAAAGACCAAGTAGATCATATCTCAGAAATGTCTACCAACAACTCAGAAGAAGATACTCTTCCCAGGAAATCCCAAGACCCTTATGGGTTTGATGAAGAAATTCTAGAAGAAGATCTGGATGAAATGCTAGAGGATCTCAAAAATCAGTATCCAAGGAAAAAGCGGAAAAAGACAAATGAGAAAAACGACAAGTCTGCTAATGAAGGACAGACGACATGATTAAAGTTTCAATTATATCAGACATAATAATGTCTACTTTTGAAAATTTCAAAAAATAATTAAGTTCGAATTATTGTAATTTACTGTGCATATTTTGTTTGTACCTTGAGACTCTCATTATAAAAGGAGCTCAGGTTCTTAGTTTTAGGGGTGCCTGATCGAAGGATCAATTTTCTCTCTAAATCTCTCTTGGCAAAATATTCTGATAATAAAAATTTCTGCTGGAAAACAACTTTCAAGAAAAGAATCTTGGTGTCTCACAACAGAGGTAATAACTCTTGCATAATTATAATTATCTTTTTATTTTCAATATTCATTAGCCTAATGGAAGGCTAAGAATTGAAATCAATGTTGAACCTAACCGTAATAAGTTTATAAACCTATATATATATATATATATATATATATATAAGAAAAAGAAAAAGAGTCTGGAAAGAAGAAATTTTTAAATTATGTCAGGATATTTTTTGGACTGGTTATATACTAAACAGACAGATAATTAGCATAGTGGTCGAGTTATGGCAGCCCGTTTTATTAAGCCGTTTGAAAGGCGTTCCAAAGGGCACAGGCCTGTACTGATCTTATGATAAGAAAAACTTGCCAGTTGACGTATATGTAAAAATTGACCAAGGTCTGAAGATTCGGACATATTTAACGATTTTCATTTTTAGATTCTATATTGTAAATTTTATTATTTTTGGGTTTTTATTTTAATTTTCCCACAAGGCCCTTCCATTGTGGTATCAGAGCCATGGTGAATAAATTTTATTATGAGGAAGTTCGATGTATATATACGTATATATATGTATATATATATGTATGCATATATATATGTGTATATATCTATATATAGATGTATATATACGTATATATATATGTATGTATATATATGTATGTATATATACGTATATATCTATATATATATGTATATATACGTATATATATACGTATACTAGTAGGGGACCCGCGCGATGCAGCGGCAACAATAATTTACAACGCCGTATTCTTTTTTGTTGGTAAATGTACTTGCACTATACGTACTATAACATTTATGTGTAGTAAGATATGCAGAGAAAATACTTGGAGATTTACTACTTCATGGGATTACCCTTGTGAGATGACATAACCTAAACTACTCATCTGTATGTAAATAAGGTATTGTTTGAACCACTACATGAAACCCAAGACATAATGTGCTCCTTTCCAGGGGCGCCATTGTCAATGGAACAGAATCAAGGGATTCCCAATCATATAAATGGTGTATTAAAGTTGCAATCTTACGGTAAAAAAACAATGAATCATCAGATATGCTTGAGTAACCAATGAATCAATGATGAACCGGTACCTATCTAACCACTCCATCAATATGCCTATAAAAGTATTATAAGCAATAGACAACATCACCAGTTCAAATAACACATAACATGGAGGCAACCAAAATCATTTTGAACTCCTATCCGTGCATGATAAAGTAACAAATGGAACATAGTGCATATATAGCGAGACTTGCATAATACACTTGTGCATAGTGCATAAAAATAATTAGAAGTAGTGAGAGATATATAAGTAGCCATTGTATCATATTTTAATGCAACAGGTACACTTTTATTTCAATTGGTGGAGATGCATGGCGAACCAACTAATCCTGAGAGAAATAAAAAAAGACAATGGGAAAACATTAGCATTTTGTTTTTATCACCGAACTAACAGATAAAGGAGAACAAATACTACAAACCTGCTCTGTTTCACTTTGCCAACCAAGCCGACGGGTTTCATCAAATCCTTTGGTCAGTCTACAGTGAGACTAAGAACATTTAGCTAAATAATAAAATAAGAACATTTGTGTTACCTTTGGCCAGATACTTAAACTTGCATAATCAAGCAATATCTAAAACGATGTAGCAAAAATTGATTGTGTTATCATTAACTAAACATTAAAACAATACAATTTGAAGTTAAATATAAAATACAAAACTGGCGTATATCCAAATTTTAAAAATGGTGCAAGTTGTAGCAAAATTAACCAATCTTCAAACAAATCATACTTTATAAGTCCAATTCAAAAGAGTTAACTTTCCTTTGACCTAAGAAGCAAAACATTTTCAGTTAGAAAGAAATGTATTTACTATTTAGATTAGAGATAATTTTGTACCTCCATGGACCTACCATATAATATTAGGGAATGAGTATGAGATTGTGTGTATTTTATGCCACATTTAGGCCATGAGGACCAGATGCAAAACAGAAACGATCACTCACATGTTTATGGGGTAAAATAAGGTACATACATAGAATGGTTGAATATTCTAGAACAAACATAATGTAAAGCCCCGTAATGAAAAATGCACAAACAGAAGAATCATGTTGAATGATAAAAAACAATCAGCCTAGAACCATCCTTATAAAAAGGCATGCCACTAATCCACTGAAAACATCCCATGCGTAAAACAAAAAAACTACCCTGCAGAATATAAGTGAAACATTGGTGAACAAAGATAAACTCTTTTTTGACATTTTAATAGAGGTATGCATATCATATATTCATCGATTTACAGTTAAACTCAACCAAAAACAAATCTAGTTAAAGTTGTTTCTTTATAATGTATGTAACTTAATTTACTTGATTGCGAACAAACAACAAAAATTAAATTTTACTTTAAATCTTATATTACACAAAGATTGAATTTTACTTTCAGACATATTATAAGGCCAAGGAAATATCTATAAAAGGTTTGTGGCTATGTAAACGCAATTACCCATGGCAGTATTATATAATTAATGAAATTATCACTACCCAAAACAATGTTGAAAACCAAAAACAGCATATTCTTGAAAGCCTTAATGGTTGGAGTAACACCAAGCATAAAAACTCCATCTTTTGCCAGGAAACAAATTTACAAAAGCATAGCCTTAACCATTAATCTCCATAACTGAAGCATCCATACTATACGAACAATAGAACAAATTGAAAAACTGAAGTTTTACCAGCGTTAAAAGACCCTAAAACAAAACGTACCATACAAAATGAAATAAACAAGATATCTTACGTTAGGCTGTAGTTATAAAAGAAAACCAAAACAAACCGAGTTGTGAATTTGTAAAAGAAATAAACAAAGTATGGATGTTATACAAATACAACAGAACAATGATTACAACAAATACAACATAGTTAATGGAGCTTGTAAATAGAAACGAAATAAGCATTATTCTCACTATGCATAAATTCAAGAACCAATTTGTAGTTCCATAGAGAAGATAAAGTTGTGCACAGTAACGACATAAACCTAGGAGAAGAAAGCAAGATGTTATACCTCTCGGTGAACAATTTTGACATTGGGAAATTCATTGACGTCACGGATTGAATGACACCGCCGACTGAAAAACGACCACCACCATCGCCGCCACCGTCTCCGGATCTATGAGAGCTATAAGCAAAGAACATAGAAATTAATGAAAACCCATCAAGAAAACTCCACCCGATTCAAACCTTCGACATCAACCCAGACCTCGACTTTGACACTTCAATTTCTTCCAGTCCCTGGTTCCAACCCCTAAAGAGTGGAGTCATTGATTTTGACAAAGTTAGAAATTCACAAACAAAAAAACCTCAACAAATTTCTTACCTACCAGTGGTGATGATACCGTCAACATCTTTATCTTCTTCGTAAGAATAAACTAATAATCGTTGCTGCTTTTCACCATAGATATATAAAGAACGATTGAGATCTTCTAAGTCACTATTCATTTCCCTTTGTAATTTATTTTTTTGCAGATCCACTTCGAGATGTCAGATCTGGTTTTCAAGATGTGGTTTTCAAAGCTGATGAACCCTAACTGTTCATCGGATGATTCATAAAGAAGGTTGCTAGCAAGAGGGAGCTGCTGCTCCACGTGAAGTGAGTGAGGTTGAGGAGTGGAGCGGGAATTTGAATTTTGTAGAATGGGGATTTCAGAAAAGGGATCTCAAAGCTTAAAAACTTGTAAATTGTGTTTCATGAGTTGTAAAACTCTTAAATTTAAGAGTTTTTGGTGAAATGACCA